>CM073773.1:9771145-10163225 GCA_037158775.1 Hetaerina titia | reverse complement strand
GCACCCCATTTTCTTATTTCATTATACTTGTGCATACCTAATTCGCCCATTCTTAGTAAATCCTTAGTTGGTTAGTTTAAAACCAGTTTCTGATTGTATTCGGTTATTTGTGTCTAATCGGCGATTCGTAAAAAGCCACTACGAAGAGAATTTGACTATGGAGTTCAGCTAACGGCTGACTGAAAATAGTTTTCCGGGGGGTGTTATTAAAAATATAACAAACTTTCCCGCGTATTTTCCGGAAACCATGGTTAACATACTTTTCGTAAGGTGTGGTATTGATAGATTTAATTTGAAGTTTATAAAAAGAATAATTCCTTTTTCTCTCGTCAATAATGCTTCGGCAGAACGTGTGCATTTAAATTTCATAGCCATTTTACCACATTCTCATCATCGGAGGTCATATCTTCTCGTACCTCATCTTCATCTACATCTACATAAATACCCTGTGAGCCACCAAAAAAGGTGTGTGGCAGGGGGTGTAGCACCATGAGGGAAAGGTATAACATGAGGGGTTTGGGGGTTATCAAATAGGTGAGGAAAGGTGGGGGTAACTGTAAGAAAAAAAATATATGTATACATACATATATACACATACATAAATATATATACTACCTTGATAAAAAGGTCCCGGAATTTATTCAGAAAATTAAAAATACAAGTTTATTCATCTAAATCTATATTGTCCCCTTCAAAGTAATCCCCATCGACTGCAACACACTTATGCCAGCGCTTGATCCAATCCTCGAAACATTTTTTATATTCGGTTTTCGGTATGTCCATCAGTGCTTCCTGCGATTTTTCCATTACTTCCTCTCGGCTGCTGAAACGCGTTCCCCGTAATGGTTTCTTAACTCGATTGAACAGAAAGAAGTCACAGGGAGCCAAATCAGGTGAATTCGGTGGCTGTTGGATGGTATTTGTTGCATTTTTCGTCAAAAAATTACGAATAATGGTAGCACTGTGTGACGGTCTCGACGCACTGTGCGACGATTTCTGGTCTCTTTCGGCGAATTGCTTCACGCAAACGTCTCATAACGCCCAAATAATACTCTTTGTTTACTGTCTGGCCTTCTGGCAAAAATTCATGATGCACTACACCGTTGTAATCCATGAAAACCGTCAGCATTGCCTTCTTTTTTGACTGAAAACGACGTGATTTTTTTGGTCTCGGCTCATTTGGTGAACGCCATTCACTTGCCTGATGTCTGGATTGCGTGTCGTACTCATAAACCCACGTCTCGTCTCCAGTAATGATCCTTTTGATGAATGTGGGATCGGATTCAGCCTCGCAAATCATGTCTTTTGCGACGTCAACACGGTCTCTTTTTTGCATGAAATTGAGGTCTTTTGGCACCAACTTTGCTGCTACACGACGGAAACCCAAATCATTAACCACAATGTCTTGGGCGGATCCATAGGCAATGTTCAAGTCCTCCGCTATTTCTCTGATGGTTAATTTGCGGTTATTGACCAACATTTCTTTTACTTTATCAATTTTTTCTCCGAATTTTGATGTCGATGGTCTGCCACTGCGTTCATCATCTTCGATTGACTCACGACCACTTCTGAACCGCTCGTGCCACTGGCAAACGACCGTTTTTTTTAGAGAATCGTTGCCGAAACACTTTTCCAACATTTCCAACGTCCGTGCGCCACTAAATCCGTTTTTTACGCAAAATTTAATATAAGTTCGTTGTTGCAAATTTAAATCCATTTCTGCAATTGTAAAAAATCGCCAACACACACAGAGATAGATGTACTCTTGGCTACGTAACTTTTGCAAATGTCAAGTTATGACACTAAGATTTAAAGGGAATATCAACAACAGATGTACCAATTTAACAAAAAAAACAGAACTCAAATCGGAACAATGGGAGCGCCACACGGTGGTTATTCCGGGAATTTTTTGTTCAAGGTAGTATTTATATATATTTTACATTCTACCACGAAATCCCGCCATACGGCGGACAAATATTCATTCACATAGAAATAGAAATGAGGAAATGGGAAAGGAACACACATCATATACATACATAAACCCTTTTTATACATATCCTCGCGCAGCCCCTAACCTGTACTTTAATACTTATTGCGTCGAACTGACTCCTGGGGGATTTCGACTACAAGCATTCTGGTCCCTTATCGTTCTTGGAAAAAATGACATTTTAAACCTGTCAGTCTTGCAGTCTATCTCTCTGCAGTCTTATATTCGTGATCCATTCGACCGTAATACGTTGGGGTTCGTATTACGAGTGCATGAGGAAATTAATGTAGAATGGCTGCTGGCCTACCACCACCTGCCAAACGTCCTTGCGGCGGCTAGCAGGGTATTGTGTAGATGTAGATGTGTCTTTAAGAAATTTTACAAAGTTAAATTAGAGTCAAAATTATATGAAAAGGAGGTGCGATAGCCTAGTGATCAGAATATTCTGCTATTAAACGGAGGAGCGGGGTTCAAATCCGGGTGACTCTGGACCTCTTCGGCTTCGTTCAATCTGTGTGATTTTTCGGACACCAGATCTTCGTAGAAAATCACAGGCAACATTAGGAAAGGAACAGACTATGGTACTCTAAATGTGCGAATTTTAAGCCCTGTATAGGCCTAAATCATTTGGCTCCACCCTCACCAGTCAAACATACCTCCGGGTTGATTACTACGCTTTTTATATATAAAAGTTAGCAAAGCTACTTATGTACTTATTGTCCAAGGCGAATCACATACTTTATTCCCAACTGAATCCCCGTGGATCATTTGATTTGATCATTTAGCTCCTTAATAGGTGCGCATATGAACCTCATGTGGTTTTTCATATATAATCTTACACGGCCTTAGTTCGCGTTTACTTAACGTGTGCCCTCTTAATCCAAAATAAGAAGTGGGTAATGGCACGATAAATATCTGGTTTATATGAGGAGCTCCTTCCCCAATGGAATGTGTAACAGTTTTCAATTCATTTTATATTTTTACAGCATCCCGTTATGGCAACCTGCCAGGAGCAAACTTTTGTCAAAAAATCACATGCTATGTTCGCCATTACAGATCTTTTAGTCACTATGAAAAGGATGGAATTCCTAATATACCAACTTATTGCATCGTGTTTTCTCTACACTTCCTTTCGCTACGAAAAATCTTTCGTAATTAAGTAATTTCACCACACTCCACGCATACTTAGTTCTGAGCTTTACCGATGAACAAGTACTTATACTCCGTTTGAGGCGACGCAAAAATCTCGTAAGGATTTTTTGCCGGCGATTCACTGACGCCAAAATTTCACCATTTCACTTGAAATGAAATTTGGGGGCAAGAGAATAATGTTAGATGTCATCTCGATAATGTTTTAAGCATATTACCAAAACTATGTTTTTATTGAGCCCGAGAATGCAACTACGCATCCATTATTCGATTTCCTATTAGAAGTTTTAGGTGAGGAGATCCAGCACGCTCAAATAGCCGACTGTTTTCAACCATCAGGGTTTGAGGAAGGTGGAGACGTAAACGAATTATTCTGACTCGGTGTTTTCCTTATCTATTAATAGAAGGCCCTGTTTACTCGTTTGTTCACAAAAAAATCCCGGTCTATTTTTACAGCGCACCTGTTCTCCGCCCTTCCTTTAGTTCCCCTCCCCTTTGAGCCCGCTGCCCGCGTCTTTCCTAGCCCTCGTCCTCCCCGCCCTCGCAGCCTCCCGATGTCCCTTTTCCCGCCACCCCTCCCGGAATAAAACAAGAAATATGTAGTAATAATATAACAATATCCGTCGGACTAAGCCTCGCCCCTCTCCCGCCCCCTTCCAGTCCTGCCTCCCATCCCTATTTCCCCCACCCTCCCCTCCACACGCGCCCACAAGTAAGTAACCCACCGATGGCTCCCTCCCCACACGCCCCCGCTCCCGCCGCCTCCGACTCAAACCCGCCCTTCCCCCCCCCCTTTTCCACGCTCTCCTCTCGGCGCCCCCATCGTCTCGACCCCCTGGGGAGTTAAGGTGGAGGCGGAAGGAGGATTGACGACGAGCGGGGTCGGAGGAGGAGTGGCTGCCAATGGTGAGCGCGAGAGGCATTTGGATGCGGTTTGGTATTGTGCAAGTGTGTGTGTGGAATAGGGTGGTACTCCAGTAAGCTGGTACGAGGTTTCCTTTTTCTCCCTTTCCCTCTTTCTCTTCGTACCACCGTCTCCATCTCTCTCAGTTCGGTGGAGGTGGGAGTGGTCTCCTTTGGTGTGGCATATCCCCCGAGGGGAGGGAGGAGTCAACCCCTCCCACATCTGCCCCATTCCCTCTTTACAACCTCCTTCCCGCCCTCTTCTTTTCCTCTCCCCTTCCTCTCCCCACTCTCTCCTCATCCCCGAGCTGTTCTGCGGGGGTGGAGCCGGAGATGTTGCACTCTCGCCTCGGGTTTCCCTCTCTCTCATCGACCCGTCCACTTTTTTTTGCGTATCCGATTACTTCCCTATCTTTTCATCCATTCATCCTTTCATTTATTGATTCTTGCTCCATCTTGTCACTACAGCATTAGAGAACATGTCCAAAAATCACTGTGTTCAACCCGATGGTTGGTTTTGATGGTTGAGGGCAGAGTTCACGTTTTACATGAGGGTAACGTGCAGTGAATTCACGCATTCATGGTAATAGGAGATGAGGAGGGGTCAGTTCCCTCGCCCACAACACCTGCTCTTTCCCTCAGAGCATGCGTGGAGTGAGAATCATTATTCTTTAAATATTCAAATAAAATAATGCTTTTGTCTAAAGGAAGTCCGAATCAACTGTGAGGAATAAGGTAACTCGATGGTTGAGCCTAACAAAAGAACCATTATTAACCTGTGATAGCTCCCTTAAATTCTACTTCATATTTTTATGTTATTTTCATGATTTAATCTATTAATGTCGCCAGTACATCACGCTTTCGCTGAACATTATCGCATGCCTATTATATAGAATCTATATGCAAATTAAAAAAAAACCAATAATTTGCTTTTTTATTCTGACTGAGGGGTTTCATTTTTAATTCAAATAAAATTATTTCGTGATCAGATAAAAAGATAAATACAGCTTTTTTCCTGAAAGTTTAAAATTTAAATTAATCTAACATTCATCTATCCACCGCTCAACATCTGTTTAATATTTTTTTGGAGTGCTTATTGATTTTCATATTCTTTTCGCCTGACAAAAAACAAACTTTCCATCTGCCTAGTGAATAATAATAAATAAAACTATAGCCAGGAAAATTAGATCACTTTAAACACCTAAAGAGCCTTATATTAACTAAAATATCTCTCCAAATTTCAATATTTCCGTCCTTAATTAACCTTTCTAAAAAGAAGTTCACGAGGACAAGCCGATGGATTCTGAACAACTTTAACGAAAAACAAGCTGGTATGCAATAAATTATTTTCAGATTCGGTTCGTTTCTTTGCTTCACTTTTTTCAGGCAAACCAGCCACACTCTCCATATCTAGAATGTGAATTTTGGGATAAAAAGAAATCGGGAGCCACGCGGTGAGAATGGGAGTACGGTATCTCAAATCTGAATTTCCTTTGCGCTTTCTCTCCCTCCGTTCGGCAACCGACTCTATTTCCCTTTCGTCCTCCCCGCCCCACACATCCCCTCCCCCGCCCACTCACCCGATCACGTCACCCCCCGGGGCTGTTTTTCGCCCAAGAGAGAGGTCCGTAAGTCTCAATCGATGTTTTTTTTCAGATCCCGTTTTCTCTCTCTCTCTTTCTTGCTGTCTTACTGCGAGTCGGTAGCTCCCACCTCAGCCGACCCGAACACGCACACACACATACACACTCGCGCGGTTTCTTTTGCCCGCGGAGGTTGAGTCCCTGCGTCCCTCAGGAGTCTCCGGACTGCTCGATTCGAAATATTTTAGAGGCCGTCCCTCAAGGTTACTCCCGCCGAATATGTTGTGCACTGCTGTGCTCTGATGATAATGATAATACAATCAGTATATACGAGTTCCATGAATCGATGATGACCCCGATATTCCTGGTGATACGCCGCAGGTCGCAGGGCGATTTAGACTCGATTTTCAACGAGAAAAATGTGGAGTTCGAGAGGTGACGTGGATTCGGAAAAACGGGGCGGGAATCGTGAGTCAATTTTTACGGTATGTAGATGTTAAATGGTAGTGGTACACCTATCTGCAAAAGTGGCGTGACATCTTCGGAGCCGCTTCGCCCAGCTTTTGGCGAGTGGGTTGCTATCGGAAGTCGGGGGTAAAACTGAATGTAGATGGTTGTATTGAGAAGAGTGAAGTATTGGTGTGGGTCGGAACATAAGAGTCGCTGCGCTAGGTGTACGAAGCCTCTGTCCCTCGAGCTGAATGGAAAATATTAATGGCTTTCAAATAGATGAGAGACAGCGATATTGGTTGGCTGCAGCCCCTTCATTTTTTTGTCATCATCTTTTTTAAAATCTGTTGAAATAATTATTCTTCGTATATTTTGTATTTTCTGAGTTAGTCGAGTTTGCAGCTTTCGTTCTTAAAAGTTGACAAACTACGCTTCCCGTATTTCATGATATTTGATACTTTTTGCATATTCTAGCGTCTCCATCATGCCTTCTTCTTCAGAGGCCTTTAATTTTCAGAATCTTTATTAGTATTTCGTCATCATGAGATGCCATAATTCAAAATTTTCGATTTTCAATGTTTCAGTTTCGTGTTCTCAATGTTTCAGTTTCCTTGGCTTTCCTTGTTCTTACATGATAATATAGATAGATAGATAAACGTCTTTAATCGGGCAATATTGAGACAATAAGGTCCCTTCTTCCATTTAACCCTTTCTAAAATACATATCGATAATGATTAATAAGAGGAAATGTCAAGCGATTTTAAAATAAAAGAATGGTAAAGTCATATATAATAAAATAAATAAGCTCACGATGTAACTTGGAGGGAAAAATCTAGGGAGCTCATACATGAAGACCCTAGTAAAAATCCACGTAGGAAATCACCCATAAAGAAGAGGGGGTTTTCACACCTGGTGTGAAAAACCAGGTTTAAAAACCTGCAAAAACACTTATATACAATCAAAAAAATAAATAAAGTACAACAAATGCATATAAGCCCTCCAAATGACTTTTTAGGGCTTAAGGTGCAGTTTTTTTAAACAAATGAAGTGTTTTAAATATTTTTGAGAGTGAAAATAAAAAGATAAAATTTGTTTTCAGTTTATTTTATTCTATGCCTTATTATTTACATTAAAAATAGTAACTTGTTTGCGATATTTAATCTCTGGAATTATTAGTTAGGATTTACCAATTCATAAATTTCTACTTTATACGAGTAAGATTGTCGGAAAACGAGAGCTTAAAATGACTTTTCCTAAACTGACGTCTTAGTTTTATACATCATGACGTGTTGAACTGATAAAATAGTAAAAAAGCAAAGCGGACTCGTGTGGTTCTCCACTGGAGGGGACATTGTCTAGCTGGAATTTTCTATCAAGGTCTTGCCTTTTCAGAGGACATTCATGGCGAAATTCTTGCCTTTAAATCCCCAATTTTGTGTTAAATCAGTTCTTAAAATTGTTTCGGTTAGGATGAATATGGTGCTAAATATCTTTAACCAACAAAATTCACGAAACTTTTGTGAATAAAATGGTGTACGATATTATTACTATGACAATTTCCCATCGTACATTTACGTATTTTAAATCTAAATTCATTTTGGTATCATGTTTTAAGTAATTTATGAAGTAGTTTATTTATCTGTCTAACTGCATCAGATAACCTCCAGCTTCATGAATACTACTTATTATTTCAGATTCATTCTTACAAAAAGAATAAAACGAGATCACACTGAACTCGCTGCGATTCCTGGAATTATATAAAATGGCTAGCAAGTAGTAAAAACATTTTTAAATCAATAATCACATCATTATCTTAAGTGTTTCAGTTTTTCAAAACAATGTTGTGCCGGCTGATGTTATATGCTTCAAAAATAAGTTATTTATTTCATAGTTTCTTTTAGTTCATAGTTACCGGCTTCTCAGCTGACGTAAGAAGTCATAGAGGAGCTGGTCAACTTTAGATTTTGTACGAATATTACAAATAATAATTGTGGTTCTAACCTAAGAGGGTTTAACGAGTCGGTTAGCTAACTCTCATTTTCGTGCAACCACCGTCTTGCCTTAGTGAAAGGCTTTGGTCGTTTCGTCCAGCAAACCGGGAGTCAGAGAAAATAAGAACAGCATTCGCTTACCGGTTCTTTTTTTCCACATAACGGATATTGATATCAAATTGATCTCAGAAGCTTTACTCTTGTGCAGTCAATATTGATACAAAAAACAAGTTGTTCTTCCTCATTTAAACTCGCGTGAAAATTTCACTTCTGGACAAAGTGCCTCTCATAATGATAAAAAATATAATAATAAGACCAAGTTTGATGCTGGAATTTGAGAGCATGCACATAGAATGCGTATTTTTGTTTGAGTAAAACGCAGGATTAATTGACACATTATTGTTGTACCTTAAATCTTTGGCTAAGGATCAATTCTGTCGTCACATCTCTCGGGAAATGGTTGAAGTTCTCCAATGAGTGAAATTCATTAATACTTGCAATGTGAATCAAAACGTTGCGGACACTTCTTCGGGTGTGCGCCCATGGCTCATAGACTCCTTAAAAATGAAGTCACTTTATTACTACGGAGTGAGGAGGAGATGCACCAGCTCAAAATATCTTTTGTGATGCCAGAAAAATGCCAGACCCAACACCAAATCAAACACCAGTTTAAAAAGAATAATTTACCACTGACCGATGTTGCTGTCAACTATTTAGTTCCTTGATATTGGCCATCTTTCTGATTTATGTTGCTCGTTAAATTTGTTTACCGACATGACGGTAATACAGCTATCTTACGAGTGCGCGGCATAAAATGGTATTAATTTTTAAAAGTTATTCAGTATTTAAAAACAGGAAACTCTTTTATCCAAAGCTATATGAAAGTTTAATAAAATATGCAAACAACTGATCGTATTTTTTATGAGAGAGCAATGGCTTTGGGAAGATTTTACTCAAGCCTCGCCTATCACAAAAAGTAACAAACACGACACCTCTGAGTAATAACTACAATAGAGCATTATTAGCCGGTTCTAGATGGTATTGCGATGTAGTTTTACTGTGTGAGGGCAGTGATCTAGTATTGGCCGAAGACCAGGTTTCCAAGCAGGGTGCTGTTCTCCCTTGAACACCTCCACCATGAAAGAGTTGTTCCACGCGACGGACTGCGTTGGCAACGTCTTCGACGCCAGCATTTGCGTATTATTTAGAACCTGTCATCGAGAAAGAAACAGCCATTCCTTCAACCCTGACGAGGACCATGTCGCATTCTAAGCTCATTATTTTTTCATTCATTGTTGTTGTTCATCTACATCGACATAATATCCTCGCAAGCCGCCGCAAAGGCGTGTGGCGGGGGGTGTTTGGTTACCACCCGTAAAAAGGAACAAAACCACATGCAAAATCAACACATACATGCAAAACAACACCTACAGTGGCGCATGTATCAATACAAAAATCCTTTCATTCTACACGCATTCAAATACATAAATTATCATCTAACAAATTTTTGCACCTTAGGATGTAGTAAGAAATTTATCCAATAACGTTCAAGCTGTAATTTGAAGAGTAGGAAGGGGAAATTCCATTACCACATGGGCATGCAATATACAACGGTCTCCTCCCCAAGGACACAGGCAGAGAATGTGACCCAACACGGCAGCTGTTGTTCATCCGCTGTTGCTATCTCATTATTCATTATTTCATTTCCATAAAAACTTATCCTTTACGTTTGTTTTTTTCGGAACAGATTTGGTCAAGAAAGCTTATTTGAAGTTAAATCGGGGGCCTTAATCCCATTCACTGATTTTCTCCATACTGTCCTGTATCCTATATCCCTATATCACATTCATATATTGTTTCAAGTATACTTTTCTGTTCCTGAGATTCCTTTGTTCCTAATAGTTGAAGTTGGGTATCGTGGGTGCGTCGACGGTAGAAGTCATTTGTAACTACGTCATTAGGTAAATAAAAAGATTAAATTTCTAAAATGATGGCGATATTATTGTCAATAAATCTTTGGCAGTTTGAATATTTGCAATGCAATGTGTAAATTGCATGGAACTGTGTAGGCCAGTTTCTTCTAAAAACTATATTATTATGCTTAGAATATCGGGATCGTCAGCTAGAACGTATACCTGACCTCTAGGCGTTGCCACAAATGCTAAAACACAAGGTATGTATAAAATATATCGGGAAAAGTTTAGGAAAAATGGATTTATTCTGGATATTGCTTCAATACCTCAGAATTATTCAAAGTACATCCTTTGAGCGTTGACGCACTTTATGTGGCACTTAGGGTCTCGAGGTGGTGTTCTTTGAGGGAGGATTTCCCTTTTGAGAATAGGATGTAGTTTGCTGGTGCCAAGTCGGATCTATAAGGTGATTGGGGAATCGTCGCGATATCGTTTTTGGTCAGATAGTCGTTTACCTTGGAGCAGTTGTGGTTGGGTGCATTGCCTTGATGCAATTTCCAATTGCCGACGATGGCTGCTCTCACCCGGTTGACCCTCCACTTCAGTCATTTTAGCACTTCTAGATTCATTCAACATTCGCTGTCTTCCCCTCAGGTTTTTAATACAAATTCGTAGTGGACCACCCCCTTGGCGTCGAAGAAAAGAATTAGCATGGCTCTCACTCTGGATTTGCCCATTCGACCCTTTTTTGGACTAGGGGATGCCGCAGTGAGCCATACGGAACTTTTCCGCTTTCTTTCAGGGTTGCATTCGAGTACCCAACTTTAGTCTCCCGTGATTGCGTTGTCCAAAAAGTCGGGGTCTTCTTCAACGCGTCGCGGAAGGACTTCGTAAGCAGACACTCGACTCTGTTCTTGGTCCTCCGTCATGATCTTCGGGACGAGTTTAGTGTAGATCTTTTGCATCGCCACATTTTCAGTGATAATGGTGTGCTATCACTGTCTTATCAATGCCAATATGTATACAATCTGCGATCATGCACATACTTATCAAACGGTCTGAATCCAGCACTTCACGCACACTCCAGGAAAAAATATTTACCGATACTTTTTATACAAACCTTGTATGGCGCCTATGTTACTAACGCCATTTGAGAGTCTTTCTCAGTCTTTTGCCCTCAGTTAGCCCTCAGTCAGCCCTTTGTTAAACTCTTCCGCTTGGAAAGAAAAATTAGTTATTCCACTTTCCGCTTATTTAATTTCTAGCACCTGTAGAATAAAACTTATTCCTGGGTACGGTTGAGTGAAACATGCAATACAAAAAACTGTAGGATATGGGCAAATTAAATTATGAATTATATGAGTGTATTCTGTACGCAATGGTGGTTAAAAAAACTTCCAAGATTCACTTCGAAAGGCAATTTTAATTCGGTAACCACAGAGTAATTCCTGCATTTAAAGAAGTTTGAAAATACTGGATTGCTCGGTCGAATCCATTGTACGAATTCCTTCTGTCATGTACTGGAATAATATTGACTTGATGGCCTCTACCAAAGAGTATGCATGTCAAGATAGTTATAAATAAAGATTGCTACCACCCTTTCATCAACCTACGTATTACGATGTGTGTTACCTATGTATTACTGTGTATTACGATTAACCGCTTTACTTCTTCATTATGCCTCGCAGTCACGTCATCACACACTATTATTTTGAAAATGAAAAAGGTTATAGCAAAAATAGCATTACTCTAAATTTGAATATAAATGCGGTCCATAGCTTCGTGAAAGACCATCACTCCTTAGTTCAATTATTATTATTCATGGTAATCTACAGATTAATGTAATATCTTAATGGATACGTGAGCACCCACTGCCATAACTTCTGACACTCTCCTAAATGTGATATTAATTACCGACACACTCTAAATTGCAGTAAACATTCTTTAGCTTCGCGTGCGATTTTTAGTTAAAGAACTAAAATTAACCAAACGGTTAGTCATAATGGTATGCAAATACCCCATCATTTGTCTCGACAAGTTTACCTTTGGCGAACTCACCTTATGCAATCGTTGAAGTCTCTCCTTCATAAGGATCGACACATCTCCCACGAAAGTGCATGTGTAGCGCCTCAACCCTTGCAACCCGCGCCGTGAATTAAACGGTAGGATTGACAGTTTGATGTTTTAATGAAAACATGAAAGTTATATCATAAGTTAGGAGGTCATGGTGCTGAGTCACTTCGGGCTGGCAAGTCCTCTTCATCCAATCTCATTAATATTTGAGTCAACGATGATATTTGCTTTTCCTTTCCTTTATTATCTGCTAGATAGTTTTCCATTTTCGACATTAGTGCAAAAATAATCACATAAATTCTTACATCCTCGGCCATACTCCTCATTTCGGTGCATTTATGATGCTCGTGCTTCTGGCTATTTATCCAATCGCAGTGTTCTGCGTCGCCTCTGCATATCCTTCTCTGATGTTCCTTTTCATGCCAACTCTCCATTTTAACAAGCCGATACACTTTTTTTTCTATTAAAACCGGACTCTTAAAGCTAGTGAGTACGACGCAGTTGTCGAAATGTACTTAAATGGAAAATGTTTTGTTTTTTTTTCTAAAAGATCAGCCTGTTTTCCGTCTCATTTTTGTATTCGATGCTTCCCCATATTTTGCTCATTATGCGTTCAATATTCCATCAATAGATCAGTGTTCCTCTGTTTACCTTACGGTAATATATAATATAATAATAATATGTATAATATCAACTTCTAACCAAAATGAACTACTCCAATTTTCGATTTAATTTCGGCAAACACAATGGTTTCACCCACCATGCATACCATACGACATTGGGAGCATTTCATTAACTAATAATGAACTGTATTTTACTGAACCACTTCTCAATCAAAATATAATTGACAGAAATAAAAATGATAATGCATATAAAGTTTACCTCCAAACTTCAACCCGGATCATTACTACAAAAAGTGTTCTGAGTAAAAATCATTCACCTTGACCGGGATGATTTTTACTCTCTGAAATGGTTGCATTATAATGCACACATAACGGGTGACTCCGTTAAAATTACTATAACAGTTTCTTGAAAAAAGTGTTCTGAGTTCCAATTCTGCGGACCTGGGTGGTGTTTTCTTGGTGATAGGGATTCTGTTTACTTTTAGAGTGAACAAAATGTGATAACCAGTATGATCATAAAGAGAAGGTCACTTGTCAGTTTTTCCAAAAGAAAGTCAATGGTGAAATATCATCTTATAAATATTCCCTACCCACACCTACTGAAGGGTTGCACAGCTTGTATGTGTCTAGATACAAAAATTGTGGCCAAGAACCCGCTTTACTATCATTCATCATTGAATTATTTTGTTTTAATAATCAATTCATTTGATGTTTGACGACTCCGTTTACAACCATAGTAAAACTATAATAATCAATCATAGCTTGATTTTATTGTAATAATAAGATTTTATGTAAGGTTTGAGCTATGATATGAACTCCGTTCGTATTACAAAAATATAAATTCAAATTATTAGACTCATCCAAATTATAAATAGGGGCCAAGCTGATGAATAATGGATTTAATGCCGACGGAAACTGTTCATAACTTGCTTTGATGTGATGAGCTTTCGAACAAGTAAAGATGACTCCCTTATGCCATTGATTGGCACGGGAAACATTCAAAGCCGTCATTCGAGCCGCAAAGTTTTAATGTTATCTGCCTTACTTGCTGCTATCTAATCTCGATAGCAGGTGTGGAAATTTGACGCGTGAAAAGAATGTAAAGATGACTGGGCAATGATGAAAACTACCCCTTAACTCCATGTCTCATAAACGACCCCTCACACGCTTTTAGCGTATGAAGAATTTCATTTCTATCCCTCGGGATGAGTCAATTCCACTACTTATTGGTCAGGTTTATAGGAGAGACGTGTAGTTAGTTATCAAGTATGTTTTTTCTTTGCACGTCTTATCGTAGTCCCATGCCCAAGGCCTTTTTGATGGCCATAAATTACCATGTCCGCAGCACTTCACCATCATCTCGTCTTGCGGTTCTGAGGTTTTTGAGCAAACAATCAAAGTGCGGTGGAAATTTTTATGGAGAGGGGAAAGGGAAAATATCGAAACGGGAAAGATTCCTGTCCAAGTGGGTGGTAATTTGGTTGACCGGGAAATTTTGGTTTGGCAGTTTATCTAGTAATTTATTTTTGTTCCAGAGTGAGTGAAAGCACGCCTTCTCATTTTCCGTTTTTTTTAGAGTCCTCAAGAGTTAGTCGAAGAGCAAATATGCTGTCTCAGCACATGTACTCATTTTAAGAGCGTTTTGGATGAAATTCTCCGAAGAAAGCGCACGAGCCGTGTAGCTTTCTTTAGCATAGGACTTGAAGAAGAAAATCTCGAGGAAGAGTAACGGGGTTCTCCCGACTAAGATACAAGTGAGTGATAGAGGAAAGTCTTAACCCAGAGTATTAGATATTATAGAAAAGGAGTGCAGATTTTCGTTACTGTTTGAGCATTTTTTTGAGGGTCCTGATAAATCATGTTCTGGTGAAAGGAAAGTGACTCAACTAAAGAAGTCTTGTATTAAAGGAGAATTATAACATGGTGAAAGGCTCATGTTTAATTAATATTTATTTTATTGAATAATACTATTCAAATACCAGACTTATATTTTATTTTAAATAATAACTTATTGTTAGTAGTAGTAGCCTACCCCATCAGGGTTGTTTATTGACTAACTAAAGACGCTACACACAACAGAATTTCTAAAAACTGACTAACGCGACGGAGAAAATCCATAAATACCATAATATATGTTACAACAACTCGCTCGTTCTTTGCTTTGCAATTTTTTTACCTCTCTTGATTCAAATTAATAAAATATAAATCACAATACATTTTGTAATTTCAATCGATAATTTTTGTATCATTTACAACATTCTTATTTCCAAATTGATGAAACTCGAAACTTAAAATCGTCTAGGTGATCAATATCAATAATGATTGGCAACGATTTCCTTTTACTGGTGGATTCTGAATACACAGGCGGTGTATTCAGAATTCAAAATTTAAAAATTCATGACAACGGATTGCATTTTTTCCACACGGACTCAGATTTATTAATCAGTTAAAGAAATTGTCTGTGAGATCTCACCAATTCATCCAAACACTACAGTTCCAACCAAACACTACAGTTCCATGCCCCGATCAAATCTTCAATAACTTGTTTCTAATACTTCATTTTTGTTTTTTGGATTTCCCCTTTTTTGGTTCCTCTCATTATAACCTACAGTTAACTACTGTGCCTCAGAATGTGCCCAATCAGTGTCTGTCTTCTTCATGCAAGTGTTCTCTATAGGTTTCTATATTCAACTGCTCTTCAAGCTAGATATTGCTTTTATTCCGCATGTCCATTTTATTTCTTTGTCGTACTGTAGCATTGCATTTTCTTCGATTTTAATCTTCTTTTCCATCGCACTATAGCTCATAACCATGAAATTTTACCTCCAACAGCAAGTTTTCATAATTAGCTTCTTATTTCTAGGTTATTAGTACTATTTTTCAGCATATCTTCCCGTTATAAATAAATGATAATCATATTTTTCGTCTTATTTCAATGAAAATATTCCAAAGTTATCATTGAGAGAATTCATTGAGTAACTTTGTAGGAGATTCTAGTCATCAAGGCTAAGATTTCTGCATTCATCATGTGATTTTTTCCGTTAATGAAGAGGAGGAATGCATGGAAAATAATGTAATCCAATTGAGTATTTACAGCCCAGAAATATGAGTTTGCATAATACATTGGACGAGCACGGGGCAAACATATTAATGAAATAAACTTATATAGTATTTATATTCTATTCTTTTTCTTACCAGTCCGCAAAAAACGCAAAGAATTTGGCATTAGGTCACCAACCTAATAGATTTAATTGATGATTATCGGTATTCGGTATTATTTTCCACCAGTTAAATCTATATCTTTTCAATTCTCTTAAATGTTTAGTTGCATGCTGAGTTGTACACTGAGTCACAAATTGTGCATGCCAGTCACATATGTTAGATAATTCGAAGGTCTGTCTTCAGTTTTCCCTAGTTTCTTTTTAATTGGCTTAGCCTACAATGTAATGTGGTCCAAACCTACATCAACGGTGTCGTTTAAAAATAATACTTCTATTCTATCTATCAGCTTCTATTTTACGACCACTAGTTCACTCGTAAGTATCAACCAATAACGGATATCCTTCTCATAGGGAGGATCGGATTTCAAGCGCTTCTACAGTACGAGTTTTCTTATATTGGTATACGTACATGCAATACTGGACATGTATAGATTTAATGGACGCAATTTTGCTTGGTTTGGAATAAACAGTCCGCCATGTCCTCACCCTCTCACTCGCGAAAATGCTCAAAACCTCTGTGATGAATGAGTACTTTTCAAATGAATAGCAATTTTTGTATAATAACGAATATTCCATATTAATTAACGGCCCAGTTTATTGCCTTGATCCGATAATCTTTTAAAATTGGAAAATTTACTTTTTAATTGAAAGAATTGAAAAACGATTCAAAGACAATTTAAAAGAATCCTAAGCGTGGAATAAGAAACTGGTCTGTCAAGCACATTATTCCGTTCACATATTTGGTATCGCTAGATCTTTAAAAAGAACTAATATTGTGTACATTTCAGTTCAATGTAAATTATAAATTGGAATGAAAATATCATCTACGTAATTCTATGCCAGTTTCGATGTCTTTTCATTTTTTCCAAGCGGTACTTGAAATAATATGAAAGTGTCTAAATTAGTTGTGTGACAAAAAAGTGAAAAACCGCAGTTTCATATCTCGTCACTACATTTAGAGGAAGTAGCAGCAAGGACTAACTGGTTCCATCGCTTTGATTTTTAAACATTAAGAGCAGATTATGTTCATCGTTCGGGAATTTTTGCGTTTTTAAATGGAGTTTTATAGTTACCGGGTACGAAATGGGTGTAACGACAAAAAGAGAAAATAGAAGACGCAGTGCTCGGAATGAAATTCCCAATAATTATTTTTCATTATAAAGTAGAATCCCGCGGAAATCTGACAGCAAAGATTATTGGAACCTCTGTTTTGAGTGAAAGGGTAATGATGGACCGTTAAATATGTGAATGTGGTAGTCTTGAAATAAGGTGAATTCTATGCGCCAAGAAAAGATTTTCTTCTCTTAACTCAAAGAGTCTTTTTATATATCTTTTTGATTAGTCTGCCGGAAAGATAGGTTTTTGATGAATCCGCTACCCAAGTACTGCTACATCTATAAGCCTCTATATTTCTACTGAATATCTGTGTGTATTCCTAAACCTTACGCGATACATAAATACTTTCACAACCTGATTTACAATAAACCATTTTTCCAATCCATATACTTTCTGCCATCTTTCATTGCATTCTATATTCCTCTTCTTTTCCTTCCTGTCCCTCATTCATCCAACACCTCCACATCTTTCACAGTCTCAATCGCTCCATTGTCAATCATTATGCGATGTATCCATTTGATCTCCCATCTTCAAATTTTTCCCGATAACCTTCTCTCCTCTCATGCCATTGCCTGGTACTTCTTCATTTGCTTTTCTTTGCGTTCATTTCACTTCTCCCATCCTCCTTCATACCCAAATTTCAAAATCCTTCAATTAACCCTTATCCTCTTGCCTGAAAGACTAACTTTACGAGCCATTCATGCTAAGCCCCACATTAGAGTTTCATTAACATTTTTTTAAAATCATTAATCAAAGTCAATGTTATCACAGCCCTCCACTTTGTAAAGCATCTTTAAATAAAACAATTATTTCTTAATGTCCTCAATATTATGCCCTTTGGCTTAGTTGGCATATTAAAAATTATTCGCCAGGATAAGGCTCCTACGACGAATAGTTCCCCTGATCTTTGATTCTGCTGAGCTCTGACTTGTGGTTTTTCGTCCGTACCCTGTTAAATGGTGTTTTCATTGCCATTACGGTCGGATGGAATCGAATTTCACCTCGAACCATCCGTTAAAAATATCAATATAATATGTGGAGACACAATGAAGAGTATCCGCGAATTTAGTTTACATATAGCTGGCACTTTTTGGACGACATACCATCACACCGAAGGAGGCGGACGGCCCTGAAAAAAAGCCTCAGACGTCGAAGGGAATCGGGAGGGAAGGGAGGAGGAATGCTCGGAATATTTTGCCTGTGTTTTGTTTCCAGGGAGCATACATCTCGGCGCATCACGAAATCCAAGTCCCGACTCACAGATACGCGCGCACACACACGCGCGCGCGCCCCCGTCGTACACATCCGCGCATCAGCGGTGCACGCCTCGCGGACCACCACACGTGCACCAGGGGCCACAGTCCATTCTTCACTCCTCCCTCCTTCCCCCTCCGGACCCCCTACCCTGCCTCTTTTAGCTCCAACGGAGCTTCCGTTTCTCCCGCCACCCCCTATCCACCTCCTCTCCTCAATCCACCCTCTCGTCGCTCCCGCACGGCTCTCACGACTAACTCGTCACGAGGATTCTTAGCATTCTCCCCAGCCTCGGTGCCTTATGGACGAAATTTACCGCCACCATTGGAAAGAATCCCAGCTCTGAGGAGGTGGAGAGAAAGAAAGACTTTCGATTGAGATGAATATTGTTATAAAACCATCCCTTTTCCCTATCCTCCTCAATGGTGTAAATATCGCGTTAGAAACTGCACAAGAGATCGTTTGTTTAGTTAGTCTCATCAGTCGTTCGAAGTGAACGATAGGTAAACGGAAAGGTAATACTTTTTGCAAGAGAGAATTTAAGGATAAACTTAGCAGTCCTTAACTGGGAATTTTCTGTTTCCCGGGCGTTGAAATAAATAAATTCCCTCCAATCTACTCCCATTTTCTACTATTTATTCGTTAATTCTACCAAATTTACTTCAACCAAGACTTCGCGAAAACCATAGAACAAACAAATACGTCCTGATTATACTCTATGCTTCCTTCATTACTCACCTCTAAACTGTTTATGCGTGCCTCTCCCCATCCTGAACCCACAGTGATTATTCCTTAAATGATCATTTTCCCTCCTCTCTATCATCTTATTGATGGTCATAGGCGCCAATTAAGCTGCCTGCATTATCGAACTTATTGTACTATAGTCCGTACATACACATTCCCTTTTTTGGGTTAGTAACTAACACTGATCTAACTAAATCTATCAGTTAAATTCCTCCTTCATAAATACTACGAATTAGTTCATATAAATTCCACCTCCCACGTTTTTCTAAAACCTTAAGTATTTCCGCTGGAATTTTATCTCTTCCCACTGGCTTTTTTAATATCAGTTCACTCAATGATCTTTCTATCTCGGAGTCAAGAGTACCTGGACTTGAACTATCCTCGTCATCATCTCATCTACGTCATATTATCTTTCCATCTCAGCTTACTGGCCTATTATTTTTACCACAAACTCCTTGTTTTCTATCCATTTCCCTTGAATCTTTTCTGGTTCAATTAATAACTTTCTGGAAGTATTTTTGATTGTGTGTACGGAATGATCCTTCTTACATCCTGAGAGTGCTTTAACCTTTCTGTGTATCCGACCAATTTCACCCTTCCTTTATAAAATTTCCACGCCCTCAGACTGCGACCTCCACCACGTGTCTTTCCCTGTACAAGTTCCACTCCCCAGCTCATTATTTATATATTTATACATTCTCCCACCTAGGTCTGTGTTTACATTCTTTCATTTTATTTTCTCGTCAATCCCCTTAATCATCTTGTCTGTAACCTATGCATTGTCTCTTTCCTATAAAATATTCCTATTGTTTGCGGCTTTCTGTATCGCTTCCTTGATGTGCTCCTTCTTACTCAAATTTTCTACTGCCACTCTGCCTTCTTTTCGTCCCAGTTAATGCTTCTGCATCCCACTTCTCCATCAGTCTTTCCAGTTTTATCCTCTTGTACCTGACTTTTCACACTGTTTATACTAATTTATGACCTGAATCCGCTCCCGAGAAGCTGTGAATTAATCATGATGTTCCTAAATTTGTGCCTGACCATAATGTATCTTTTAAACTTTTATCTCGATGACTCTTTAGGCATTTTCCATGTGTGCCTACGCCTTTTGTAGTGTTTTCACCAAGTGTTCGTTAAGGTCAAATCCTGTCACCGGCAAACCTTCATTGCTTTCTCCCCGCGATCATACCTTATTCATAAACTGTAGTAATCTCGCTACCATCTCTGCCTTCGCCCACCGTCACGTTCCAAACCTCATCACTATCAAGTGTTTCCTTATAAGAACAACCGTCACTAATACCTCTAATTGATCACGTACGCTCTTATTTTCGTCCCTAATGGTGGCATGTAGATATACTAGCTAAATTGCATTTTAATTAAATTGTATAGTTGTGCATCCTTGGGACTCATTTTTTCAATGCAATAAATACAGGTAAACAATTCGCCGGTTCACATAAAATGCTGTACAATCAAGTTGCTTGCGGTAAACGATCGTTCAAGTCTCCCTTGGGTTTCACACGAGGAGACTTCAATACTCGCATCAGAAACCAAGGGAATATAAAAAATTATATTTCGTTATAAATGTAGCTCAAATTTCGAGGTTTTGGTCCTTTTTAATTTTGGAAATTACGCTCAATACCTCGAACATTTTCTAATGCAACTCTCTAGAGTGGTGAGGAAAAATACGGCCCGCTGAGAATTCTTCCTGCAATATTTCTAAGAAAGTTACCAATTTTCTTAACAAAGTTTTTATGCTTCTCAAATTATGACATTCCCGCATTAAACTAGGCTAATATGCTAGAAAAATGTGTCCAGTGCCAATAATTACTTCACCCTGGCTCAAAGAAGCAATTTAGGAAAGCCTAAATGAAATGAAAACATAACGGACGTGCACAAAAGTCCAGTCCACGCACCAACAAGGACGTAACGCAACAAATGCGTGAACCTGTGAGCAAGTACTAAGCAGTTTTCCTACCACAGCGATGGTAGTATCTATACGTAACAACAGTGTTGCCTCCTTTCGCGGGAACTGTGTGTTTTGATGGGCGTCCGGTTTTCATTGAACTGCCCCTCATTTAGCAACTCAGGAAAGAAGCCCTTTTGAAGATGAGATAGAAGAGTTATTTTTTTATTTAGGGAACTGAAAAAAGCGTAAAGTTATGTTTCTATTTACAAATTTAACGTCAACATTTTTGTGATATCATCTCAGATAAATTATTATGGTAATTTTCTCTATTCAATTAAGGACTCATAAACTGTATAAGTTAAAAATGTATGCTGAATTATTATGCATTTACTTTTTCGTGTTCCAGCCATAAACTGTTTTTTGAATCGTGATCGAATAAACCTTCACTAGTCTTGAAAAATTAACTAAATGAGTCAAATTTCGAGAATCAAAAGGGATTATATCGTTCATTAATGCATGAAAAAAATGCAAGCAGGTATGTATTTGAGGTGGAGGACAGCGGATCTCATCGGTAATTTAAATAGCTAGGCCTCAAAAAATAATCTATACGTGTATAAATGCTTAAAAGCTAAGAGTCGGAGAAAATTCATGTGGACAAAATATTCGCACTGCCAGCTGAATTCAATTTACCTGCATGCTCTCAACCTGTATGTGCCAATATTTGCCATCGAATTACATGGACGATCATCTTTTAATTGATTGTTTTTATTTTAATGGTTAAATATTTGCATCAGCTTTTGATTTGGATACGCTTCGCTTTGATTTCGTTTTGGAATAGTCAAGCTGAAGTGATTTGTTCACATCATGTGAATTTATAAACTATTAAAAGAATAAGAAAGACCTAATCATTTATTACGCGTGCAACTTCAATAGCAAATAAAATTCTATCAAACTGACAACTGAATATGTTGCAAGAGACTTCTTTATTTCACAATAGCTTTGTACCTATGGTGGTTATCACATTTTAATAGCCCTCAGAATAGACGCGCAACATCCACCTCTTTCACGCAATTTCAAGGGGATTTTTATAGCTGAATACATGTAAGTGGAACTTGAATTGTGACCCGTGTTGAATGATATTCATACTTGGCAGGACGTAACTGGCTGAGAATAGGAATGCACAGAGTTATTGAAGGCCGTAAAATTTTCAGGTTATTAAATCCGCGAAAGTCATGAATTATACTTTAACATCGGCTTCTTGACATGGCCCTTCACTTCGTGGGACATAACATTGCGGCCTCAACCGACATCCGTAAATAGGATGACAAATAGTGAAATCAGAACTCTAGTTTTGCAGCTACAGTTACGAAGGGACGTTACGAAAGGAACAAATCGTGATTTAATTTTTTTATGACCGTAAAAGAAAAAAAGATGAATTTTCGACATTTGTTGTGCTCAATGCACGCGGAAATTGTTGTTTTTCGTTTGAGGAGATCGGGAGGGTGTGTGAAAAGGGGCAGGAGAGGAGGAAGAGGAAAAACATTGTAAAACTAAAACCAAAAAAAATAAGAATCACATTGCCGTCGTGTTAAAACCGCAAAATGGCATCTCTGTGGAGAAGAGAAAATAATCCTCTCGGAAAACGACCGACCGTAACCGCATACTCCGAGATGGACGAAATTGAGTCCCAATTAGTGTGAATACGACCCGCAATCAACCTCCTCATACTCCTTCCTCCTCTCCCCTCCACCCACTCACTCGTCTGCCTTCTTCCCAACCCATTGCGGCCCCCTAAACCCTACTTAACCCACCCCCCATTCCGCGCATCACCTCTCTCTCTCTCTTTCTTTCCCTCCCCCTCTCTCTCTCTTTTCCTCTATCTATCTCTCCTCCTCTATCTATCTCTCCTCCTCTCTCTCTCCTCCTCTCATTCCATCTCGTTCGTTCTCGAAGGAGGAGGATTAAGGGGGAGTCGGACGAGGGAATTACGAGATGGGGGAAAGGGTCCAATAGGAGAGGAGGGAACGGAAATGCGAACATCGCATACGATTGGCAAAAATATCCATCATAAGGATCATGCTTGCTTGTTTGCTTGCTGAGTGCAAATGTGTATGTGTGTGTGTGTGCGCGCAAGTGTGTGTTTGTACGTTCACCCGACGGTCATTGAAGCGAAAATCCTCTCCCATTACAACCCTCAGAAGGAGGTTATGGGGGATATCTCTCCCCCCTCCCTCTCGCTCGCAAAGGTCCGCTCATGAGGTTTATTTCCATGCGCGTCTCCTCCTCTCCTTCCCCTCTGACCCGTGGAAACGATTACGTCCAAACTAGGGGGTGGGTGAGAGAGGGAGAGTTGCGGAGGACGAGTCAGTCGTAGCGCATGCTCTTTCTTTCCCCACATCCATTCCGAGGTTGAAGAGTAAAAAGAAAAAAAAAGCCTCCATTCCCCTCGCCACCTATCATTACTCCCCGGGTTCTTAGTGCGAGAACGGAAGAGGCATTTTTGAGGACCCTGTGATGAGGGGACTCGTCGGATTGAGAGCCCTACGAGTGCTCTTCCTGTCTCTAACCACCACCGTCGCCATATCGTTCCCTCTCTTGTTTATTTTCCCCCCCTCGGATTTTTTTCAGTCTCACTGTTGGAAATGAATGACTCCCGGACGAGACCCATCCTCCCCTCCCGTCCCAACTCCCCTTCGGTTAAGATGCGTAGAGAGGAGGGGGGGAGACTTATGATTTGGGATGGGTCGGGACTCGAGGATTTCTTTCGGGTGCGCGAGGTCCGGTGGGGGAAGGAACCGAGGTGGTCTCACGTTACCTTATTTTTTCACATCTACCTCTCCTTTTTTATTACGACGGGAGGCACATCCACACCCACTTCACCACCCTTTTTACCCCATAGACAGCGGAGCAGGGGAGTGGATTGGGGTTTGGGGGGTGGGGAGGGTAAGGAAGGATACGGGAGATGGAGTTAAAACGGAGTCCTTTATGACCACGATGACGTAGACTCCCTCACTCTACTTACTCCAGAATAATCTCATTCGACGAAGTATTATATTTTCTTTTCGTCCCCTTTTCATCCTCCGGCTCCTTTTCGTCCACCCTCCCACCAAAACTCACTATTCTCCCCTCCGCTGATGGCGCGCACGTGCCACGGCGCATTCCGCTGCACCTTCTCCGTCGTCTTCCACTTTATTTTTTATCATTTTTTTGTACGTATTTTCATTTTAGTCGGACGGCCAGAGAGAAAAAATTCCTCTGCGTCCAAAATTTTGACGGTGTTCCTACTAATTTGTTTCATGCCACGTGCTCGTTTCCTTCCCCACCCCCGCTCCCCCATTCTTTCCAGAGCGGAAGGTTTTTGAAAGGGAGGGGTGGTTTTCTGTTGGGGCGGGGGCAGAGTTTTGCAGAGTACCACATTGATTTTTGCGCTCAGTACGCATTAACTCATTTAGTTTGGATGCCCTTCCTCTCGGTCATATACGCACCATGGTGGACAAATAGAAGATTTTTCCATTTCAACGTAATCTTCAATCGTTTCAAGAGGAAGAGATGCATCTTCCTTTCTTTTTTTCTTTCATGCGGCACTGGATTGCCAAAATTGCGATCAAAACGTACCATTATTTCGCGTATGTAAAATGTTGGAAATTGATTTCTTTTGCACATGTGTGGTTTCATCATCGAATGAATGCTAATGGAATAAAACCTCTCTCGCAATCCCTCGTGTATTTTTAAGCCGTATTTTTGATTCGTTGGGATAAACTCAACGCGACGTGCGAGAGTAAGCGTTTCATGTACTCAGGAATTATGATTCATATCACTTTTCTCGCAGATTTCAGTATTGAATTCAATTTCATACGAAATTCATCATTGCGAATTGAAAATACAGTATATTGCTCCATCTAGTTGAGCACCCTCACCCATTTAAACAGTTAGAGCGGCAGTGTAATGAGAATCAGCTATCAGCCAATCACTAAGCTAAGCGAGGTCACCGGTGGACAATAGTCCACGGTGGTCATTCTGAGAAACCATTCCAAAGCCAACGGCAATATCCTCATTCATTTATGGACTTTCATATAATTTACAGCACTAATCTTCTGGGACTATTTGGTAGAATATATTCTTTCGAAAAAGGTATTAAATGTTGCGATGATGTTTAATAATCCATGCTATTTCCACTGGTTTAATGAGAAAAAAACAAAAAGAGCCAGACTTTTAAAATAATGCTGGACTAGGTGTTCTATTTCACGTTAGAATCATAGATATGCAAGTAACTAGTGTCATTTATAATTTTATTGCGAGAAATTAAATCAACATAGGTAACTTGATCGACAAGTGTTGTGATCGTAAAGTGGCATCAACTGAAACATAAATTGCGGAAGGGAATACGGTGAAGCTGTTTGATAGAAAATGAATATCACAAAAGTGTAAATGAACCGGCATCAAATTTCAAGCAACGCATTAAATTATTTTCATATCGAATTTTTATTGCTTTGCCGCAGGGATGGCAAGGAAGTAGAGAAGTCGTAATCTATTGATTTTTAAGACACAATAATGGGTAACTTTCATCTAAATAACCTTGACTGTCGTTAGAAACACTGTAATAATATCCTGAGGTAATATATTTTATATCACATACGTGTACATTTTCACAGCTGTTTTCTCTCCAATGTAAATGAAGTTCAATAAAGAAGTCTAAAGAAAAATAAAGCTTTGCAGTATTTGGAAGAAGGCCAGAATTCTATAAGATTTCACCTTGAATCATTCTGACCTCCGTTCATGTAATCAATGCATAGAATATTTTTGGTAAAAGTTAAATGGATGAATATATTTATTGCAAGTCAACTCGTGTAATTCCTTTATCCTTCAGGTCATGCACTTCAAACATTGTTCTCAATTCGAAATTTTCTTTAGAGTAGACTGTTGCGATAAATAAAATTTGTTTTAATAAAAGTTATCAAAGCGATTCGCGAGAAAATGTTCCGAAGGATAGGCCAATCAGATGTGTGGTTTTTTACTGAGTAAAATCGCACTTTCGGTTCGGTTTGGGACACACACACAAAGAGCGCGATTTTTCAGAAATATTTAACTTCAAAAGGAAAGCGTCGCAATATTTTAAGAGATCTCAGATGGGAAAAGCTCAATATTGCAAGAAAATACGAAATATTTCTCGTTAAATTTTCGACCGCAAACCTTAGAAATCATCCCGAAGTTTCATCTTTTTAGTTAAGTTTAGAACTCACTTCGAATTCAGTCCTACGGCATATGAACCGTGCATTCAGGGTAGAAGGACTAGTCCTTTGGTTTACTACCTCAAGCCCGGGACTGGTATTTTTTGTAGTGAATGTTTCACCAGTGACGAGCACTATTGAAAAACTTCACCACGTATACTCTTTTGCAATTCTATAACCGGGAGGTAAAGTTTTTCCCCTGTTAATGATAACGTCTAGAAAACCTTGTCCGTGTCCGGACATCCTCGATTGCGGCGAATAATATCGCCTATCGTGGCTGCAAAATCTGAAGGGTGATGATAGACGAAGTGATTTCATCGGAGATATTCGCCACAGAATGCCTCTCCTCGTTTTTAGATGGGGCTTTCTAACGGCATCGACCCGGATATGAACCCGGTGTCCTCCGGTCATTAATAAGTACTCAAACAACTAATTCACCATGCCTTTATCAAGCACAAAGTTACATAAAAAAATAAAAATTATGAACCCAACTGCACAACGAAATATGAATGCATACTTTAGTTATTCTTGTTGATATAGAAAAATAATTTTAACAGAAAAACATTATGGATTCAGGCTTTATTTCTTAGGATTTTTACACACCCATAATACATAATAACAGAAGTAAAAATGGGATCCCAAATAGTGAAATTCTGTGGAAAAATACACATGTACTGGTATGCGGTACCCTATGTTATTGTGGACTTTCTGACAAATGCTATCCAACTTTCTTGTTTTTTATTATTTTCTTTTTCATTCAAGTTTTAATTTGTTTAATGGGAAAATAGAATTTGTTTTATGCGTCCTAAGAGAAATAAATGCATTTATTACCCACAAAGGTTGGCAACATTACTCATACTTAGACTCAGGCAAATATAACGCCGAAGATGTGCCATATCATCCTGGTCTCCATTCATTTTTTTTATTCATTCAACTTCTTATTTGGTCGGCTGAAATTGACTTCGTATCACGTATGGTATTTAATAACAATAAAGAGATTAATTATTCCTTTTGTTGCAACGCGAGCTGCACAATGGCAGGGAGGAGTTCTATTGAATCCAGCACCAGCTCGGCGGAGCCTTCCCCTTATCTCGGAGATGAATGGCGTGATCGACACCCATATCCCTCTCCCCCGCCGGGCGCAAAGTGAGAACCTCCCGATATTCCGACCTCTCGTCGTCCCCCCAAGGGGTCGGGGGGGGGGACCCAGATGATTTTAAATGGCTCGCGGGGGGAGGGAGAGCGGGGGTGGAAAGGAAAGTGGGTCCGGCAACTTTCCTCTCCCCCCCCCTGCTCCCCACGTGGGTGGGGTGGGTCCCCTCTTGTCTCTACCCCCCCCCATTCTCCCACGCCCGCCCACCCCGCAGGACCGCGAGTGGAATGGACGCCAGCTGGGCAATTGTCTGCGGATACACTGAATCGGTTACGGATTCGATTGCCCGCGGATTCACCTTTTCGGCCTCGCTCGGAGAATATGCGTAAGTGTAATGTCCATCCATCCGCGGCTCGCTTTGGCATCTGGCTTATTATCGATGTTTTCGGGTGGTGGCGCGGGCGGAATCATAATCGGAAAGGTTAGGGGCGAATTGTAAGGAGAGAGAAAGAAGGAGGGAGAGTGGTGGAGAGGAAGAAGAATGTACGGGAGAGGCATTGGAAAAGAGACGGACAGGGAATGCAGCGATTGGTTGGGGGAAGAGGGGACGTAGGTCAAAAATGAGGAATCAAAGGAAGGGTTGGGGGATGATGGAGGGGGTGCGGGGCGGTCCGGGGGTGGGGAGAAAGAGGACGGGGTGGGCTTCGCAAAAGTGGATCCTCCTCGCGTTCCTAGAATAAGTGGAAGGGGGTGAGGTCAGGTGGGGACGATCGATCTCCTCCTCTCGTTGCCGACTCCTCCCCCCGCCAGTCGACCGAGCACTCAAGTCCCTTCCTCCACTTCCCCTCCATCTCCCCCACTCCCCCCTCCAACTCTTCCAACTCGCTGGTCCTCCCTTGACCTGTGGAGATGGTACTGTTAAGTATCAACCCCCAACGAGATGGTTCTAATTTTGATCAAGGAATCGAAATATATATATTTTTTTAATTCTTGACTTGGATCGCCCTGTATTATTTTTCAGCATGGCAATGTAGCACATATAATTTGAGAAAAACGCCGGATTAATTGTTTTAACACCAAAATTTGTAATTTGAACCATGAAAACTGCTTGGTTTTTAAAACAATTAAGGTACAAATTCTAATAGAATAGTAAATTATTTGAACAAAATTGGATAGCATTATGATATTCCTGATGTTCGGTTCAGTCCCTTAAAACAAAGAAACAGAACATTCAAAATAATAATTGACTTTTAATTTCTCAGTGAATTCTTTAATGTTTTCCTTTACGCGAATTCAAAGTAAACACCTTTGATTAGGTCACTTCTATTTCATTTTTATTTCAGCCACCTACCTGATAATTAAACGCATTTAATGGATGTCAATACTTCGTATTAACTGTAAATGTAAATAAGATTGTGAATATATTTACGAATCAGGTACGTACTGTGTTTGGTCTACGACAATAATTTATTCGGATTGAATTGAGGACAAAATTAGTGGAACTGCTGAATTTAATCGAAGTAAACAGTACTCATTTTGATGACATCAGAAGGCTTTATACCAATTTACAGCCTTTAGCCAAACAGAAAAGGAAATCATTTTCCGCTAGGTAACGAAAACAAATGGCACCATTGGGATATATCGTATTTACGAATTTGCGAATTCAGTTTAATCTCCCAAAACCAAGGACAAATAACTCATTTGTTAAGTCTAAGACCCAATTTAAAACCAAAGTGCCGTTGAAAAAAATTGAAACCACCGGATTCCGAATCCGGATAGTCAACGAGGAAAGCAAATGGAATGAGATCGAATGCACTAGACTAGCAAGATTAAGCGACCTAGTCTAGTGACTCAGGTCCTTATCAATTTGGAGCAAAAAGGGGAGAACGTCCATAACCGTAATTGATTTTTACTCCAAAGGTTCAGAATTAAATCAGAAGAAAGGTCAAAACACGGTCGTGATTCACAGTGAGAGAAAATCCCTTACCACAGAGATCAAATCACGTGGGACAGGCGCACAACACAGCTCTCCCTCGTCCCGTCGTTACTTCCAGGAAATTACTTCCTCGCCTGAGACAACCGCAGGATTCAAACACTCCACATATCGGTGGTTCTTACCGAGTTTTTTTGGATCCTGCGAATGAGTACGTGATTTGCCCGCAAGATGGGATGTAACCTCTTGAAAAACACCACCGGGATCACAGTTTTTAGTATTAATCTACGCGTTTTGTATCGAGCATCGTACGTTTGAGTCCATTGCCACTTTTCATTTAACATTAATCCTTGGGAGATCAAACTTCCGGATCATCCGTTGGTAATAATCCTCCATTATATAGTGTGTGACTTCAGTGAATCTACGCAGTCGAAATAACGAGGTTATCTACTTTGTCGCCATACGTTAAGCGAATAGAGATAGAAAAGGTGGAGAGTTCATCGACTGCTAACAGGAAGAAAGAGAAATCGACACCAACATAACCAAGTGACATTGAAATGTTGTACACTGCAGTTGAAACATTCTTACGTAAAGTAATGATAAAATTATGTCTAAAATATGATAATCAGTAATAATAGTGACGTCAAAAAGATCATTAGTGAACAATTCATCAAAGAATTCCCAAAAAATTATAAGAACCCAGTTTAATTAGAATACTGTTTTAAATAAATACTACGCTGCGAATAGTGGCTGTCGTATATTTAATATGTCGACGGGTTTAGCATTATTTTCGGGTGTATCTGAAAGATCTGAAATATTGTTAATCCTTTTATTCACTAAAAATTGTAATAAATACAGGTACAATGAAGGTGCCCTACTATCACATTAGTTGGTAACATGTTAACTTCTAAGCATTTTTCGATGTTGCCAATGTCTGTAATCTCTCAGTTACCACGTTACCTGACATTCGCGCCCTTCGACAATAGTGTTGTAGATGCCATGCGCACTCCACCTTTATTAATTCCAGGCTTCATTACACATTTTCTTTGGAGATTTCTGGCTAGTACTTTTGGATGATATAGTCGTTTTTAGTACGTATATCTATTTGACCTTGGATTCGAATTTCATCCATTCTCTATCTATATGAAAAAACAGCGAAGAAGCACACTTCTTTTACCATAGTTCATCCATTTACAAGTGTCTACAATTTACATTCTTACTCATGAGCCACTCTAGTTGTTCACCAAATACATTTCTCATATTATTTATCTGATATACACAAACCACAAATATCTAATACATAACCCCATAGGGATACATACTATTTTCTCATCCTGACGTACCCAAGTAACCAAACGTTGACAATTTAGATCTGATATGCGTCAGCTTTCTAATCTAAATCCAGGTTGATATAATTGATGCCAATCAACGAATAATACGCCAAATATTAAAAACTAGGAATCTTGAGCTCTACGACCTCTTAAAGTAACGAAAATTTAAAGAAAATCTCCAACTTAGCACAACTGGTCCAAATAGAAAACTAAAAGTTGCAGTGATGGTTTATGAGAAAAGAAATTCCACGACGGCGACCAGCCACAACCTCTCTCAACCAGAATATCTTTTTGCAGAGGTTTGCGGGAATTTTACTTCCTCGCCGGTAACCAACTAGAGACCCGAACACAAACCCAAAGTGGGATCCGTCACAGGATTAAAGGGACTCCGCTAAAGATGCCTGGGTTATCACCAAAGTCACACTATCCTTGAATGTTTACGGGAATTAATTCCACGCGAGGGACAAGCACAGAGCAGACGACACTTACAAACACACATTCAAGAAGGGCCTGAATATTGGGAGAATATGACTCAAATAGAGCAAAGTCAAGGGATTGCAACAAACAGGGAGAGGTGAAGGTGTGCATCGAATATCGGCCCACAAGGTCGAAACTCAAGGAACTGCGTTTCCCTCAGCGAACTGAAGGAAATGAGCACTTGCAACGGAATTTTGTAAGGGAAATGGAAACCTCTACGGAGTGGTGTTAAATTATTACGACCACAGGAGATTTTCTTTACATTGGTTTCTTCAAATATTACTTGAGAGGTTTAAATATGAGTAAAATTCCCGGAAGGTATACTAATTTATCATAAAGAAACAATCACATGCGATCCACGCATAGGTACTCAAATACGATATCCATTTCAATTTCAATGGGTCGATTTAACTTTAAGTATTGACTATATGAACTTGAAGCATTGAGAGGAAAACATTTTCAATCAAAGTTACTAATTTGTTTGTCGCACGCACGTATGGATTCACTCATCCACGGAATCATGCCATAAAAATTAGAACATGTCCTGATTTTGACCGAATGACCCCGGGAATTAAAACGTATTAAAAAATTTTGATCCCGCGGCCATATGAGCAAGACGTCTGATTCGCGGAATTTTCTTTACTTCTCGGGGAAATACGAGCCTTTGCTCCATCAATTGATTGTCCCGCGAAATAAAACGGTCTCGACAGACATCATACTAAGGAATATCGATGAGAAAATGACAGTAAAAGAATCGATTTTCAAATAGATCGAATGGAACACACACACACACGACCCCTTTACTCAATCTCTCCCTCCCATTCCAAATGGGTAGGGGAGGGGAGGGCAGAGAGGTAGCGGAGGGGAGGGCTCCCCCCCGAACCCCTCCCGCCGCATCGGCGCGGAATGCCCCTCCGCTCTGCAATGCCATGCGGCCCCACCGTTGAGGGATAGATGACTCTGCTCATTCACCTACTCCCTCCCCGTCATGCACGCACACGCATGTACGCACCACATGGACCGACGCACACACACACACTCGTGTGGGCCACACGCGGCACATGATTTACTCTCCCCACTCCGCCGTGAATTAACCTTTAGCCGCTCCGTTCGCGCCAATAAACAAACAAAACGAACCCTAACCCCATCGCTCATTTTTCGCATCGCATTGCATTTTCAAGCATCGCAAGAATGCAGCCGGGTCCCTCTCTCCCAACCCTCGAGGGATCGTTGAAGTCGGCCGAGGAGAGGGCAAAAATTAATCAAGCCGCTTTGTAAGGCTCATATGATAATACTTGACCTGGGATCTCTTTCGACTCTTCGCATACTACGGTGGTTGGCTATGGTTACGGCTCGTATTACAGCATAGGCACACTTCTAGGACCTTCATCGGGAGAGATGTAACACTCTGTTAGCGTAATTACTAACAAGCGCTTATCGTAATTAAATCGTGAATGTACGAAATCTACTAGTTTGCCAGATTTTCTTTCTATGAACATATTCTACATCGTTATTTCTGTAATGGATTTATATCTACGGCTTACTCAGCAAGGGCATATGGCAGAAGGTGTAAGGAGACCATAAATGAAGGAGAGGAAGGAGCTTATAAAATGTGAGGATACATTTTCGGATTAATTTTTCCTCTCCACCTGTTGTGGCCGTACGAGGGAAAGACGAATCTCAGGTGCTCAATATTCGAATACCTATCCCGCAATTTTAACCCTAATGACCTAAGCTGGCAAATCTGCATACCAGTCAATGGTGACCTAATGGTGACGCAGAAGAAAGGTCCTAAAAACTTCACGACCTATAACCTGAAAATATAAATGGATAAAAAACAACGGTAACAGGCTCGTCTCTATGAAATTTCATCTTGAAGATGGAGTCAAATCTTTTTGTATTTCACGGCAATTTCTTATTATGGTACGACCGGTTTCACCTATAAGATTTCACCTGGAGGAATTCACCTATGAGATTTCACCTATAGGTGAAACCTGCAGGTTTAAATTTTCAATAAAACATGGAGGTCTACGCTTTGGCAAACTCAGGCTGGAAGAGGGGGCAGAGACGGTGAACGTGAAGATAATTGATTTGAGCATAGAGGGAGATAAGCGATCTGTATCATAGGTTTCCAACTTTATTGAAGTCGCAACCCCTTTTCATTAAAGGAAGGTGGCCGAAGGCCCCGATGTAACTGGGTAGTCCGAAAAATATCCAACCTATAATATAAACGAGACATTTTTTCTTTAAATTTATTTTTGTTTTTCAACATAGCATCCTTTTAAGTCGATACCCTTTTTCCAGCGATTCTCTTTTAACATTTTTAACCTAACTTTTTTAACCTTTCCAAATGTTAGTGGATGACTTTTTCCACAAAATAGGCATTTGCGAGTCCGATGTCCGATGAAAATCTCTGATCTCCAAGAAAAACTCACATTTTAAAAATGTTTTTATGAGGAATAAGAAAATACCACTACCGCAAGTAATCAACCCCGAAGGTCGATTTGGTGGTTCACCCAAAACTAAGCCTATACGGCGTGTGAAAATCACACATAAGCAGGGTAGGGGGGGCAGTGCCTTTCCCCGTGCCGGGATTATGATTTCCCTGGAAAATCTAGTACCCGAAAAATAACAAAGCTTGCTATTGGTCTAAGTGGAGCAGAGGGTTGCACGGGAATCGAACCCGCGTCCTCTAGTCTGCAGTTCAACGCTTTAGCCCTGGAATACCGCGACCTTTATAAAAAATATAAAATAACGCCAATATTTATTGGTTATACTTGTTATTTAAAATTTATAATTAAATCAAAAATTAAGGAGAAAATGCAAATTGCTTTGAAATCAATAGTATTTATTAGTTTACTGTTTCAGCTCGTGTCTCCGTGGAAAACCCCTCGCAACCTCATCTGGGAGATGGGAATCCGCGTCCCACGGCTTTGGAGTCAAATCATAGAAAACACAATTTCCTCTTTGCCTAAGCATTCGGTAAAACCCAGGAATCCAAATGAGATTTGGCTCGAGGGTTTTCTCGGGGTCGGAACCTTCAATAAACTTTTCACAACCTTCGCACCCTTGGCGAAACTTCAGCCGTGACCCTGGAGTTTGCTAGAGGGAGCAGCGATCGAGCTAGAGCGACCGCAGGGCAAAAGCGCCCAAGTTGACGACAGATATCTTAGTTATTGATTACCAACTTGATCTTAATAAGTTTTAAATCATGTGGTTCTTAAATGGAATCTTTATTCACTGAAGTATACCTACTTCCCCTCTCTCGCAGTATCAGCTGAGAGAAGGAAAAGAATGGAGAAATTGACATGCTAAAAAATCGCACATTTTTTGGCTTGGACGTTGTTCTAAACTTGCTTAGCGCGGCGGCAACTTTAATTCTCCATACCACTCTTATTTAATTCTTACAAATAGTTTACACTTTTCATTAATATAATCTTTGGGTAGTTTTGGTCTCAAGTTCTCTGGAGGATTTGGTTTTTGATCTCTCTCCTCTACTCGATTCAAATAGGACACAGAGACTCACTACTTTCCCTAACAGAGCTTTGAACAGTTTCATTACGATGGCATCGGGTATTTTATTGCTACTGACCGAATCATTATTTCGCTTTATGTTTTTTAATCAGTGAAAAACATTTCTACTACGTATATAATGACACTAATTTTAAATAAGCTGCGCACTCTCGGTACATGGTACGCTCTTATTTTAAATAAAATAGACCGCAGTTTTATGACGCCCGCCCGCTAAGACTAGCTGGATAAGGAGAGTTTAGGAGGAGAGAGAGAGAGGGAGTGGACTTGAAATTCAGACTCGGATTTTCCACTAATTGGAATTGTGATCTCACCGTTGGTGAGCGAATAGGCGTTTCTCGCCTTTACGTCAGTTGCACGCAAATTAAATCTCGACAGCTTTCCCTCTCTTCCCCGGCGGCACGGTTCAGAGCAGACACCAATAATGAAACCAAAAGTGGGAACCGGAAAGAAATTGATACATATTTAACGCATTCGACCGTGGGAAAGATTTTCAAGAGATCTCCGCCCAGCCTCCGGCTTTGCTCCAGTTTTCTTGAAGGTGAAGACCTAAATGAAGCTTTCGAACGCACATCGCTTCCACTTCCGCCTTAGTGTCACGCCGTGTCTGTGCGTTCCATAACTTTCCGAAGGATATATTTCCAATTGAATGGTAGTCCTTGATGATAGATTGTTACCTTAGGCTCCAATCTACTATCATTAGAGTCTAGACGGCTCTAATTTGACCAACCATTACTAAATTAACTAATAGGGCGACCTTCGGAGAGATATCGTATTGGCGCCCTAGTTCAAAAACTTAATAATGTTTTCCTCAAAATTGAATACATTTCGCGTAATCTGCAACTAATATGTCTTGTTAATATTCATAATATAACCAAATTTCATCTTCGTAGTTGAGTTTTTAATGGAATTCGTTGTCATATAATAAGCCTACTGTTCATTCGAAACTTAGAAGTCTGGCTAGTTTCAATGCCTCGAAGAATCTTTGTCAGAAGTATGTAATTAATTGGTCCATGAAAACCTTGGTTTCCCACGGGGAGGAATAAATTAAATAATATTTAAATCCAACGTAATGCGTTCCTAAAGTTCGTATTAACGTTGAGGGTGAGCTTCCAAAACTCAAATCTCTTTCTTTCTATTGAAACTGAAAACATTACTCTTCTCAGTTTCTTCTTTTTCCTTAAAAAATTGCATCAAAGTGGCAAGTATATGTCCTCTTAATAATGTGACTTTTATTTGTTGGGCTTGGTGCTCTCAAATTCAAATGACGTTGATAAAACAGGGTCTTACCATGTTAGTTTTTAGAGAAATTGACATAAAAAAGCCAAGGTTTTATGTACGGTCTTATGACAGTGGAGGACCACCACCAGAGCAATTATGGATTAATGGTGCAAAATGCATTTATTCTTCAAATGACATGAATATCATGGTTGTAAATAAGAATATGAGAGTTGAAACAGCGTTATCACAACAGCACCTACACACAGAAAAATAATACTACTGGTGAAGAGTAGTTGACGAAATTATATTAATTCAATTGTTTTGAAAAACAGACGAACACGCATGGTTTAAAAAATTGGAGCCTCAAAAATTAATCCAAAATAAGTTTTAGAGCGTATTTTACAAATAAATGGGAACATCATAGGGCTTAGAAACTGTGTATTCACTTTCGTACGATACAAGCATGCAGGAAAGTGTGTTTTATGTGTGTTAATTCCATCGCTCGTCAATAAAACATGAACTAAGGTGGCACATTAACTCGTGAAGTCACTACTAAACTTCCTCAAGTATTTATTTTAGTGAAAGCGATACGAATATAAGCGGGTTTTGTCCATATATTTTAGAGGAAGCGTGTATGATGCTTTACTCCTTCCTTGGTGGAGAATAATACGAGGCATGCTCATAAAGTAAGAGCCGCTTGGTCACAGGCAAAAATATACTCATATTAAACACATTTTATTGGCACTTTCAGTTATCTACAAACCTACTTCACTTCTCTACCAAATCGCCGTTCACTTCTAAGCATTTTTCGTACCGCTGCACCAGCTTCTTTAACCCCTCTGCATAGAAGCTCGCCGCCTTAGAGTTGAACCAATTGTCAACGCCGCTATTGAGTTCCTCCTCGGTTTCGAACCGTTGTCCACCGAGACACTGTTTCAAGTGCAACAAGAGGAAGTAGTCGCTAGGTGCAAGGTCTCATCATCTCCATCTTGTTGGTAACGGCCCAAAAACTCTCGTCTACTGGACATTCTTTGCTCTTTCTGGTGGTCGGCGAGCATTTTCGGTACCCACCTTGCACACAATTTGTGCTATCCGAGGTTTTCCGTGGCAATATTGTAGACTGTAGTGCGTCCGAGTTGAGGAAATTGTTCAGCCAGGCCACTAATCGTCAATCGAAGATCACATCGCAGTTTGTGTTCCACTTGCGAAACAATTTCATCGATCAGAATAATACTGGGCCAGCCACTTCGCTCTTCGTCGTGAACATCTGCTCGTCCATTTTTAAAATCACAGCACCATTTTCTAACCTTTCCTTCACTCACAACTATAGCTCCATAAACTAGGCATAACTCCCGATGAATTTTAGCAGCCAACAATCCTTTTTCATACAAGAATCGTGTGACAGACGGTACTTCACAGCTAGCGGGATCAACGATTTTTGCGGACATTGTTGTTTGCATGTACGGACAAGCTAACGACTTCTGAAACAAACCAAATGCTGCTATAGCTTCCAATGAATCAGTAGATGGTGCTGCAGGAGTAAAACTGTGTTCTGAAACTCCAATATTTAAATATAAGCAAACGGCTCTTCCTTTATGAACATGCCTCGTATTTAGGAAATTAGATCCCAATAATGTTGTGTTTTGCTGGGTATGTTCGTTTGAGAAAACTTTATTTTATATTGTAGGTGAAACCATTATGTTTAATTTCACCCAAATAGTCCTAATTAACTAATTTTCATGTCTACCGGAAACGTAACCATAATTATGGGACTTATAAGTTAGATAGTTGCCGTCGCTTTAGCCTACGAATTAAACTTCGAATTCGCGGCAGGTTTAATTATTAATAAATTCCGCCTCAATCATCTCAGCTTTTTCTCAGCCTCTTTCAACTGTCCAACAAATTAGTCTCACATTAATAAACTCTTTTGTTAGTTATTTATTGTCTCATAGTAAGTAGTGAGGCCATCGAGGTAATTTATTTTATGATATGAAGAGAAATAAGGTGGAGGAATTCTTTGGAAGAAGAACTACCAGGTGTAAAAGTATGAAATGCGGATTTCAGACAACAGATGGCGCATCAATACAATTTGTGGTGTAACGATTTGACACTTGTGCCATCAACAGTTGCCAGACGCGCACGGGCGACACATCGAAAAAGTGTTTGCGTATTGTTGGGTTGCTGTGTTCAATATTTGTCGAAATTTTTAGCAAATAAAGAGCTTTCGCGGACAACATTAGTTTTTGTTTTCATTTGAGGAAAACTGCTGCTGATTCATAGAGAGATTACTTTGAGGATCTTATGGTGAACATGCTCCATCGCAAGATACGTGTGAACGATGGTTTCGGCGTTTCAAAAGTGATGACTTGGATGTTGCAGGCAAGGAGCGCGGAAAACTGTCAAAAAGGTGTGAAAAAATGGCTCGATGAATGGTTCACGGCAAAAGGGAAAGACTTTTGCTGTCCATCCACACATTTCCCGAAAGATTGACAAAATGCCTAACTAGCAATGGAGCATACTTTCAATGCAGTTCTTTTTTATCATCCTTGCAAATTTATATTTTTTAAATCCGCATTTCGTACTTAAAAACCTGGTAATTATAATTTATTCATGTATCCCTTTCAAGATTATCTCTTGTGGGGAGAATCCATAAATCCACATTGGTCTACTCCAAAGAAAGGGACATTAAGCACTTGACAGTTTGGCGTAAGGAACTTCCGACGGAAGTTCACAAATTCACATTCGAGGTATCTCCCACACTGCACTAGACTGCGAAGAATTCCAGTGAAGGACGGGCCTCTCCCGGGAATCGAAACCGCGACTTATTCGACGTGAGAAATCATGAAGATACCTCTCCGATCCGATCCCTCGTGGCGTGGGAAATCCACAGAGGGGACTGTGGAGCATAGCGAGGACCTCTCCTTTGATATCTATCCAACGAGTCATCTCACGGAATCGGCGTGTGCAACACCTCAAAACGGACTTCTTGTTCCTTTCGGTGAAGCGAGAGGGTCGCCGGGTTCTTTTTTTCATCATTCTCCTCTTCCCACCGGTACACCTCTCTCCCTCCTCCCAATCGGACTCATTCGCCGTCGCCCCTCGTCCACCTCTTTGCTTTCCATCGGAGTCATCCTTTGAAGTGTGGCGCGGGCTCAGAGCATGGCCGTGCGAACCGCCGCAGTAGAAATGGCGGGGGAGGAGAAACAAAGAACCTCTGCCCTTTTTCCTTCTGCCTTTTCCTTTTGCATTCTCTTCCCTTCCCTCGTACATCCTCCTTTCTTCCTCATCCGTCATCCTAATTTCCTTACTTTCTCCGCGTATTCTCGAAATCTTCCCAAAACGTCGACTGTGACTCGATTCAATCCACCCCTCGCCGATCACCCTCTCCAGCAATTTTATTCCTCTATTTTATTCTCCATCTTAAAATTCCATAGAAGGGGTGGAAAACTGTTCTTTTCTAAGGGAATTTAACTTAAAATAATTTTATTACGGTTGAAATTATTTCCTTTTTCATTTTGCATAGGGGTTTTGGTGAAGTAATTTTAACTGCTCAGTAAGTAGTATCTGCAAACGTTTCTGTCAGACACAATACAGACCTTTTAAATAATATATATATGTATATATATGTCGAAGAGAAAACAAGAGAGGGAGTACTGGAGATGGTGGGGGAGGAGAGGGGTTTTGTTGAGAGAAATCGTATGGAGGCAGGAAAAATGGATGAAAGGCGTATTAAGCGGTAGTGGAATGTTGAAGAAGGTAATAGAGGGGAGAATGTTGGGCAAGCGAGGAAAGGGCAGGAACAGGATAGGGATGTTGGACGGGATGAAGGGAGGAAAGAAGTACACAGAGATGAACACGGACCTGATGTAGATTAAGTTGCTGGATTGGGTTTTGTTTGGAGTTACAAAATGTTTATTTGAAAGATTTATCCATCCAAAAACCTACCTTAACCGGTAGATTACCTAAATAATAATAATAATATATAAAAACAAAAATTTTTATCTGTTTGTCTTTATTTGTTCCTATCCCTTTTTGTTATATCTTTATTCATATGAATGAATATTTGTTCACCATTTGGCGGAGTTTTTGTTAGAATGTGTGTAGGTGTGTGTGTGCATATATGCATATATATGTATATATATATATATATACATACATACATAATAGATGATTTCTTCGAAGAAACACGGAAGTGTTAAATAAAAAAACTTTGACAGCATCACACAATATGAGAACACATAAAAGGAACACTCACACGTTATTTCTTGATAATTTTGACGGAATTGAGCTCCGTCTTCCTCAGAAGATTCCTAACTAATCTTCTGAGGAAGACGGAGCTCAATTCCGTCGAAATTATCAAGAAATAACGTGTGAGTGTTCCTTTTATGTGTCGTCATATTGTGTGTTGCTGTCAAAGTTTTTTATATACATAGATATATATATATACACACATCATGAACTATATCTTCCATATATCATTACAATTTATCAAATGACCTTTAAAATAAGCATATTTTAAAGCAAAAAATATTCCAAAATAACTAAGTATATTTATAAAACAAAGAACCACCACCCAGGAAATAGTGTATATGTACGCGTACTTTTCTTTGGGTGAACGATGGAGTATGTGAGAAGTCAAATATTTACGGTCAGCTTTTTTCAGGAGCAATTGTTTTAGAGAAAAGCTTAGGGTTTGTAACCTTCATCCAATTTAATCATAATCTGTTGTAATCTTAAAAGTTTTCTAACGATTATTGTATGTTTTCCGAATCGAAAGTCGCAAATTTAAGATAATTATCGATGCCATATTAATTTTGTTCCAAATATTCTAAAAGTGCCATTTTATTTTTAATATATCTGTTTAATGACTTGTCGTTATTTTTCTGAAAGTTAGATTGAACTTTGTTTTAGAATCTACTACTGTATTGCTAATTATCCAGCATTACAAACTGTTGTTACGCAGCGTTAAATCAAGCGCGCGAAACATTTTAAGCATTAAGATTTGAGATCTATAAATTTTGAAATATGAAAGACGATTAATTCTGTCATTTTTATTGGATGGATAACTTTTAAATATGCATAATGAATTACAAGAAAAACACCAGCGAATATAAATTACTCGAAACCAACAACCTGGTAAGGAAGAAAGGGCGAATTACATTGCATTTTCCCGTTTTTTTATTTCTTGGCATTTTGTAACTTTACGGCAATATGATTTATTCGTTAAATTTTTTAATTTGCTTCAAGAAACACTTATTGAAAAAATATATATATTGTCGTCTCTCACCACCTGCGTTAAGTGCGTGCAGTTTTCTCGTGGGATTCCATTCCCAGGGCGAATTCGCCCTTCCACCTCCTCTTCCTCCCATATCGCTCCCCCCACACCCCCCCCTTGTCCCACCCATCGCCGCCTCCTCTAGCCCCTCCCACAAGTCGGAGGGGCGCGCGGGGTCGCCCCCCCTGGGCATCGCGCCGGCACGTAGCGAAAAAGAGATCGAGCGTTTTGGTCCGCTGGGATATTAATGACATGAGAGAGAAATGAAAGGAGGCGAAAGAGAGAGAGAGGCATCCACGGAACCGGTCGGTCTCACACGAAAGCCCGCTTGGACCCCTCCCGCGCGAGCGGCGACGACGACGGCCACCATTCGCTCCCTCCCGAGGAGGGTCGGGTCGTCATCGGCGGTCCGTGGGCACCCACGGCCATTTATTTCGCGCGGCGTACGTACGGCACGTCCTCGTATGACGCGCGCGACCTCACAGCACATTATGTGTACGCATATGAGCCGTGAGGCGTACCGACGATTGCCGCTTGAGCGTCTCCATGGGCGACTTCCAGTATGAGGAACGATTCGGGACCTCCCATCCTCCAAGCTGTTTCTCATATGTAAACGAAAGTGTACTTCCTTCCCTATTCTAAACCTAATTCTAATTTTTTTCCGAGAAAAATCTAGATTTTCTGCAATGTAGGCGGCGTAATACCATTTCAGTCTCATTATAAATTTGACTAGATAAACTAGAATTTTATTTTTTCAGTAGTCTAGCACCATGCTATGTTCTCAACCAAAAATTAAATATTGCTACGCTTAAAATCTCCGCCTCTGAAGCATCATATTGCAGTGGCCACATTTTTCATTCTTCACACTTTCCAGCTCCATTTATTCCAAATGTCAATCTTCCCCTCCCTCTTCCTCGCCTACCCAACATACCCTCCTCAATCATTCTCAACCATCATTGCCTCTCAATACACGTATCACCTGAAAGGTTATTTGTTGCACATGAATTAAAAAAGTTACATTATTCCATCCAAAGTTTGCCTTAAGGGTTTGGGGGCAAGGTTTGTATCGTGTTAAGCAAATTTGTTGTGAAATTCACGAATCAGGGTAGGAGGACGAACTCTTTTCCCAGGGTTGCGCGCATGCTTCCTGTTTTCCAAGTATGATAAGGATACTTCGGTCTGTAGTCAAAGACTCTACCCACTGGCTTGCCACGCAACCTAGGTACCAACAGAGAGAATAGTTTACCTCAAGTTCGCAGAATTGCAAACCTGCGAAGTAAAAGAAAGTCAGACGCCTCGTTGGGTACCCTCTCTTGAAATTGGTAATCAATACTTGCAAGCTCATCCGTTGTAACACGAATCTTTCAAATAAATACTTCTGTATGCATGTACAATTATAGACCGAGAGTGCGTGTCTTGATTGTTAGGTATCTCTACTCCTAGCAATGTTCAATATAGCAGGAGGTTCAGCAGGATATATTTCAAGGAAATATATCAAATGTCTAAGAGGAGATCGCACGGGATCAAATACCGTTTCCGAAATAAGAAGTTATCCGTTTAGACAAGGTTATTGAATTGGAAATGGTTTATTTCTGGAAATTAAATTAATCAATACTAATCGCAGTTGGCAGTTTAAAAGGGCACCAACTAACATTAACACAGTAATGAATGATTAAGCAGAACTTATAACAATGTTAAGGTAAATATGCACAATAGATCGCTTGCAAAATTGACTTACAAAATGGTGTTTCTTTTTTGTACTAGTAAATAGAATTAGGAATTATTTTAATCTTTGCAAAGTATTATCATTCTCTATAACTATTTTAAAAGGGCCAAATATTTAATTTAATAATGTACTATTTTGGGAATGAATTTAAATATCTGTTAAATTATTTATTTGCTTTCCTTTAAAATTCCGCAGTTCAGAAAAGTTAATTTCAGTGAAAAGGGACTCGTGGATTAGAAATGATATTTGAGCGGTAAGAAACTCAATCTCCAAACCCGACAACTCGAAAGCCCTTTGGTATGAATTTCTCTTTTTGTGTCTCCCATGCATAAGTACAACTCACCTTACTAGAAATGCCGCAATTTTTCGCTCCATATGACGGACGGTTTGCCCTTTGGACGATGGGCCAATAGCGACTGAAGTGGCGCTGAACTATTCCCCTCCCATTCCGTGGCCTTGGCCTTCGAGGCCAGTGTCTTGACCGAGGCACCAGTCCGAAAGTAACTCGCGGCTATCCATTCGGTTAGCGAATGCCAAAAGCCCATTGGGAAGGGGAAAATCCCGGATGAATTTCATCTGGCCGTTTGACACTCGGTGCGGCATGGGAAGGGTAGGATCGGTGTAAATGTGTGCCATAACCTGAAGGCGTCTGAATTTTGTACGAATCATGTGACGTGTGCCAAAAAATAGTGGTCACTCTGAATTCAATTTAAGAAACTTACTCATATTTATATTTAAAGATTTAGAAGTTAGAAAATCCATGAGTTTTGGGGTAGAATGCCAGATAAATATGCCATTAATATATAAGCATATGTGGTTCGAGGAGTGTTGCCCGTCGCCAGAATTTAATTCCGTCTTTCTGAGTCGGCACTAAAATTGTGGCGTGGATTTTTCAGCTAGTACGTGCGTTGCAGTTACCATTGGTACTCTGGGGTGTTTTTCTGCGTGGGTTTTTACTAGGTGAGCAAGGCCACGCTCTCCATAGCTTATTCCACAAACTTCATTCTTTGCTTTGGCTTTCCTTATTTTATTTATCTATTTCTTCACTGTTATTTACTTTGAGTATATGTGTATGTGTATCATTATTTTATACATGTATACGTTAAAATATGTGTACATAAATGGATGTGTATATATATATATATCGATGACGTGGAAGCACTCACGAGAGCAATATAACATTTGGACGGCACAATAGAACACAGAATAAAATAGATGGCACGTAAAAGGACACTCATATTGTAGATTTTTTAAGCTTTCGGCCTACTACGAGGGCTTCTTCAGGTCAGACTCAGAGTCTGAAGAAGGCGTCGCAGTAGGCCGAAAGCTTAAAAAAATCTACAATATGAGTGTCCTTTTACGTGTTATCTATTTTATTCTGTGTTCTATTGTGCCGAAAAAAAAATATATTTATAAATATATTCATTCAAACATAGAAATAGGTATAAGGAAAGGGGATAGGAAAACACATAAAAGGTGAACACCGGACATGTGGGGAAGGCGGATTTTGAGCAGATCACAAATGCAAAAATATTTCCTTAACCGGGATAAATATTTTTACATTCGTGATCTGCTCAAAATCCGCCTTCCCCACATGTCCGGTGTTCGCCTCTTATGTGTTTTCCTATCCCCTTTCCTTATACCTATTTCTATGTTTGAATGAATATTTGTGCGCCGTATGACGGGACTTCGTATTTGAATGTGTATCTGGCCAATGTGGCTCATCTCTTCTTCTGGCTATGCGTGCCCCGAAACTTACTGTTCCTATTCTCTATGATACTATATGCTTTCTAACCAACTGTCCCCTCTTCTTGTGTGTATAGTTTATTTCTCCTTTGGTGGGTGGAACAGCTCCCTAAAGCCTTCCTTTGGCAAATGATTCGGAGCACTTGGGCGTTTTAAAACATCGCAGATCTCAGTGTAAATCAGGTTTCCTTGGTGGTGTAATTGGTAGCACATCCGCCCGGCAAGTGGAAGGTCCGGTGTTCGAATCCCGGTTAAGGAAATATTTTTACATTCGTGATCTGCTCAAAAAACCGCCTTCCCCACATGTTCTGTGTTCGCCTTTTATGCGTCTTCCTTTCCCCTTTCCTTACCTATTTCTATGTTTGAATGAATATTTGTGCGCCGTATGGCGGGATTTCGTATTTGAATGTAAAAATATAAATATATATATATATATATATAAATTTATATATATATATATATTCAAATACGAGTACTTCACACACGTCGGGCTTAGTACTGGGTGAACTCTACCATCGCCTACCAAACCGACCGGTTGAATACTATGTTTATGGTTTTTATGAATACAATTATAAATTTTATACCTAATATAATACGAAGATCGATTAAATGGAAGAAGGGGACATTAGGTGTCTGTTTCGCCCAAATTAAGATCTCTATCTTTTTATGTTTTTTTATTCTGAGGGAAAACTGAGAAAAAAATATTGTCCCCCGCATTACTCGTTTTCCTTCACCGCGAAACGGAAACTGTGTGGATCAAACTTAAAATCGCTCTAAATCATCCCAGGATCGGAGAGATTGTGTGTGTGAACATGCTTCCACCGAACTTTTCCCGTGAGAGCGCTTTTTCCCCTACTGCGACCGACAACAGTGCGAGCGAGGCTCTCGATGCCAGGCCAGCAGCGTAGCAGCGCCTACACTAATTGGAACGACGGGGCAGAAATTTGTCTCGCCCGTCTGTTGACGGCTCCTTTCATGGGTCAAGTTGTCGAATTCTCCGTCCTCCCCCATCTCCCTTCTCCGTCAAATACTGATAGGGGCTGAGCGGATCCCGGAGGACCGCTGAGAAGGGAAGCGGGGAGGGGGCAGCAACTGTTTTCCTGGGAATCTGTAACGGCACTTTTCGGCGGACGTGTGTGTGACCAACAGATATAGAAATCTACGTGTCTACCGACTGACATGACATTCATCTCCCCAAAATACTGACCCTATGAGTGTCCTTCACTAGAAAGCGTCCTAAAATTATTCCGCGAGGCCATATTCGGGTTCTGTAACCGGTAGTTCGCCCGTTTTCAAGATCCGTTTCTAACCACTCCCCCTACCCCATCTTCCGTAATTCTTGATTGTATCAATAATGCGAGCGAACAGATACCTTTTTCTAACAGATAAGAAAAATGATCATTTAGGTTTGACGGAAACGTTTGTCTACCACTTTATCTATTGACCACGTCAATTGCGTGCTTGTGGAGGAAATAGATACACTGTCATGAATGAGATCATATTTTTTTATTTGAATACTATCAGCATACATAGAATGAGATAAAACAAACACCTCTAAACTCTATTAACTGGTAAATTTTTACGAGAAAAATATAACTAACCTTTACATAAATTGGTATTGCAATTCTTTTTCTTTGTGTGGAAATGATAACCAATATTATTTCTTGATAAACAATGGCTGTAGTAAAGCAATAGTAAACCTTAAGTAATATTCTTCTTCAACCGTCCTCCCTCCGTTTAGAAAGGTAACAAAATTGCAAACTTTTCCCTCCCGCAAAAAGTTTAACCTAATTTAAGAGTAGTCCAATAGTGTGTGTTCAAGAAGTCGGTCAAATATTGTTTAGGGGTTGGTTTGACAGGTGATGGTGAATCCCGCCGAAAACTACTCTATAGGGCGTGTGAAGCTCTCACATCAGGACGGATAGGGTGACGGGTCCTTTTCCTGAGTCGAGTTTCCCAGAAGATCTGCTACATGAAAACCACATATACTCCCCGAGTCCAAACATTTGCATTATTAGAAATTGCATTGCTACTCCCTCCATCTTCTCCAGGAATCGAACCCAGGCCCTCGGATCAGAACAACTCCAATGCATTGACGAATTAACTCAATTTTTATTGCATAAATCATGGACTCGTGTGAATTACTATATACCAATTTATTTTTTTCGATATACCATATTGGTTGACTTTGAGATATTTATGTATTTTTACGAATTTTGGAACACGTTAATGTTTATTGGACTTTTTGGAGTCTTCCCGAAGGTCCCTGGTTCCAGGGACCCAAGGCTTCCAGGGACCAAGCGTCAGGACTCCGCGTGTCCTGGCGCTGAGCCAAAGGTCACGGAGAACGAAATGTGACATCCAAATCGTATTTTCAGTCGATACGTATAGATCGAAATGACACACGGTGGACTTTACTATCATACACTATTTGACATGCGCACAGGAAAAAAATTCGAATTAAAGCGGATTTGAAGTTCGTGGTGTAATTTGTTCGGATTGATGTGTGGGCTCTACTTTGTGTGTGCCGTGGATTGCAAAATAAGGACGAAAAAAGATTTAAAATCTACATTTTCAGACATCCCCTTATTGAACCGGAAGAAATGCATGGAATATTTATCCTCTGTAAGCTCACTTCCCTGTTCATGTCAAGACAGTGTTATGGAAAGGTATGGTGACAGTGGAAAATGGAAAGAAAACATTGAAAGGAAGAGGACACGAAGAAGAATGGGAGCGCGTTGCAAGTGCGGAAGGAAAGTGAGAAATGGAGGGCGTAAGGAGAGGATGAAAATCGCACTGCGCATGGGAGCATTGTTAGAATGCATTCGAGTTTGAAATATGTGAGAGAGGAGAAGGTGAGGGAGAAGCAAGGAGAACGTGAACCCCGGGGGAGGGGTGGAGAGAGGTGAAGAAAGTATAGCAGCACATGGAAGAGTAATGGGCCGGGAGCGAGTGTAGGAGACTGTTCGATAAAGTTCAAGGATATATCCCGATACGGAATGCTGATGAGAATTGAGATGGTGGGAGCGACGGCGGCAGATACAATTAAGGGAGAAATATTAACACCTCCAGCGCCTTAGCAAACGACACATTCACTCGACGGGCGCCCAAGGAAAAATCGGGACAATTCAGAACTCACGCGGGAGATCTCATCAATAAACGAGGCCCTACGTGAGAATTCCAAAAAAACACACATTCAAGCAGGGTTAATTGTATCACAAAAAGCTAGCCTATCCTTTCCTTTCTATCATGCAAGAGCTAATGGTAATGTCAGTAATGGCATCTTAATTTTCTTCCCATGACTTAGGATATGATAAATAAAAATAGATCTCACCTCGAAATTAACCTTCAGGCGTAGGTGGAGGGGCTATTTCTATTCCAGAATAATCATTTCAGTGCCCGCGAAATGCGTCAGCAGAAAATCGAACCGCTTGGACTTAAGGTGGGGTTGCCCGAGGAATTACCCTTAGTTGAAACTTAAACCCTCCGATAAGTAGCCCAAGGCTCTACCCACTATCGTACCAATGGGTATGACTATGCAAATATCAAATTAAATCAATTTATCGAAAAATATACTCCATGATAAGGTTGGTTGTAACTTATTCCTGTATAGCTTGTCGTTAATCACCTCTTTTAAGTCCATTATTAGGCATTTGAGCAGAAGAGTTTCATGATTACTAGATTTGAGTAGTGAATATATGGAAAAACCATGAGCACAGTATTCAACCCGAAGGTCGGTTTGGTGGGTGATGGCAGACTTCACACAGTACTAAGCCTGACGGCGTGTTGTGATATTCACACATCAGGGTAGGGGGGCCAGTTCCTTTCCCTGTGCCGATTATGGTTTCCCAGGAAGATCCGGTACCCGAAAAATCACATAGCTTGGGTGGAGCTGCAGGTGCCCAAAGTACCTTGCCCGGGAATCGAACCCGAGACCGGGAACTCCTGTCAGTAGTCCAACGCTCTACCGCGACCCACGAATATATGAATATGTATGCCTAATTATTTCCACTTTTAAGTGACTACCCTGGTTGGGCTAAGTAGCGAAAGTAGACTTTTTTATCAAAACGTCTTTCAGTTACCATGAATTTTTCATAATACTAACAGAAGGATATATCTCTGCGAAAAATATGAAATACATCCAATAGTTAGTTACTTTTTTCGCACTGAGCAAAGCATTAGTGCTTGCGGTTTTCAAATGAACAAATAAATCCCCGCTTCTTCTACGCGCGTTCATTTATGCTCCCGAATCGACAAATAGCACGCCGAGGTTATCGTCCGCGGCGTTTCTCGACGACTTCGAAACAGGGATGCAATATCTTCGTGGGGGAAAACCCTTGATCGAATGCCAAAATTTCAGTCATGGTGAGAGATGCTTCCTCGCCAGTCATTCCAATGGGTTCCAATGGGCTCGGGCCGGATTTTGGGACGCATGGCTTCCGAATCATAAAGCTCCCTCCTCCACCTATTACGAGGGTTCGTGGGGGGGTGGAGGAGATGTGGGAAGGTGACCTCGAGCCTCCTCTGCCTTGGGAGTCCTGTGTCACTGCGCCCACGTGACCTGGAGACTGGCTTTAGCAAAAGGATACAATTAAATCATTCCTGCGCGGTGCTTTCCCTCTGGGAGACACAGGCATTAAAATGAAGTTTGATAATAGTTGTAAGCTTCAGTATCGTCTGCAAATGAACTCAGCCACCGAGGCGCCAAAATATTTATTTAATACGAAGATGGCGGATTTGACTTTCACCTCGTGGTTGGACGTTTTTGGCTTCCCTATATGCGTTAATGATTCCGGGTACGATATGACAGTGGCCGTAGAAAGAAATGCCAGTAGTGGAAACTGAAAGAGTGACTTATGGTCATCGAAGATCCGTTGAAGAACGAGGATAAGCGTAGATTTGAGTCTTTTGAGATGTGGATGTGGCAGATATTTGATAAAATAAGTTGGAAAGAGAATAAGATAACCTTGAGGTTTCAAATAGAGTGGGCGAAGAGAGGAAGTTGCTGGGGAAAATCCGAAATAGGCAGAAAAAGTGGGCGGAGGAAATATTTAAAGGTAGAGGGAAATTTTGAAGACCGTCATAGAGGGGAAAGCGTTGGGTGAGCGGGATACAGGAAGGCAGGGAGTAGGCTTCTTAGACGTCAAGAATGTAGGCAGAAGTTAAGAAGAAATAAAGAAATAATGATGCAGGAAAAAGAATGAGGAAGTTTTCAATTACATTAATCAAAATGTTGAATGAAAATGGACTGAGACTCATCGCTAGCCCTTGAATCATTTCAGCTACTCGCTGGATTTCCCGATTCGATAGTCTCTCTTACTTTTCAGATTATTCCGTTTCTGAGTCTTCTCATATCCTCATTCCACGACTTTACCTCGCCGTCTTGCTCAATAGTTTTCTCAGTCCGTCTTTCTCACTGAAACATCTTCATCAAACTGAAGTTTCGCAAATAAATAGCTGCAAACTACAGCACTGGGAGGACAAAGAGTATATTTTTTTCTATTCTAGCCTAGTATGTTGTTATTATTTTAACTAAACTTTATTTTATTGTTCTTGTTATTGATAGCATTATGCTTAGGAACAAATACCGCAGCGTATGTACCTGTAGTTAAGATCGACTTTATTTTATGAAATAATTTACATTTAATGTTTGGCGGTATTGATATGTAACAATGAAGAAAAACTTTTATTTTTTATTTCTCTGCCTATTTTTTAATATCATGTCACACACTCTAGCGGTGGCTTGCAAAATACCACGTAGGAATCTAGAAAAAATATACACGCATGCGTCCCGCTATAATTTCACAGTTTAGCTCTCAACAAACTATGTTCACCGATTCGCTATTTGCTCTTGACAATCACACATCCTTTCGTAAAAAAACAATATTTTCTATGCACATCCCGATAGCAGTTTATCAGAACACTCCCGAAAATTCCTTCCCCCAGAAATAAAATATTTATTTTCCATAAATGGATTTAATTTGACAAAAATAAGATTTATTTGACACATAAAAAATGTGCTTTTCTTATTTCACCCAATTATCTCTCACTTCGCCGAGCGTCCCGAGGATAATACTTGTAGATTATTTTTAAGAATGGGAAGAAATACAAGCGGAAGCTATTCATTGCTTTCTTTGGATAAACCCCTTGTCAGTGTCAACCCGTCGGCCGACGGTGATGATGTAAACTGTAGTGGGTTGGCTCTGCGTGGAAAATTAGCTGCCTCAACGAACACTGCCGAACTCGTAACATTAAGACGAGGGAAGGGTTCAAAGTCTGGGAAAATGAGAGGATTTCGATCAAGAATGGGAGGTGAAGGGGGAGTCCTTATGCCAAAAGGAGGCCGAGTGCACAGAAAAATAAGTGGTCTATTTTGCAAGAAATAATCACGATCACTTATTAGCAATGAGCGTAGACGAAGGTTAATAATTCAACCCAAAAAATTGCGCTTTTTAGGAGATTCATAATATTTCGACGAAATCGCAAGTGATTAGACAGCCTTATTTGTCATATTTCCTTTGGTTGTGCACATTTAGGATCGTTTTTATGATCAGTACACGACTGGTAATCACGACCTAACCTTTCTTCGCAGCTAGCACAGGGCGCTTATACCAGATGACAGTGTTCAAAGTTACACTCGAGTGGCACAAAATAATAATAATATGCCACAGTGAATCACAACTGCAGTCATTCGTCTTGTAGGTGACTCTTCGTCTGAAACTATCTATTCGTGCGTTCACGCAAGTTCTCAAAAATCATTTCGACTCAAAAGATTCAATTATTCGAAAAAGTTAAGGAAAGATAGTATATTTCGTGAAGCCTTGATAGCTGCTAAAATGGCTACCCCCTTCCACTCTAATTCCTCTCTGCGCTCTCCACAACTCCTTCGAGTAGCTGTTCGATATTTAGCGATCCATTTCGATGTTCCCAGCAGAATCGACCACCGGTTCCAAGTCACGGCGGGTCGGAAGCGACGGCATTACATGTGAAGGTCGTGTTTATTTTGGTCGTTGCGTGCCGCACTAGCAGCGCTATTGATAAACCAGCATTTGCTCTCGGATAGACACCAGCTCAAAGACCACAGATTTTATTTATACCCGTCTAATATGATAATTTGTTAACAATTTCACGATTACCATTGATTTTGATCATAAAGCAAAGAATATTTTCGAATCTATGAATTACGTGATGTGGAAACACCTCGCTTCGGAACAGTACTACATTTACTACAATATCCGATGGGAGAACGAGAACTTATTGTGATAACGGGAGGGGCGGGAGGCGAAAGGTGAAATACCATTGGTTTGAAAAGCGAATCGGCCTCGGAAAGGCACCGGAGTTCATCGTAATTAGACGCGGTCCAGATCGGCCGCTCAGAGGGGCACCGAACCCGTCCCAAGATTTTCGTCCGGTGGACCAGGGAGAGGGCGAGGTGGTTGAGGGGAAGAGACCCTGGGAGAGGAGGAGAGGGTGGGGTTAAGGGGGTCAGGAAGGGCGGGGGGAGGTGAGAAGGATTCCGGAGGGGGACGGCGGGAGGGGAGACGGGGGATTCGCTGTTGGAGAGCAGGGAGGGGGAGGGAGCAGCAGGTGAAGAGGGAGGGGCGCGTGGGGGCGAGGACGCGGAGGGGGAGGAAGGAAAACGGGCGGGTTCAACCCGAGAGGTCACCCGATTACTTTGTTCTTTCCCACGGTCAGGTAGTTTGTGGTGGCGTTTCAGAGGGAGGCGGAGACGGGAATGGGAGTTCCGAAGGGAGCAACGGTAACGAAGGAGAGACACAGGAGAAGGGAAGGGCAAGAGGGAAAGGAAAAAGATCCGCAAATGACTGACTCTCTATCCAATGTCCGCCCGGAGGGAAAAATGGTCTCCGCCACTAACAATAACATGGGACGAAACAGAATGATAACTTTTCCTAAGGCTACGATCGAAATTATAATCAAGGAAATAACACCGATGGGAGCGGGACAAATTTTTATAATCACCCTGAAATTGGCGAAAACATTTAGCGAGCCTTGCCTTCAAGAATGTATTTTTTTTATTTGTAAATTATTTCACTCCCAGCAATTAACGCTAGCCCACATTTCATTTATGATCAGCATTTTGTGCCAAAATAAACTGTGGTGAACATGAGAAAATGTGAGAAGCGTATCTACGGGTAGAAACGAGAGACCTACGAATTATTTTATCATTGGATTTTGATTACAGCGTCTAAATGATTTTCAAATCATTTTCATTTCAATAAATCAACTCTGCAAAAAATTATAACAAATTAATCGATGTCTAAGGTTTTCCTTTCATACTTACTGCTGTTCACGCTCCTTCTCAACTTTTTACGTTCCTTTAATTATGTTTAATTAAATATAGCTTGAAAAAAAGCGATCACAGCTTCGGGCGAGAGTGAAGTCCACGGAATCAGTCCAAGTACGAGTACTGCAATGCGGAAAGCAACGGAAAACCACCGCATTTGTCTTTCGAGGAGACGCAGACCTGCACTCCACCTATTTATGACATGATGGCATCCTTCCTTGTAAAATATTCTGGAGGTTAAATAGTCCCCCAATCGGATCTCCGGGTGAGGACAACTGGGAAGGGTACATCGGTCAGGAAAGACAGATGCAGGATAGGGATATGGAATGTAAGATCCTTAGGGTTGAGCGGAAAGCTTTAGAACGCCAAGATAGAAATGGAGAGGCTATTTTTATACATCCTCGGAGTTAGCGAAATCAAGTGGACCGTAGTCGACGACTACTGGAGCGCCGGATATCGAGTTATATACTCGGGAGGCGACCGGAAGATTGCAGGCGGTGTCATCATACTGAAGAAAGAATGGGGCAGCAGAGTAAAGGCAACAACGAGAAAATTCTGATAGAGAAGCTGGTAGGAGAGCCCACGGACACCGCGATCATGCAAGTATACATGCCGACGTCTGGCCATACAGAACAAATAGAAGAAGTATAGGAGCAAATGGAAGAAGTCCTTGGACAGATGAAGGCGAAAGAAAAACTCATAATGGAAGACGAATGCAGTCGTAGGAGAAGGAAAAGAAGGACGAAGCGTCGGAAATTTCGGGCCGGAAAACGGAACGCCAATGGAGAAAGACTAGCCGAGATCTGCAATGAGAAGAATATAGTATTAGCTAACACCCTCTTCGAAAACATCGACGAAGGAGGTAAACTTGGAAGATGTCAGGGGATATCGCAAGATAGAAAGTAGACTACATATTAGTAAGAAAGGGATAGAAGAACCAGGTGAAGCAGTGCAAGAATTACCCCGAAGAAAACATAAATAGCCATCGCAACCTAGTAATCGTGGAGAACTAACTTCGCTACAAGAAATTTAAGAAGACCAAATAAGAGCCAAGATAGGATACAAATTGCTGGTGGAAAAAGACAACAGAGAAAGATTCGCCACGGCCATTGACAGCAAACTAGATGATGAAGGAGAAAGGAACACCGAAGAGAGATTGGATGAACTGAAGAGGGCAATCGCAGAAGTTGGAGAAGAGCAACTGGTGAGAAAGAGAGCCGACACGAGGAAACCATGGATCACGACGGAGATAAGGGAACTAATAGAAGGAAAAAGAAAATACAAGAACGCCAGGAATGATGATGAGGAAAGGCTCTGCAAGAAGTTCAAGAACCAAGTAAACCGAGAATGCAAAAAGGATGGGGAGAATTGGATAGAAGGCTGATGCGAGGAAGCCAACGAAAATATGAAGAAGAGGAATACAGACACAGCTTACAAACTGGCGAAGAAACATTTCTGAGAAAAGAAAATGAAAAACAACAACATCAGGGATGTAAGTGGGAATATACTACGGGCAGAAGGTGAAGATATTGGCAATAGATGGAAGCAATACTTCGAAGAACTCTACCAAGGTCCGATGTCGCTGGAAGAAAATCCGATGAAGGACCAGAGTGAAACGGGTGACGAAAACCAGAGTTCATACATACTGAGGAGCGAATTCGATAGAGCAGTAAAAGATCTTAAGAAAAACAAAGCTCTTGAAGAAGACAAAATTGACGGAGACATCATCAAGGAACTCGGAAACAAAGCCAAGGACAACCTGTATGGAATAATCAAGGATGGCTACAAAGACGGAAGACTTCGTGAAGACCTTCAAAGGAGTGTGAGGATCGCGATACCAAAGAAGGCACGAGGGCAGAGAAATGTGAGGAACACTGAGCCTTGAGTCTTGTGTCACATGCATCAAAAATACTTACGCGAATAATAAGTCGAAGGATGGAAAGGAAAATTGAAGAAACCTATCAGAAAACCAATTTGACTTTAGGAAGAACAGAGGAACCAGGGAAGCCATACTCAGTCTGAGAATCAAGATAGAGAAAACAATACATGTGAACAAGCAATTGTATGTGGCATTCGTGGACTTGGAGAAAGCCTTCGAAAATGCGGAATGGAGCAAGATGTTTGGACTGTTGGAAAAACTCGGAATAGATTATAACGACAGAACTATAATCTATCAGCTTTACAAGAAGCAAGTAGCCACAATGCTAATGAGAGATGAAAGCCATATAGAAGCTAAAATTAACAAAGGAATTAGACTAGGATGCAACCTCTCACCTGCATTGATCAACATGTACCTGGAAGAGGCAATAAGAGAAGCACAATGTATTCGGATTAAACGGAATTAGGATCCTTGTAGGATAAAATGGAGAAGAGATAAACATGTTGCGTTTCGCCGACGATATTGCAATGTTAGCAGAAAACCAGGAGAATCTTCGAAGATCATTAAACGCATTGAATCAAGTTCTACAAAGATACAACACGACAAAGACAGAAATCCTAGCATGTGGAAGAGAGAAGCGGAATACAGTAGTCGCACTGGAAGAACAAAAATTGGATTCCTTCACCTGTATCTCGGAAGTACCATCACATGGGATGGAAGAAGTACTACAGACATCAAGCGAAGAATAGCTCAAGTTAAGAGAGCACTCACAAATGAAACGACAACCGCTGTGTTCAAAGAAGATAGAATCTCGGACGAGGAAACAATACGTGAAAACATTTGCATGGAGCGTGGCACTCTATGGATCAGAAGAATGGACCATCGGAAATGAATACCAGAAAAAACGAGAAGCCTTCGAAACCTAGTGCTGGAGGAGGATGCTTAAGATCAAATGGACGGATAAAACAAGAAATGAAGAATAGACGAAGAACGGACCTTATGGAACATCATAGGGAAGAGAAGAACCAGATGGATTGGCCACACCCTGTGGGATAGATCTTTCCAGCTACCCTTAGTTGTAAAATCATTCGATGAATTGATGAATGTCGTTATACAGCTTTACTATGTTGATTTACTGAAAGATTATTCACTCGTTAACGACTGTGTCATTTATTCTCTGCTGCTCTAAGAGACGAAAATGAGTAAAAACATTTTTTGCGAAGTTACCATTGATTTTGTATTCTGGGCGTATAATCACGTCCCGGTCGCACGCCCTTTTTAATATAATTCATCTTTTCAAATGGCGATAAGACGATGGTAATGTGGCGAACAAGTTCGCAAATTCACAAGCTGGTAAATTAATTAAATTTTCCCAGTTTTGTGGACAAGATTCAAACCCAGGACATAAACTATACTGATTTAATCCTCCCTTTAAAATCGAAATAATTCAATGTCCCTCCGCCAGGGAGATATAATTTAGGCTTTAGGCAAAAATAATGCGAGTGATTGAGACTGGTGATGGAAGTCTTTGAAGCACATATTTTTGGGGAGTGCAGAAGGTATGAATAATGATAAAATTTAATACCGCATAAGATTAATTTAAAACTTAGAATATGAGTTAAAGGAAAGCATACGCTCATCTAGATCTTACCCAGCAAGCTTCCACAAGGGCGTGTGGCAGAGGGTGTTTCGTCACCAACCATTCGAGTAAATGGCAATATTTTGGCATTGGCATAGACTTCCTACTCTTTGGAATTTGGTGTCATTTCATTTTTGTAAAGTTATAATTGTTGGATGACTCATAGTTTTACGATCACGAATCTAGCGTGGAAAAGAGATTCATAGTATCTGTTCCTTCTGGATTTTCCTTTTCCTCCCAACTTCTCATCGTTGTCTCTCCTGCCAGTGCATTGCGGGACTACCGTTATTCCATTTACGTCGGCGTTAAACTCAAACGATAAGTGCATAGCAATTGGTGCCAGTTGTGAATGTGGTACCCGTTCTTCCAATTGCTCCCAACCTAAGATATCCAACAAAGGCGTGACGATATTTGTTCGTTAATAACGTTTTTGGGCGAAACGAGCAGCTTGCCTATGCAAAGCTGAGTACTAATCAATCCTGCTTGAATATTACAATTTTATAATGAATAAAAAGTTTTAATGCCTGCAATTGTAATTTCTTTTCTAATATTGATGCCTCCCCATATGGGAACAACTCACAAGTTGGTAAACATTAACACAAGGCTTAGGTGGCGAACATTATCATCCTCGCGTGACAGAAACGAAAGAAGTGACATCCCCGCTTAATTTATTTATGAAGGGAGCGGTCAAAATAATGAAAGAAAATACTATATGCATCAATATGGATGGGAGAAGAATTCACAGCTACTGATTTGCAGAGGACATAGAAATGACTGTAGACAATGAAAAAAATTTGGATAAGACACCCAAAATACTGTTCAAAACCTTCGAAGATTTTAAATTGGAGATAAAAAAGAAGGAGATCAAAACAATGTCATTAGGAAATGGAAAAAAATGCTAAAACTGGCATAAAAACAGATAACTATTGGTGTGGGTTGAAAACATTTTCTGCATAGGGAACATTATTAATGACGAAAATAAATGCGAGAGAGAGAGAGAGATTAAAGAAGATATAGACTTCGCGAAACTAACTTTTTCAAAACAAAAAGAAATTACTAATTAATAATTATGTAAGAATTTCGACTAAGAAAAATTTCGCCTAAACGTTCTCCTAATGTGTATTATTAAATGTATATGAGACATGGAGGATCGAGAGAGCGGGAATAAACGAGCTTGAGGCGATGGAACTGTGAATCTGGAGGAAAATTACGAAATAAACAGGGCAGGGAGAAAAAGTAGCGGGAATTTCTAGAAAAAGTGAAAAAATAAATAAATGTTAAAAACAACGAAACAGTGAAGGTAAAATCTGATTGGATGTTTATAAGGGACAGTAAATTCCTAACAATCATATTCCTATGTAAACTGGTATGAAAGAAACCAAGACGACCATGAATCATATTTTTATGCATTTTTTTGCTCCATATTTATAAAAAATATAGAGAAAGGAATGGACTTCATATTGTGCGTCAACTTGAAGGAAGCAGAAGCGAAAATAAACACGTGGCTATTACTAAAACAAGTCATTGCCTTTAGATGTTCTTAATGTAAATGGCTGAAGGGAAACTCTGAAAGACGCAGTGTGCGACGAGTGTCATAAATCTTACATTTTACCCCGTGAAAATGAACTTACAAAACTCACTCACATGTTTTAATGCCACATTTAATCAAAAAAATAATAATGAACTTCTATGCAGAGCACTTAGAGAATTAAATGCGAAAATGACCGTGCTAAAAACCTGGGGTTTTAGGTTTTGTTTTGCAAAAATATTTCGGAATTGCTTTGCAAATGCATTGAATGGTGCACCAAAGGTATTCGTACTCCTCCCCACAACTTCACGCAAGGTGACGAGTCGTTTGGTGCACCATCCTTGGCACAGGTGCCATAGAGATCCCAGGCCCTGCCTTAGGCTTAAAAGTGGTAAAATCCAATTACTGAGCTTTGGACGTTCAGGCCCAGATTGCCTAAGTACGTCCGGGAATAAATCTCTGCTCCGTAGATATTATAGAATGAAAAGGCCTACTCAACTCGTGACATTGAATTTTTTCATTTTTCTCGCTCAAGTCGTCACTTTATCAGTGCTTACGAGAAACTTGTCATGGTTAAATCACCAGATTTTAAACAGATATTACGAGTTAAATAGGACACCATACCATACCTTCATCCGTTTTCCTTCGCATCCTCCCTTAGAGTAGTTTAATTAATTCCTGCGCTCAAATAGGGCCCTCGTAAGAGTAACTGGATACCCCCATCGCATGCCTCCTAACATCCTGAGTTGACTTCAGCAATTCTAACAGAATGCCCTAGCACTATTCTCCCACTGTACACATTTATTCACAATATCTTACTCTATTTTATTTGCATTTACCATAACCATAAACACAGTAATCAACCCGAAGGTCAGTTTAGTAGGTGATGGTAGAGCTCACCCATATACTAAGCCCGACGGCATGTGAATATTCACACATCAGGGTAGGGGGGCCAGTTCCTTTCCCTGTGCCGTCTCCCAGGAAGATCTGGTACCCGAAAAATCACATAGCTTGGGTATAGCTGCAGGTGCCCAGAGTGGCTCGGGACCCTCCGGTCAGTAGTCCAACGCTCTACCCCCTGGACTACCGCGACCCACTATTTGCATTTATATTTTTAAAACTTTTATAGTTAGAGTTTTACTTAGTATCCTATGTTAGGTTTAATAGCTCACTGCAGTGATCTTGGTTCAAGATTGTATCCCACAAATTCTTGATTGATCTCAATTATCCACCTACACATTAGGGTACATCTAAACAATACCTCTGTCCAATTTTATAAATTTTAATGATGTTCTACTATTAATGTCATTTTTAGTCATGAATTTAACAAGATAAAATATGAGTGCTATCGATGGCAATCAGGTTTTATTAATAAGCTCTGAGCTGCATATCTTTGGCCACGCACAGAGGTCCTTTTCAAATATGTGTGGTTATTATGTGATAATTTTAACATGGCTTTAATATACTTTTTCACTGAATTTTTATTTTGGGAGCTGAGTTTCCTCGTGGTGTAGTTGAACCAAAAGCTCTTTGAAGTTCAAGGCTTTTATGTCTGAATAAATTTTGGAAGTGGATGGTTATTTGTTGTGTGGGTGGAGAAGTGTTATAGATGGATAGATAGAGGTCTTTATTCGGACGAAATTGAGACCAAATGGTCCCTTTGTCACATGTTAATGAGGGAAGGAGTGGTTATGATGGCTCTGTGATCGAGTAGAAAACCAAGAGGACTGCAAAAATAGGATAGATAAGGGATCAAGATATTTTGAACAACATTCAGGAGTGCGGAGTGATAGAGATACAATATATTGTCAACAATGGAATGATTTTTGTGGTCACGTAATAATATCAATTTCAGCAAATCCCACTTGGATAGTGATTGAAGTATGGTAGGGTCAGAATTGCAGCTCTTTCAGGTCTGATTAGAGTTAAGAATTGTTCTTCGAGAAATAAATGTCATGCTTTGGATTTGTTTCTTTACAATTGTAAATTAAACTCATGTAATTGGCATCGCACTGTTTAAAACTCCACTGGGGCTGCACAAGAAAAAACTTTCATCTTGAAAATAAAAAATACATGTTCTACAGCTAAGATTAATTTAATACAGAAATGATTGAATTGCTTTTCAGTATCTTCTGTTGACCATCAGTATTGCTACCTTATAATTTTTAAAGCATTGGAGGCATGATTGTATTTAAAATATCATGAATGTGGAAATTGAAGAATGTAGCTGTATCAAACCTCACATGGCTACTGTATGATTAACTTTGAACAATAATATTTTCCAGAGACTTAATTTTTGAATGATATACTCCCATACTGATGGCTTTTACTCATAGATTATGTAGTTTTTTCATGGAGTGAGCCATGTGGTAGCTAAAAATATAGTGAAAACATTAAACAATGATAACAAAGTCTACCACAGGTATGGTACAATGTAGTTCTGTATTTTCTTGCGATTAAATTATCTCCACAAGTCAATCAAAGTTGGGACTCAGCATTATTATTAAAGAGTCAGCAAAAGACGGGATTATGCATTCTTTTCTCAGGTAGCATATCTGATAAAAATTCAGCCTGTTATTCATCACTCCAAATATCAGTTCTTTAGTGAATGAAATAGTTTAGCATAATAAGGCAAATTGGAAAAATAATAGAACTACAGAAAATTTGATTAATAAATAATATTTGGAGGGCTTAACTGATTAGCTTAAGGACTAATACATATCCCAATAACAAAGAATTATAGGAAGCAGTGTAGACTTATATATCTTGCATACATATTTCTCATATTTTACCCAAAAGTTAAAAAATATTTTACTAAAGCACAAGTTATTATACCACAATAGAGTAAACCTTGGAAATGTTTCTTGCTCACTAAAGATAACGGACAATCTAGAATAATCTGGGTTTATTATAACCACCAGTGCCCATTACCCATCAGTTCATGCAAGATAAGCTAGATGGAAGTTTGCTTCCAAAAGGAGAATCCTTTTCTCCTATTCCAATTGTTGCTTGCATTTCTGTGATAAGAATCATTATTAATGGGACCCTGGTTTTGAGCATAGGTTTACTCAGTGTTGATTATTGGTATGGGTGATATTTGGGAGCTGTTGCATAATCAATAAAATGTGTATACTGATGCAAACATTTCTTATGATACAACAACTCTTGGAACACCAATGGTGTTCTACCTTTTATAGGAGGTTTTGGATAGACAAAAGGCTCTCCATTGTTAAACTTCTAAGCCTTATGGCATGGCACACGACATCCTACACTGCATTAAAACCTTCTTCAATTCCACATTATTCTGTCTTCCTTCATCCTTCATTCCATACAACATGTTTCTTCTTTTCTTCCCATAAGCCCACTTGCTTGACATGAAAATAAACATATTGGCCAATAACGTCTACCTTACCTTATTCTCTCTACTTCTAAATTAAAGGATGTATATGGGATTTATTTGAGCTGATATATGTTGTTGAGAATATTTCCACTATGAATGCATTATTATTAATCTAACTTTTAACCTTATCACTCCTCCTGGATTTTCACTTGACCCATTATGGTACCCCTTACACCACCTGACCTAATTGTGCCGAATAAAAATTACAACTCATGAATAGAGAAATGCACTTCCATAAAAGCCTTTTGCTCTTCAACCTTGCAATTGCCATAAAATTTTATTATTCATATAATGAATGCCACCCTTGAAAATAAGTAGAGGCAGCTGGAAACAGCTTGTTATCATGTACAAATATATACCTTAGTCATTGATGAGGTGTGTTTAAGATGTGTAGATACACATTGTAAATGAGCACACTTTACACCATAGAAAAATAAAAGTGCCTCCTGAGCATTGCATACCTACAAACAATGTAAGAAGAGACATTTATGGTGAGAGAATTATTAATTTCCATAGCATCTCATTTGATTATCATCTCATTACCATTTGATTACCATAGCACATCATACAATACATGACAGCTTGCCAGCAAAATGTGAATCGACACCCAAGGACAAATATTTTGCAGGCAGATTATTATCATGTGCATACTATCATGCACATTCTGGTTAATTTCTAGGAGTAGAAAATGAGCCAGAATTCATCATGATGCCTTAAGTTTTGAGCTTACTTAGGAAAATGGACAGAAAAACGTTATTATAAAAGACAGATGAAAAAAATATCTTTCTGTCATGGAAGGTAAAATATACTTGGGACTAGGCCAACTCAAGGCTTTTGTTGCAAGGGTAGTAAGTTAAGATTTAACTTTTGTATGCATTTAGCTTTCAAATGAACTTAATTAATCATTATGCATATCATTAGGTGCTTACTAATGATTTTTCACTATTGTATATAGCCTAATTCCAAAGCTCAAAAGGGTATCATATGTTGCTACCCAGTATTTACAATAAAAAAGGCAACAGAAATCAGTATATTATTCATAGAAATATAAGAATCTATTACTGTAGAATGAAATTACCCATGGTGAGATGAAAGACAAAACAAAAGAGTCTTTATGGTAAAGGAAGGGACAGATGAAATAGAAAAATTATGTTCATTAAAAGAAGAACACAATGTATTTTTACAATGTTCTTTATTTTGGTACTACTAGTTTCAAAGCCTAGGGCTCATTATCAGGTACAAATAAGTCAAATTACGGTCCATTTATATACCTTTCTTGTGGGGGAAGGGGTGGGTGAGAGAGGGGGAGGGAGAGTGAAGGGAAAGAGGAGGGGTTGTGATAGGTGTTGATGGGAAGGAGGAGAGGGGTGTTAAGCATCAGGAAAGGCGATTAGTGGGGTTCACAGTGGGGGGAAAAGGTAGTTAGGTCTTTCCGTGGAGGAAAGGGATGCTTCCAGGAGAGGGATTCAAACAATAGATCATGGGCCAAATGACCCTTTTTCAAATTCTTTCTGATTTCCAGCTCTTCCCGCTTGTCGATCCTCCTTACTTTGTCCATTTGGTGTATCAGTTCCGGGTTGAAATCGCTCCCATGGATTTCTTCCCACGGATGCTTGGCGAAGTGAGATTGCGTGAGGTCACATTTCCTAAAACAGTTTTCATGTACCTCCAATTGAGTTTTTAATTATCTCCCCATTTGGTCTATGTAGATAGCACTAAAGTCCTTACAAGTTAACTTACAAATGCCACTTTTATTTTGTTTCTCCACTTTGTCTTTTGTAGTATTCATGAATGATATTAAGTTTTTCGCATTGTAAAAAGCTATCCAAAATTGTTCCCTACGGAAGAGGTTGGCTATTTTTGTGAAATCAATCCATAATAAGAGGGTCTACACCATTTGTAATCTTTTACGTCCATATTAACTAGTTTAAACAAAAGATTGTTTGTTCTAAGGGAAAATGTGCAGCATTTTTTCTATTAAATCTTCTTTGTACCCATTTTTCACTGCAATATCTTTTATCCTCTTTAGTTAAAGAACAAAATTACTTTTTGAAAGAGGAATGGCCAACAGTCTATTTAACAGGGAATGAAAAGTGGATAACTTTTGAGACATGTGATGGTGAGAGTTGAAGGGGATGATGATGATGATGGTGCTTCTACGACAAAGTGCAAATTCAAAACCTCGTCCCTTTTTCAACAATGTGATATCTAGATAATTTAGTGTCCCATTATATTATTTCTCACATGTTAAATTGATTTCTGTGAATTGGGAATCTAAGGGGTTCACAAAATTGTCTAATTGTCTTTCGGTGCCTATTCATACTGCAAAGATATCGGCTGCGTAACAAAACCAACAGTGAAAGTTCTTTGTAAAAAATGAGGTACTGCTGAATATTTTTCTTTCAAAGTTGTTCATGTAAAGGTCAGCAAGGATTGGTGATAAAGGAGACCCAATTGCTAATCCTTCCACTTGTCTGTACTATTCATTGTTGAACTGGAAATAGTTTTGTTCAACACAATCTCAGTGGTGACATAAAATCTCTGAGGAAGGGCAGTTTGTCCCCAGCACTTTTTCCACCACTACCAATGCTTCAAAAACTGGGATACATGTTTGTAATATCAAATGATATTAGGATATGTTTGGAGGGTGGGTGACCTTTCTTGGAGAGCTGTGCATAGAAATCACTTGAATTTTTCACTCCTAACTTTGGTCAGAAGATTTGTAAACTCTCTGAAGAGGGAGTTGAAAAGGGTTGCCAGTTTCCTTGTGGGGGCGGATACACTGGAAATCACTGTTGAAAATTACATTACTGACCATATTACACATGTTTTAATTTTATCCAAGTATATGTAGTATGGTGGGTTGCGGTAGTCCAGGGATAGAGAGAGCATTGGACTACTGACCGGAGGGCCCGGGTTTAATTCCCAGGTAAACTTCTATGAGCACCTGCAGCTCCACCCAAGCTATGTTATTTTTCCAGTACCATCACCAACCCAACCAAACTTTGGGTTGATTACTGTGTTTATGGTTTTATGTAGTATGCTGGTTCAAAGTCATTATTTTACTTAGGAATATGATTCAAATTAGGGCCTTCCCTTGAGTTTATTGTGTGCATGGATTCTAAGTGTTTCACCTTGGATCCTATTGTGTCCTCACCCATATATTATACATGTAGTAAATATGTAAATACACCTAAATAATGTTCACCAATATTCAATGCACATGTGTTTATCTATATATAGACAACATTTTTAAAAGTATATCAATTATTACATTGTTTATGCTAACTATGCAAACATCTATCCCTTATCCAACATGACTATTTTCCTTTTAGATACAATTTACTTCTCTCTCTTGCCTCATTTAAGCTATCCATGGGTCGCTACATTTCTTTTGGACTATCATCCAGAAATACAGCATCATTAATATGAATAAATACAAGTGCCTACATTTGCACCTCCAATCATTTCACTTGCAATAACTATGCATCTACCGTTTGCACATGCAGGGTATGTCCCAAAAAGTAAGTAAAACTATTTTTCCTGGTAAATCCAATGACCGGAAAATGAACATTTGTGGCAGGAAAAATGGTGAGAAGTCTTGGGAAAGTAGCACGACCCATATCAGTTGTCTGTGGGCATTTACAGTGTGCGAATCACTGCTAGACTTAACCCCTGTTCAAGGGCCATGTCATAAATTCACAATGTCACAATTCACAATGTTCCTGTTTTCATGCCATCCTATATTTCAAACCAGTCTCCATTTTCACTTTTCAATTTCCTTCACAATTTCATCGATCACTTTCATATCACTCGATAACCTAATATAAATTCCATATTCTACCATGATATTTCACAGTTTATTCATTCATTCATCCCAGAGTCATTCCCTAATTTTCCTTGTCTTAGTCGGTTCTCAATTCACCTTGTCTTATGCCTTCACCAAATAACAAACATTCAATAGACTTTTTTTCCATATGCATTCATTTATTGAATATGTACCTTATTCATCATCATCATCTTTCACAGCCAGGAGTGGGCCCTGACTTCCTCTGCTATATGCCTCCATTCCAATCTTCTTCTTTCCTTCTCATTCCATCTTGCAAATCCCATTTCTCTCAGATCTTCTTCAGCATCCTACAGCCATTGCTTCCATATTCTCTCTCTCTTCCTGATACCTTCCATCTTTTATTGAGCAGTCATTTGGACATACTGTAATCATCTATCCTTTCTATATTGCCCAGCCATGCCAGTTCAGTGACTTGGAGATCTAACTATACCTTCCTTTATTAATAATTCATTTATCTTCCAGTTAATTCTGTTTCTCTACTATTCCATCTCTAACCAAGCCATCATTTCTCCTTATTACGTATTTCCCTTTCAAATCTCCAAAGTATTTCTCCATCATTCTTGGATAGGATCCATATGTCACAATAGATTTATGAGGGTCTTATATATGTTCAATTTTTTTGTTGAAAAGAGGTTTGACTTAAGGAGAGGTATGTTAGCATATTAGGCCTTTTTCCGAGCCTTCACCATTTGGTTGATCTCATTAGAAATCATTAGTTAGTTTCATTATTTATAATGACTCCTAAATAGGTGAACTTTTCCATGCCCTCAAACACTTAGGTCCCTATGATTATTTTTTGCAGTGTGTCCGCTCAAAAGGGATTCTTTTTCATTCTCATTTATTTAGCCTTTTCTTCATTGACTTTGAGATGATTTCTTCCATAATATTAAGCATTTCCTTAAGGTTACTCATATTCTATGCTATCAAAGCTATATCATTGGCACATTCAAATCCTTGTTCCAATTTATGAATAATAGTCTTCCACATTTTCAATTTTTTTTCCTTTATATAAAGTCAAGTTGAATAATGTAGCTGATAGTTCATCCCCTTGTCTTGTCTTACCTTCAGAATTCATTTGGAATGCTCGCTTACCCTACTCCAAAACAATAATAGCATTACATTAGATTCCTTCAATGACAATTCAACCGATTTAATCACTTTTCTCAAATACTAAAATCTCTCAATGATTGGATCCCCTATTTTCTTGTCGTATTGTCAAAAGCTTGTTGGAAGTCTATGAAGAATGTACGCAAATTAATGTAGTATTCATAGTACTTTTCAAATGCTAGCCTTACTGTGAGTATCTGATTAATGATGCTTCTTGCAGATCTGAACCCACCCTGATATCCTTCTTGAATATATGTCTCCATATTAGGATAATATATGTGAAAATTTTGTATGTCACATTCAATTACATGATGACTGTAGTTTTTACAGTCAAGTTTGTCATATTTCTTAACTTTTGGGCAAATGAAATCTGTCTTCCGTTCTTTTATAAATATCTCAGACTTCAGGTGTAATTCTCTCATTACCTAAATCTTGGCCCCCAAAAGTTTTTCATCAGTTTCATAGTAATTCCATAATCTCCTGGTGCTCTCATTTGCTTGTCCTCACTTTCATCATAAATAAGACCCTCATGTATCAGACCCCTGAAGAAAAAATAGATCATCAAAACTTTCCCTACCAGGCCTAAAACCACACTCCACTCGCCAGATCTCTAATGTTGCCTTCTGTACTCTATTAATTGTCACTTGATCAAGCATATTCCAAAGTATGCCCCAAAGATTAATTTCTCTAAAATTGTTTTTATCCCAATCTCATTTTCTTTATACAGAGATGAAATTTCTGCATTATTCCAGTCATTTGATGCAAGAATAATTGGTGAGAAAAATTTTAAGCAATTGACACTATGAAGTCACCAATACCAGTACTACCTTCAAATCCTGTGGCTGCTGGTTTTCGTAATTCTTTCAGTTTTTTCAATCTCAAATTCAGTTCTTTATCCAAAATTACCATCATTTTCATCTCTCATACTCACTCTAACAGCCTAAAACTCTTCATCCATAGGTATATCTTTGCAATAATGCTTCATCATCTCTTAACTTTTGCCCTTGAACCCATATCCAAAATATCTGCTTATATTCTTCAAGTTCATTCTGCATTTTTTCTACTTCTACCATTTATAGTCTTTCCTAACTTTGAATGTAACATTTTTGCATTCATCCTATTACTCTTTGTAAACATCATATGCTACCTTCCTCACTAACCCCCTCCAGCATTACTCATTTTTATTTTTACGCATAGAATTTGTTCAATACCGAATGATTTGTGAACACGATTCAATTTAAGGCTTTTCTAAAACCCTGTGGGTTTAGAGGGATGCAAATTTCACCTACTCAATGGTATAGCATAAGGTAAGCTCTTTGATGCTCACTAGTCAATTCTAACATTGGCTAATAGACTTAGCTTAAACTGAGAGTAGAAACTGAAAGAGTAGTTAAAAGAAGTTTTGGTTGAATATTGTTTTACTTCATCATTTTTTGACCACTTAACTTATGATTATAAAAAAGATAGCTCTTTGTCTAAGACCACAGTTTCTTCCTCCGTAGTTAATGTGCCATTTATTTAGAGTTGATGGAGATGATGTTGGATCTTCTTTAATATCTATGTTCAATGTCTACTAATTCTCAATCCTAGCCATGTACTTATCATTCATTGGCTTAATTATATCTAGAGAGTCTAATTTTCCTTTAATATCAACCTTTAAGAAGTAGTTTACTGGATTAGGGTAGGTTTGCAGGTAGTACAGACTACTGTACTTCTAAGCCCAACTAACATAGCACAAAATATTTTTAAACCCTACACTACATTTTACAATAATGCATCCTTGAGCTCTGGACCCTCCCATCTCCCTCAATTCCATCAATATGTATTCTTTTCCTCTCTCCATCCCACTTTCCCAGTATTCAACACTCTATTACTATCTTTACCAGCCCGATGCCTCTCAATACCTCCTATATCCACTTTCCCTGCCTTTTTTAAATTTCTCCCAACAGATGTTCCTCTTCTCCTATTATGACTAGAATTACTTCATTTGTCTTCTGTTCCATCCATTTTACTTTTATTCAGTCTTCTCCACCCCCACACCTCAAAATCCTCAGCAATAACTTCATTCTCTTGCCTCGACAATGAAATTTCTGAGCCATGCAAAATTATCAGCTTCATGTGTATTCATAATTTCACTATTTCACTCCTTATATATTTACCTAAAGTGTTTGTGATCTATTCCTGGCTCTTTGTAAAAGGTTCTTTACCTAACACAATTCTTCATTTAGTATGCTTACTATTTTGAACACCTTCTTCTGCAACACTTCATAAATAGGTAAACTATTCTAAATTACAGTATAATATGTAACTTAAATGCTATCTTAGCTTTCCAATTTCTTGAGAATCTCATTATCTCAGCTTTCTTATGATTATTTCTTACTCCATACCCATCACACTGATTTCGTAGCATGCGAAGCAATGACTGTAACCATTTGGCAGACTGGATAGCTAAACCTTACTCATCCATAAATATTACTGACTTAAGAGTTTCACTCCTCCTTCAAGTCATTTCAGTGTCTTCCTTCTCATGTATTTGAAAATAACTGGTGATAAACATCTGAGATAGGTAATAATGAGGTGATAATGAGAGAGATGTCCATTGTCACCGGTGCTGTTCAACGTATATGTGGAGCAAATGATTAAAGAGGCATGGGAAGAACTGGAGGTAGGAATGAAAGTTGGAGGGGGATTCGTAAAATCGGTTAGGTTTGCTGATGACCAAGCATTAGTTGCTCAGTCAGCCAAGGGGTTGCAAGCATTGTTGAGTGAATTGGAGGTTCAGTGCAATAAATATGGGATGAGAATCAATATTAATATAACAAAGGTTATGCGATTGTCCAAGAAGAAGAAGGCTAAGCTAAATATTAAAATAGGCAGGGAAAAAATGAGCAGGTGGAGCAGTTTACATATCTCGGAAGTGTTTTGGACCAATACGGTCAAAGTGGTAGGGACGTAAGGAGAAGAATTGCGCTAGGCAAGGAGGCTTTCTCAAGGAGGAGGGAGTTGATGACGGGGACGTTGAGTAGGGATGTTAAGACAAGACTCGTAAAAACTCTGATATGGAGCGTAGCTATGTACGGCGCGGAAACGTGGCCACTGAAGCAGGAGGATAGACGTAGATTGGAGGCTTTTGAAATGTGGGTGTGGAGAAGAATGGAGAAGGTGAAATGGACCGAAAGGAAAACAAACGAGGAAGTACTAGAGATGGTGGGTGAGGAGAGGGGTTTGTTGAGAGAAATCGTATGGAGGCAGGAAAAATGGATGAAAGGCGTATTGAGCGTCAGTGGAATATTGAAGAGGGTAATAGAGGGGAGAATGTTGGGCAAGCAAGGTAAGGGCAGGAACAGGATAGGGATGTTGAACGGGATGAAGGGAGGAAAGAAGTATACAGAGATAAAGAGGGACCTGATATAGATTAGTTTGCTAGGTGGGGAGTCACAAAATGTTTATTTGATAGTTGTGTCCATCCAAAAACCTACCTTAAACGGTAGATTACTTAATGGTAATACCCAAGCAGAGAGACATCCAATGAGAAGCTGCCTTCAGTTAGCAAGAAATCAGTTTTAGCCTTCAGTTAGTCAAAATAAAAATATATCACATCTAATTTCAGTATTCATATAATGGATGTGTCAAATATGAAATGTGATTAAATCTGTATCTGAATACTTTTTTCATCAAATCCCAAATTTTGAATCCTCTTCTTATGCATTTAATTTTGAATCCTGGTTTCCTTTTAATGATTAGAATTCATATGATTAATCCAAATGAAACTTTACATTTTTATGATGAACATCTGGAATCCATTATTAGTTCCTTCTTTTTTGTTCAGTGCAAGTTTACTTTTTTATTTAGTAAAAAATAAGAAAGGCACGATTTTATTTTCAAAAAACATTTTTATTAAGTTGTGAATACATCATACTATTGTTGATGGCTTTCACTTTTTATTAATTAGATTTTGTGTGATTATTCATGCATGAGATGTGATTATAAGCACTCATAAATATGATATGAATATTTTACTGGTGCTCAACTCATGCCTTGTATATTGAAGTCATTGAGATGCTTCTTAATCAGATGAGAATTCGGTACAATAATAAATTCTAATGAATTCAAAGTAAACAATTATGGCCCTAACTACCCATACCTTTAATTGTTATATTATGCACTCACCGACTATCATCCCATAGGTTAGCATCCCAGTCAACAAGTATTAATGCCCCTGAGGGGCTCTCCACTTCGCAAAGTAGGAATCAAATTGACTCAAAAAACAAAAATCCATCAGCACTAGAATTTGAATCAGATACTTTCCAGGGAAACCCAGTTTGCAAACCACTGAACAAATACCATCATCTTCTTCAACATTGTTACCAAACTGACGTTTTTATCAATTAAACCACTTTGCTTCTTTTTTATACCATTTTACACTTTGGGGTTACTATTATACAATAATAATTGACTTCAGTATCCCCATTTTCTCCATTATACATAGATATTTTAACTTTCTCTCCAAAATATATTCTTCACTTGGCTATATTCTCTTTGAAACATTCATTGATTATAAAACACATTATTTAACATTGATAAAGAAAACATTTCTTCCTCAATTCAACCTTGTTTTGATATTCACTCTTCTTAATGTTAAATTCATCCTACTCTGCCTTTCCATTTTCATCGTCGAATCAATCCCATGGTTCCTCGGCACTTATTCTCTTGGGGAATAGCTGCCTCAGGTCTCCTACATTTCCTCAGGCAGAGTAATTGCACATCCTAGTTTTTCTTAAATAAATAATTCATCCATTTTTTCCCATGCTCACCTTTCCTTCCACTAGCCATTATCCTCCTCCTCCATTGAGCATCTTCAAAATTTTCCCTCCCTCTTCCTAGATGAATTCAACATTTTAATTTCACTCTTATCAATTCATTAATTATCTGAATATAATTTCCATCGATGTCATCATTCTTTACTCTTACCTTCTTCCATTGTGATCAATGTTTCGTGCATGCAATCCATTAAGTTTCTGAATGGAACTAGTCAAGTCTGAGGACTTTTGAGGAATTTATATTTGCTTTGGATTTTCCATTTCCGATTCCGAGAAGTACTTCCCCGTAATTGTGATGATTCCTTTTTCCAAAAATGTTACCTCTTCTTGAGTGCTTACTCAGTTTAACTGGAAAGCCGCTTGCATTTTATCTGCCGTAGATAGAAGTGCATCTAACTTTTCACATATTAAGCGGCCATTTCGGTAGATTTTTATCTCCTTCTCCGAAACAAATTGCACCCTCCGGTAACAATCAGTGGCACCCATTCGATTTTTAGCGAAGAGCTGCTGCATCCGGCATACAATATCGAGGCATTTTTTGGCAGGTTTTTCGGAGAGGAATGGAAGGGAAAGAAAGAAGCAAATAAAAGGAGAGATGGGATAAAACATAAAAGAAGAGAGTTAGGAGAAGGAATCCAATGAATGAACACATTGACACGACAGCGTTATTCCTTGAGGTGAGGTGATTTGTGAGGGAGGGAGTAGAGGGGAGATAGTGAGGAAAACGTTAATCGTATCGCCACTGTACTCGTACTTATCTTCCAACGACACGTATGTCGATTAAGGCAGCCATTTATTATCCCACGTACACTAAAAGCTGATTAGTATGCAATGGTTTGCTTGGGTTCCTCAGGCCTTCAAAATATTTCATTAAATGTACTTTGCATGCAGTTACACACTGAAGCGAACTGCATTGTTGCTGCATAGCACAGGTTGGGCAGCACCCCAACTTCAAAACTCTACGAGTCAAACCTCTAATCCTTTGGCCTAACCCAACTTGGACGCACTTTCACAACACGTTTAGTATTTTTATTGTTATGCGTTTTTATATCTTGAATAAAATCTAAAATATCAGTAAAAATTATTAGTCTTTCAATGATGGGTAACGTGATAAATGAAAAATATTATCGTTCGATCACTTCAAATAAAAAAACTGGTGTTTTCAGTCCTTCCTTTGTCTTCACCTACATCTACACGACACGAGGGAATGTGGCATAGGGTGTCATGACATCAGCCATTCGTGCATAAATATGAGGCCATATTTCCACTAGTAGTAAGAGTGGTGCGTACTATAAGCTCTTATATCTATAATCTATATATATTTCATTCCGACCTTCAGATCCCAAAGGTTTTGGACCTAATAATTTTCTTCGATCGCCTCTAAAAGTTTTGATGGAGAATTTTTTTCATGTACAAGTAACAATAACTACATTAACGATTCTGCCGAACTGAGGAGAGAGAATAGTGGGCAGGCGGAAAACAATACGAAAACATGAAGACCCCTCGTATCGTGGCATCCGTACATGTGGCGCGCTGGCAGACTATTATTGAGAATTGGAGTCTCCTCTCAGTTGAAACAAGATCAACGTGAATGCTTCATTTGTTTGTGCTCGCCGAAGAGCAACGAAGAAAATTTTAGTCTCGAATAACCTGAATTTTATTTCTTCCACACCTTCCAGTTCCCTCTTAATCCCGCGATACCCCTCCTCCGCCAAAATGGTGGTGGTTTAGCGACACACGTCTCGCATTCTAATCTCGTCTCCACCCATTCACACACCTTTCCCCTTATCTCGGTTATTGCCATTTCAGTGTACACATTCAACAACAGGTGAAATAAGATTTGTTTTTCATATTTTCCTCTTCACTAGTCTATCCAAATTTTATCAGCAACGTCTACTCTTCTCATTCAGTTTTCTTCGGTTTTCCTGCTTTATTCCACTGTGCCCCACAAATGAAGAGTGCTTTATGCTAAGCCACAGGAAACCATGGTCTGTCGAAGTACATAGTTAACTCGCAAGTAGAAGAGAATGAAATCGTAGAAATAAATACTTTTTTACTCTTAGAATATTGCGCGAAGAATAAATTTGATAACCGTTACAACCTTACGGAAAACGTTAGTTCGCAGCATTTGGTATAAATCATTTGCTATGGAAATGCGGTAAAAAGTAAACCATACTATATGAATATTTGACTAAACATGTACACACTGGTATTCCTACACTACTGCTAAATCCCTCTCTCAATTCTGAATCGATTTCATTATTACTTAATTGAAAGAGTTACTACGATATAATTATAAAAAGTATTTTTGCTGTTGATGCATGTATCGTACCGATGAGAATCAATCATAACGAAACGGAGAAATTGAGACACTAAAAAAATAGACAGAGTAAAAGTTGGGAGGCATTAATTATAACAGATAGAACAGTCCACACACTTACGAAATATTTTATAAAAAAAGTGGCCAAAGTGGTAAAGCCAAGAAAAGAATTATTGCGTCAGGTACGAGAAAGAACGCTCGTAAAGACGCTTATTACAACATGGCAAAAGTTGATGGCAGGTACCTGAAGTGTAAATGTAAATAATGATCAATGCAAACTTTACATGGGTGTAGTTTTCTATGGTTCTGAAATTTGATCGTTGCGGCAAGAGGGGATTGTTGCGAAGAAGGGAATCATTTAAAAGGTGGGTATAAATAAGAATGGAGGAAATAGAATGGACGATCAAGAAAACAAACAAATAAATTCAAGGAGTAGAAAAAGAGGGAGGGTTTGTTTGGAGAAATTCGAAGAAGACAGGGCAAGAAGACGCAGGACATTAATGAGAGGTAATGGGATGTTGAAGACAGTAATAAAGGAGAGAATGCTGAAAAAGGGGAAGAAATAGAGGACAATTATAGATATTTTGATGGAATTAAGGGTGGTAGAAAGTATGCAGAGCTAAGGAATGGGTCACCGTAAAATGAAAAGTAACATTATTGGAACGCGTGGCGCCATTGCAGTATTGAGAAAATTAATAGAAAGTACCATCGAATATAATCAGGATGCCTTTGCGTACTTCGTGGATTTTTAAAAAGTGTTCAACCGTGTAGGGTGGGAAAAGTTAATAGAGATAGTGTGTAATAGATAGGTGACTTATTCGAAGCTTCTATTTGAATCCGACGGCACAGATAGTTAGCAGAGAGAGAATCGGTTCGGCAGGTGATTGGCAGGTGTATGAGAAAGGGTTCCCCTCTTCCGCCGATATACATGCTGAGATTAATGTTAAGGGCAGCATGGGAAGGGCTTGAAGTGGGAACAAAAGTGGCCGGCGGGATGATTAATTCAGTTAGGTCGTCTGCAGATGAACAAGGAAAAGTGAGTCAGAAATCCAATGAATTTAGATTCTTATTGGGTGCTTTAGATAATTAGTGCGAGAATTATGGGATACGGATTAACAACATGCAAAAAAGTAATGAAATATTCCCTAGAAGGAGAACCTAAGTTAAGAAGGGAATAAATTAGAGTAGGCGGAGTAGTATTTTAGAGGGTCAGGGGAATAGTAGTATGGATACGAAGAGAATAATTTCGTTAGCAAAAGTGACATTTGCAAGAATAAAAGTGATGAAGGGTAGACTAGGTAAAACGTGAAGAAAAGATTAGTAAATATTTTAATCTCGAGTTCAGTGCTTTAAGGATTGAAACCTGGTATTTGAGACATGAGGATGATAGGAAGCTTTTAGTTCTGAATGTGGCGGAGATTGAAGTAACTAAGCTGGACAGAGAGGAAGATAAACGCTGAAGTTTTAAATAGGGTGGGCAGAGAGGAATTTACCAGATTAAACCCAAAAAGGGCAGAAAAAGTGTATGGAAGAAAGATGGAGAAGCAGCGGGAGTGTTGAAGATTGTGACAGAATGGAGAACTTAGGGTAATATAGGTAGAGAAAGAAAGCGAGTAGACTATTTAGGCGACAAGAAGACAGCAGGTAGAAGTTACGAAGGAAGAAATTATTTAGGTAAATGAAATAGGAAGTGCTCGCAATATATGATGTACGCAATCATTAGATATCGTTCTCAAGGCTACCTTAAAATAGGTGCAATGTCTAATATGATGATGATAGTGATATGTGTATTGTAATATGCAAATAAAGATTATTTTACATTTACGTACGTTCCGCTTTAAGGAGTGCCTCGCAAGAGGTGAAAACCCAAGCGCCACGAGGATTAAGTGCTACCAAATGTGCCGTGTCCATTCCCCGACCGATTCTGACCCTCATTCCACCCTCCTTACTCTCCCCGGAGTGCAGTGGATCCGGTCAAGAAGCACGACGACCACTGATGCCTCGGCCTCTCCGGCTGCAAGGCGGAGGAGTCATGGTTCGATGGAATCACCAAGGAAGGCATACAGTTAAGGTAAATCGGAGGGGCAGTGCAGTGATCTTGAACACGAGTTTGGACAATGAAAAATAACATCCCAAGGTGCACACTCCGGAAAATATGGCATGGTCCAAACCCAATCCTCAGGAGAAATTGAGCGAATTGCCTGAGAAATTAACTTCAAACTGGGACAACATTAACCATTGGTATTTTAGGAGTGTATTCGACAAAAGGCTTTTGATCTGTAATGATATTTCATGATAATTTGTGTCGTCTTAGTCTGGGTTCATAAGTACAGTCATCCCCCGTCGTAATTTTTGTTGGAAACCTACCTTATCCTCGTACAATATTATTAATGAATGAATAATAAATGACGTAAGTGATAAGCGATGGAAAAAGGACGAGGTATAGCGAAGAATAGGGATGGAGATGGAGACGTTAAAGAAACAATGGGAATGTAAGTACGAGCACCTAAATATTCACGGCTAAATGTTCATGCAATATATTATTGATGCTCGTCGTACTAATCCCAAAGGATGTCTCAATCTCATGATAAGTCACATTTGGCCAGGATCTTCCTTTACTAGTTCTTGCACAGCATCAATGTTTTAAGGCACAACAGCTTATTTTTGACGACCTTCACGACTTTCGTCGCTGAGCGAACAGCGGCCATGATGGAATTCGTTATACCAAAGTTTCACAGTGGCAAAGGATGGGGCTTCATCGCCAAAAGTGGAAGTAAGTTCACCGATGCACCGCTGTCTTGCTAGCCCACGTGGAAATTCGTAATAAGTCATCGCACGAAAGTGTTCACGAGTTAACTCCATTTTTTCTCTCAGACAGAATTTTCGAGTCACTGTAAACAACGCAATTTATGATCAAACGACAAATGTCCCGAAGAAAGTTAGCGTTAAAAAGGTCAAACTTTCAGATGGAAACGTCAAATGGCGCCCAAAGCACTTGTGTTGCCAAGGCTCAAAATATAAATAGCAACCAACCCTCGTAGCACTGCAGGAGTGTACGGAGCCCGGTTGTAGGTAATCATTATTAGGGCCGTCCATTTTTTTTGCTACAACTAATCGTAACCTATTTAACAAACACCACACACTTTTACGTGGTGATTCATTAAGATAGGATCCCGCGCCTGGTATCAACTCGCGCCTTAACAATAACACAAAAGATTCACATCATATAGGAAGGCACACAAACTTGTTGGGTTTGTTTACAGAAAGATTATATTCCACGACAGGGAGAACAACAGAACACAATCACTCCATCTTTTTTTCTTTACATTGCATAGTGCCCAGCAAGCCACCGCTCGGATGTGTGGCAGAGGGTGATTACATACCAGACGACGTACTTTTAACCCAAAGGCTCCCCCCCCCCCTTAGAGCGGTCGGGTTATTATGATCCCATATCGTTCGTACGAAGTTTCCATCTCTTAATATCCTAAATTTTATTACATGTTCTCTCTCCTACCGTAGTACGACAGACCTAATAATACATTGTAAATATTATTGCTAAGATAACACCCTTATATACCTCTTTCGCAGTACCTCTTTCGAACACCCTTACATACCTCTTTCCAATTTATGCAAGAGTTTTAATCTGTGATTTAATCTTCGCTCCGTGAGTGATTCCCAACCTAAATCCTCTGATAATTTCGATACGCTACTAAGTTTATCATAATGACGTTTTACAGCTCTAGCTCCTCTACGCTGCACGCCATCCAATTCGGCGATTCATCCAAATTCGCGAGGATCCCATATACTATCAGCATATCTATAAATGAGGCCTAACCTTTCCGCGGTCCCACATGCAAGTATTCAGGGCAAATGTACGGCCAAAACACAAACGGACAATCCTCATGACAACTTACTCAAAGAGGTGGACTAGGAGTTTAAGCCAAACATCTGTGGCCAACGAAGGGGAACCCAAGATCGCAAGAGGAAGGAGAACGCACTCACACTAGTATTCGAAGTGGTTTACGGGGAAATGAATGCCAGGGACCGCTTCTAAAATCTTGCACACAAAGCGAATATAACGAAGTAGGGAGAGTAGGATATTTGGTGCAGAAACTAAGTTGAAACGGGGCGTAAAAATCACTGGGTAAAAAAGCAGTGGCCTCGCGTGAGCATGCGTATTTCGATCACCCTCTTAAGCGCACTGCAGGAGATGATGGTGCTCTATTCTATGCTTCGTGGAGACACAAAAGTGACATCCGCCCTCTTTCAGCGACTTCAAGAGCTCGTTCAACATCGAATCTTCGTCAGCGCAGATTTCAACGACTATCTGTCGCTTCATCTTCAGACTCGACGATGAAATAGAAAGGGCATTAAGGGAGATGAAACCAAACAAGGCCGTGGGGGTAGACAACATTCCTGTGGAACTATTGAAATGTTTAGGAAAATGTGGGAAGAAGACTCTATATGGGCTGATTCGTAGTATCAATGAGGAAGGAATCTGACCGGCAGATTTTGTGAGATCAGTGTTAATTCCTATTCCAAAAAAGGCAAAGGCTACGTCATCTGAGGATTACAGAAGAATAAGTATGATATCCCACGCAGCAAAAGTTATTCTCAGGATCATCAACAAAAGGATAGAGAGTAAGGAAAATGATTACTTAGGGGATGATCAGTTTGGGTTTAGGAAAGGAAGAGGTACGCGTGATGCCATTGCAGTAATGAGATCACTAATTGAGAGGAATATAGAATACAACCAGGACGTTTTTACCTGTTTCATAGATTTCGAAAAAGCGTTTGATAGAGTGAATTGGGAAAAATTAATGCGTGTATTGCAAAAAATAGGAATGGATTGGAGGAAAAGGAGACTGATCCTCAACCTGTACATGTCTCAGACTGCTCAGGTGCGAGTGGGGAACGGAGAGTCCGGATGGGCAGTGTTAGGAAGAGGGGTAAGGCAGGGTTGCCCATTGTCATCGGTGCTGTTCAACGTATATGTGGAGGAAATGATTAGAGGCATGGGAAGAATTGGACGTGGGAATGAAAGTCGGAGGGAATTCGTAAAATCGGTTAGGTTTACTGATGGCTAAGCTTTAGTTTGTCAGTCAGCCAAGAGGTTGGAAGCATTGTTGAGTGAATTGGAGGTTCAGTGCGATAAATATGGGATGAGAATCAATATTAATAAAACAAAGGTTACGCGATTTTTCAGAAAGAAAAAAGCTCAGATAAGCATTAAACTAGGAGGGGAAAAAATAGAGCAGGTAGAACAGTTTACGTATCTCGGAAGTGTTTTGGACCAACTCAGTCTAAGTAGTAGGGAGGTAAGGAGAAGAATTGCGCTAGGCAAGGAGGCTTTCTCAAGGAGGAGGGAGCTGATGACGGGGACGTTGAGTAGGGATGTTAAGAAAAGACTCGTAAAAACTCTGATATGGAGCGTAGCTATGTACGGCGCGGAAACGTGGTCACTGAAGCAGGAGGATAGACGTAGATTGGAGGCTTTTGAAATGAGGGTGTGGAGAAGAATGGAGAAGGTGAAATGGACCGAAAGGAAAACAAATGAGGAAGTACTGGAGATGGTGGGCGAGGAGAGGGGTTTGTTGGGAGAAATCCCATGGAGGCAGGAAAAATGAATGAAAGGTGTATTGAGCAGCAGTGGGATGTTGAAGAATGTAATAGAGGGGAGAATGTTAGGCAAACGAGGAAAGGGCAGGAACAGGAGAGGGATGTATGGGGATGTTGGACGGGATAAAGGGAGGAAGAGGGACCTGATGTAGATTAGGTTGCTGGATTGTGTTTTGTTAGGAGTCACAAAATATTTATTTGGTAGTTGTGTCCATCCATAAACTTAACCGGTAGATAACCTTATAATAGTAATACATACACACACATACATATGTGAACGCACAAACACACAGATAAACATATGCATACAGACGCATACGAGCACACGACTCGTACCCGTACATCTGACCACCGACACTGTGAAAACACAGAAAGGAAGGCAAGGGCCACAGATATTAGGAGGAAGATTTTAACTAGCAATGGAAAATTATGTATTTCTAGAAATTATCAATGGTAGGGTTGTAATTATAGATGATAGTTCAGCCATTCTGCAAAAATCTCTTCAACGATGGACGAAGCGTGTCCGGCACCGGATAGGTACCAGATCTGTTCTACATTTAATCTCTTTAATTTTATTCACATGATCAGAATCCTTAACAATGGCAAATCGGCTGACTTTTCTATATTTTGCTCCATAAATAATTCCCTCGCACCAGGAACTGAAGAATGAACAATCCATTTCCAGAAAAGGAGCTGTTTCTTTCTCGTAACATGACTTCCTCTTGATGTGGTCATATTATGCTTGTAAAATAACGACGTCCCATCTTTTTCAGGTCACTTCACACAATGCACGACTACACGCATTAGTATTCTTCGCGCAGAAAATGACTTCAGACTCCCAGTTACGTCACACCTCGCGCGGGAAACAACACTCGCTCTGATCTCGCGTGAATAATCACCCACACACATGCACACTGAATCATTCACAGGTAGGGATTCCTATGAATGATCCGCATCGTTATGCACACGGTGGCTCACTGAATCATTCGTCGCGAAGAGAGGCGGCCTCCAGATGTAGGTTACGCGGCGTGGAACGAGAGAGGACGAATGCGGGGAAATGTATTTGGGGATGTATTTGTGTCGCGAGGAAAAGGGCGGTTGTTTTGACTCACAAAGTTTCCACTCCGCTCACAACAAAGTTCTCGCAAATAGCACTGGTTGCGAGCAACACCCCCGCCCTCCTTCCCTCCACCTCCCCTTGTTCCCACCTGCCCGAGACGTTAGTTCCCCCCTGGCACACCCTCCTCGGCGCCTCCCAAACCTATTCTGAATGAATGACTGCCGCGACTCAGACGGGAAGCTTGAAAAAATGACGATAGAAAACTGAAAGGCAAACAAAAAATGCATGTAAATATAACTTTCACTTCTTAAATTCCGGCGCGTGCGTCAATTTAGCCGAAATGAGCGAACGCGGATGAGTGATGGGTTTTCTTCAAACAAATATCTCAAGTTAATCGTTGAATTTAAAAGCTTTCAATTTCAGTTTTTGTTTGCACACTGGCTTAATATTTATGTTGAATGTGTTGAAAATTATAAGCATTTTAAATAACGCCTCGCAGTTTCGGACGCATCCTTATAAATGTAAAAAATATCATGTATTTTCAAAAATATTTTTAACCAGTTTCCAGTTTATATGCGATAATTCTCCTCATTAAGGTGAGCCGTACCTCCAAGACAAAAATAAAAATAGCTGATAAGTTTTTAGTCGTACCGCTTTGTAAACGTTTTAGATAAATTCTTTTTAATAATCTTTATTCTTCACTAAAGTTTCCTTAAGGCTGCTCTGGGGAGAGGTAAGGAACATACATGTATTTAGGGTTAAGTAATGAAAATTCCTTATGGCTAAATCCAAAGATTGCATAGTAGTAGTTGTTAGGGGAGGCAACGGCCGACATCTGAGGTCATTTGCACCATTAGGGATGGACAGGGAAGGATGAAGGGTGGAGAGAGCTCGGCATTAGCCTTCTCTTAACGAGATGCGCGAAGGGGTCCGCGGCTTAACGTCCCATCCGACGGACGGCGTATTCACTCAAAGTGCTCTCGACAAAGCACCTCCAGTAGGGATCGGGATACCACTGAAAAATATCTGCCGCCGCCGGGATTCGGACCCGGACCTCTAGGTGGAAAGCCCGATCAGGACACCACCCCGATCAAGAAAGATGGCATAGTAATGGGTTTCTGGGAAATGAGGTCGCATCACCAACATAGATACATTTAGAAAGATAAGTAATTGGGCCAAGAACACAGCAGTAACTCTAAAAGCAGACCTAACTGGGGAAAAGTACGAATTGCATAAGGAGAAATGCAATTTCCTGGAGGAAAGTATGTTAGAAATGCCTTGGTGAGAAAGAGAAACTTTATATCACCACACGAATACAGGGTAAATACTCAGATGAAAATTTAACGGGAGTTGTCACATCTCACCATTCAAACTTCACCTTGAATTCGCCTCTAACATTTGGGATTCAGCGCAGGAAGATTTAACTTTGGAATCGAGCAAAATACCAAATAAAAATCCCGCGCCAATCATTCAAAACTTCATAATTGAAAATAAAACCCTGCACAATTTAGGAAATCCAAAATGGGAACCTTAATATGCACAAAAACCACATTCAAGACTTAAACCTGCTGCAAAACTTACAGATCTCAAGGATTTAATACAGATACCGAGGGAATACTTCTAACACAACATTGAGCGATACGTTCAAGTTCTAGGATTGCCTCATTTTTTTTTAACAAACTCCTAGCACCAGAAAGTAGAAACTCTATTACTCCTCAATAGTATCTTCTCACGGACGAAACATATTTCACAAAGTCGATCCCATAATGCCCTTTCCGCCGAGAACACTCTTGTAGGGTCCCCTTTATCCAACTGAATAAACCTGCTTGTCCGTATTCGAGGCTTCATGGGTTCGCTGACGTTCGACCCTGTTTGAACTGTCGCACCCATGACGGAGCATTTTCTACATTCATAACACCACCACCGCATACCTTACTCAAATGATGGTGAATTTTGATGGGTTTTAAGCAAATCAAGTGGAAAAATGGATGATTACACGCTGCTCATGTACTCTTAATAACGTCATTAAAATTATTGAAACAGATTCACACTCTTGCGGCAGCTTTGCCAACCCTGTGTACTGCATGATGCAGCCATCTATATTTTGTATTCATGCTGGCGCATTCTAAACTCAACAACAACATCTTAATACCTACTTTCAGTCCAGAGAAAAAACTGTGTAATCCTAGATCTTGAACGCACCTCGTTAATTGGTAGGTGAGACCACTGAGGGTAGTTTCAATGAATTATTAGATAATCTAACGGTTAAGGTAGGTTTTTGGACGGACACAACTATCAAATAAACATATCGTGACTCCAAACAAAACCCAATCCAGCAGCCTAATCTACACCAGGTCCCTCTTCATTTCTTTTCAATGAATAAACCAATCAATATACCGGGAAGTACTCTATCTGTACACAGCTATCTAATGCAAGGAATGGAAATGCTACTAATATGAATACACAACTGTGTTTTTAGCTACACGTTCAAATGAAAAGTTTCCCTTAAACATCGTCACTGGCCTTCAATCCTAAGCGCCGCAGCCTAGCTATGCTAAGCTCAAATACTCCATCCGCTAACCTCTTTGTCTGCATATTCCTTTTCTTTCACATCGGCCATTTTTCCATGCATTTATCATGTAATTTTAATCTGGCATGCATGCATCATTTACTTGTTCCCTACATTATCTTATGACCACGACTGTCTTTATGAGTGCACTGTCTAAAAATACGACCGATAAGGTAATCTCCTCTGTCTTCGGCGTTTTTTATTTGGACTCCTTTTTCCTCTTACCCTTCGTAAAGCCTCTTCCTGAGTTTATCAATTCGTTCGCCTTTTCGTGAAGGCGTCTTAAAATCCCAACCAGAGAGGACGAGAATCTTTCTAAATGGGCGGATCCAAGGAGGAGATCATGGCGGCTACAGATCCCACTCTGGGAAATATTTTCCTCTTTCATTAAATTCAAAATTAATATTTCATATTTGCCCGACACTAATTTTTTCATATCAGCTCTCCCCAAACATGAAATATTTTGCTCCAGTGAATTAAGGTCTCTAAATTAGTGCGAATATCTTCAAATTTAACAAGATTTTCAATGTTCTTTGTATAAAAAAGGTTATAAAGTTATTGCTGTTCATATATGAAAACGAGTTCCTCCCTCAGAAGTTCTCTAAATTCGTTTTTGTGCTCTTGTCGTGGATTCTAGGCTAGAAAGTTTATGGACTGAAAAGCATCAGAAAGCCCTTGTTATATCAATTATACGTATATTAAATGGGCGTGCTCCCTTGATTGCTGTCTCACTGTAACCGATTCTTTTAACTTATTCAACTCTTGTGTAACAGAAACTGCTCCACATTTTATCATATATTTGTTACATCTAACAAGTGGTAACAAAAATTGTCAAAAACTGCAATCCTAAATGTTATCTGGCATAAATAAGAACAAAATAACATTTTTTTGCGTACAGAAAATAAAGTTAAGTAACCAAAATATACTCACGGTGATTGAAGCAACGAAACAAATACAAAATGAGATTGAAATCTTTCTGCTCCTGTTAAGGCAATTATAGAAGGAAACAACAGCTTATTCCCAAAAGGATACAAAGGCAAATACACAGATTCACGCGCGATACTTCGGGATGATAATATTTAAAACCAAAATACTCGTATGCCAATTTCCTGCTGGATATTAACATCTGATGACGGCGTGATACAGCGAAATATTTTAAGTAATATAAATTCTTTTTATTCTTTGCAAAATGTTAGTTTTTTCTTCGGCGAAATACCGAATAATTACAAACAAACAAAATGTTTTTTTTTGGGAGACCAAATAGGGAATTCATTCACTCCTAAAGAGGAAAGAAGGCCGACGGAATGGGTTTTCGGATTGATTATTATCGAGAGAAGGTCTACAAAATCTTTTCGTGCAAAGTTCAATAGAAAGACGATAAACGATAGGAAGTATTATTGATTTAAAACTCCAGCACTAGAGGACGAAGAACTCTAGATGTCGATTAATGCCTTCGAATCCTTTTAGCAGTGAGTGAGATTACGGAAAATGAGAGATTTTGGATCTGAAATCTCAAATATTCAGTCAGATGAGTGATTAGCGTGTGCAGGGGTGGCCTTCGAGCAATTTTGGGCCCAAGGCAAAGAGATGTCAGACAATCGGTTCAGTCCAGCCGTTCCGAATAGATTCGCACCAGAATTAAACTACACCTAGCGCATGGTGTCGCAGGGAAAATTCCTTTAATATGAGACGACTGCAAATTATGTAACGCTTTAACCCAATTGTATCCTATGTGTAGTTATGATAGTGTATTGCAGTTCGCCAAGCAAAATATGACGAAATATAGAGCTCCTGGATGATAGTAGGTTGGCCCAGGTCTTTCCCAGAATCCTAACTACGAGCTAGGATTCTGATGAGCTCTTGACTCCAGTGATCCTTGACTCGTATTTTGACCCTAGCAGCACGGATGGTCTAAACAATCTTTCACAATATGGAACTATTCGCGATACACTAAATCTACCACCGGGCCTTGGCTAGTACTCCAGGATGAATTCCCATTCTTTCCACATCGATTCCACCGAGGACCATTGGACATCAAATCAAATGTCCCCTTTTCAATTCGCGCATGCTTAAATATCGCAAGCTTCGCAAAAGTAGTAGTTACCAGCGCTAACAAGCCGTTTGAACAGATGATGGAACTCCCCAAAACAACTCCGCATTCCTTTAATGCCGTGTCCCTCCATTTCTTCCTCCGTTAAATTCTTAAATAAACACTTTCGCCTGCGAGCGTGTCACCAGCCGAAGACTCGATGGCTGCTGCGAAAGCGGGAAGAGCGAAGCCGAGAGCGGGATCGGCTCCCGCCGCTGGCGATTTGGGTACACGTACTCTGTTCGGTAGCGCCAGTTGACGCCAGAAATCGGTAAGCAGTAAGCTGCGCCCATCGCTTTATTAATGTAAGTATCGATGCCTGCTGCGAAGTTGGCTGTCTAAATGTCAGAGACAGCGTATGGAATCTTTATTTCTCTTTAAAAGCCCTTGTTCATTCGTTCCAAGTGAGCACTTAAGAGGAACGCTCCGTTAGGACGGAAAAATGTTTATAAGTACAAATTATGCCAGAATTAGTAAAAAGCTGACGCGGAAATTTTCTCGCAATAAAAATGATAAGGTTGAACAGGTACGTTTCCTTTCTTCGTACATTTTAAGCAATTTTAGGTGAAATCAAAAATATTGAAATGGTATTCTCTCTCGCGTAACAAGTGGCTTGCTGTAATCTTTTGGGATAAAATGAAAAGGTGCACACAGCAAAGCGGAATTCTCACAATAATATATTTCATCTACATGGATTTTCAATTCTTGGTCAAGGAAACATTTTAACGCTTGAGATCTGCTCGATTATACGAATATGTATGAAAAACTTTGACAGCAACCAACAATATAAGAACACATAAAAGAACACTCACGTTATTTCTAGATAATTTCGACGGCATTGAACTCCGTCTTCATCAGAAGATGCAATAGGAATATATATATATATATATATATATATATATATATATATATATATATATATATATATATATATATATAAACACAGTAATCAACCCGGAGGTCGGTTTAGTAGGTGAATGGTAGAGCTCACCCATGTACCAAGCCCGACGGCGAGTGAATATTCACACATCAGGGTAGGGGGGCCAGTTCCTTTCCCTGTGCCAGTTATGGTTTCCCAGGAAGATCTGGTACCCGAAAAATCAACTAGCTTGGGTGGAGCTGCAGGAGCTGACGTTTCAACGCCTAGACGTTGAAGCACACGTCATTCATTCTGTAATATTTATTAAGTATAAATTGACCCCCTCTTTTCCTGTCGGTTTTGAAACTAGTAGAATCCGTCATCCACCTCAAAGATTGGACAACATGGGAGAGAAGAAGTTCGTCGAATATCAATCGGAGATCAACTCAAGCTAAGGAGTTTCGGCAAAGAGGCAACGGGAGAGCTCAGAAAATGTAAGTGTACAAACAAGGAAGCATTACGCATGAAAGTAATCCCTTGGCAATCTTTGAAGAAAAGTAGACGAAAGGAGAGTATCTTATAATCCTGGTCCAGGAAGCAGATGCTGGTGATGAAAAAGGACGAGGAAGACTGTTGAAGAGCAGAAGATGATAATATGGAGCACAATGCGGGAAAGAAACAGATGGGTTGTCCACACATTTGGGCGTGATGGCTTTGTTAGGCACATGATGGAAGGGAAAGTGCCACGAGGAAAACCAATGGAGAAATACGTTTGTCAGGAAGAGAAAACTGTATATCGAAAGATCTATCGATGAGGGGGAAATGGAAACTAAAAAGGAACGAGTGGAGGGCCAGAGACAATCAATCTTCGGAGTGACATACTGATTGTTATGATGATTATGCTTGATCAATATAGTTACTTTTGCTTTGTTTACGACGACAAAAAAAAGGAAAATATTTTTTATATTGAGTGCTCCTCAGAATAATGATGCGAGTAAAGCTGGGGAGTAAAGAGGATCAGCTCAAAATGTAAAATGCGAAATAGAACGAGTACGAAATCGGCCGAGTTTTGCCCATAAATGTTTGCGTTTAGTACGCCAATCGAATCAAACAAATAGCAGCGTGATGGCGTTCAAAAAGTAAGGGTCACTTGAGGAATACCTAAAATTGGTCACGATTCTCCTCTTCCGCTGAAAATATTTCCGTAATACACCGCTTGTGTGATTCAGAAGAGAGAAATGAATGAATCCTCTGCTATTGAACGATTCATCACAACGGATGAGTGCCGCACTTGGTGAGACTCCGTCCGTGAGCTTGATTTTGAACGGCCAGATCGAGTCCTAGGATGAGCCTCCCGATTGATATCTGTCATCGCATGAATCAAGGACTGCGTGATTAAACCGCAGCTTCCGTCATTGATAGAACTACTGAGAATATGATTAAAGCCTCCTTGGCTCCTGCCCTGAGGTCCTCGAGACGGAATGAATCATAGCCATCGATTGGTCGTACGACCTTCACACCGCACGCACATTCGTGTACATGAAGGTGCAACTTACCTGTGAACTTCACTTGCACGGGAGGCTTCGGAACCGAGCTGTGCTGTGGGCATTTTGGCCTCGTCCACAACAACAGCAGTTTTTCCACAAATAGACTTCCTAAATGTTTTCATACAATTGTCAGAAAACATTCGTCAATTATGAGTCTTAAGTATACATTTGAATGTCTTTGGAAAGGCAGTAGACGTTTGAATGTATTTTATCCCGAAGCTTTAACAATTAAAAGTGTTCTACTAAACTGCGGGAGATGCCGCGACTGTGACTTCCAACGGCGTCAACCGCTAATGCACATTACACTTTGAAATCGTTGCACTCAATGCTACCGACCGATTGACTGAGATTAATAGATAAACGTACATATTTATGCACTTCCAGGTCTGCAAGTTGTGCAAACCCATAGGCTCGTTTTTATAAGATCCCGTTAAATGAAATCTCGTTAGTTCATGTAAACTTTACGTGAAGATTGCAGAAGAATCCAATTTTATGAATAAACAGCATTGTCCATTAGCAAATGTGAATATTATAACCGTAGCAACAACACCGTCTGGCAGTTATTGAGCAGTGTAATGGTCGGTTTTCAACATAGCTAACGGTTATAAACTGAGTTTTGGCCTTAAACAGTGGTTAAAGTTAACCGACAGTTAGAAAAGACATAATAAGGCTTGGTCTTAATATATTATCCATGTCAGAGAGAAGGCTTTTTTATATTTCAACATCGATACAATTAGATAAAACTGCTTCCAAACATTTTTACCTTTCAAACTGTTTCTCAACAATTTTTACGCTCGCATGCTTGCGGAATAAGACTTACACGTGTGGAAGAAGTCATAAAATGTATCATAAAGCACCGAGAAGTAAGTAACATTGCTTCGAATATTTCCATCGGCATAGTGAAAAGAATCCTTGGCATTAACGTAAGCCCACCATATTCGATGAATTGTCGGTTTTGAACAACTCGCGGAGGAAGCGACGCATTCCGTCGAAGCATTCTTTGCACTATCGCGGTACCTTGCTGAATCGCCATATTATCAGTTCACAGTTCAACGCCCCAACGTGCAGGATAAACATTTCGCCTTTTTTGCCCCGGAAAATATTCCGTCACAAGTCATAGGAAAATGAAATGTGTCACGCGGTGAAACAGGCTAAACGCAAAAAGTCATCCACTAAAAAGTAACGCTAAAAAAATGTTGAAATCGGAGCTAGGTACTCTTAGAAGTGGAATCACTTCGGAGGGTTCGGAGCCATGTTAGGAAATGGTGTCATTAATGAAGGTGCTGGGATTCACCGAGAAAATGAAATGAACAATCCGGTAGGGCCCGAGATAGCTTAAGATTTTATTTATCTTTGTCTTGGTTTAGTTCGCCAGGGTGAGCATGAATGTCTAAACTAAACAGGAATGACTAATTTCCGTGGGTCTGGGGATTTTGGAGGTGGGTAGGAGTGCGTGTGGTGACTAAACGTAGGAGGGATATTGGGTGAGGAATGAGTGGGCCATGACGAAGAGTGGATTTGTTTCACCGATTACACACAAGTGTGAAGGAAGAGATTGGCTAAGCTGGATTGTTTGTGTTGAGATAATAGACGGGAGTTGAGTCGGCAAACAGATAGACGAGAAAAGAGTCAATAAGAGGAAGGGGTGCTCAAAGAATATCGTCGGTAAAAGTAGTTGAGATTCCCGAGACAAGGATTGCTTCTTGATTATCGGAATCATATTAAATTATTAACTATTTAATTTGTGTTGAATTGTGAGTGTACTGTTTGTTTTACTAATTGATTAAGTTTGTCAACACTTTAGCATGTAATGAATGGCCAAAAATTGTCGGAATGTGGAATTAAAACGGGATATACATCCAAGGCTACCATTAGTTACCCCACGGTTTTCGAGGATCTGCTGATGTACGGGTTAAGTATTTATTCTACCTACGTATGCTGGAGCTATAAAAATATCATTACTAAGGAATACTCGGAAGGAATATTAAGGAATGAGTCTCGGAATCAGAAACCATGCACGAATGTGATTCAATACCATACCCTCGTGTTTTAAATCAAAGATTCTCAAGTTTCACGCACCTTCTTCCACGTGGTGTACGTGGTCCGAAATGTATATTGCTTTCCCCGCTCACTCACATTCTTCTTCCCATAAAAACCTATAGAATACCATTAGCCTATTAATATCTGCTCAGTAATCTTTTTTACCTTCCTCTAACTTCTCCCAACAACTTCTTCTCATCCGCAACATATGCAACGCTATTTCGTTCGCTATTCCAGTAAATTTCCTCTATTCTCCTCCATATCCACCTCACAAAAGCCTTCTATATACCCATCCTCTTTCCTCGAGGACCATTATGTCACCATAAAATCTGCACCTCTATATGTTCCTCTGTGATTCTGTACTCTATATGTACCAGTAATATTTACTTTAAGTCCCTGTGATGAATTCCATTTTATTTTTAAAGGTTTATTTCGATGATTAATGCCTTACAATGTCCTAAACCACGGGTTTATCCAGTGTACACTTACTCATCTAAAACGTGAACTACTCGTACAGGGTTCGTCCGGAAAATAAGTGTCTTGACAAATAAGTCTTTTTTGACAAAAGGGGAGTCGTCCACTACGAATTTGTACCTGAACAACAAACTGTAAATGCTGCATTTTACGTCCAAGTGCTCGACAGGCTACGAAAACGAGTCGCCCGCGTCCGACCAGGGATCAACCGTATGACTGACAACCTGAGCGACAATGCGACGTCTCACGCCGCGCTTGTCGTGTCGGACTTCTTGACCAATCACGGCGTGGCAACGCTGCCGCACCCGCCCTACAGCCCGGATTTGGCACCACCGGACTTCTTTCTGTTCCCGAAGATAAAGAGGAGTTTGAAAGGATCGCGATACGGGACTTTGAACGCCGTCAAAGAGGCCGTGACGACGTGTCTTCGAGAGGTTCCCGATGATGCCTTCGCGGGAGCGTTCCAGGAATGGGAACGCCGCTGGAACAAGTGTATCGACTCACAAGGGTCCTATTTTGAGAAATATTAGCTTAAGATATGTAAAAGTGCAATAAATTGTTTTTCCTGAGCTCAGTACACTTATTTTCCGGACGAACCCTGTATGCTATGCCATCCTGCATTAATTCACTGCTTTTCACTTCTCATTCTGAAGTCTCAATAGAAATGACCCTTCATCCAATACTTTTCCTTTTGATTACGCAGAACGATGAGAGTTCATTAATCTAGCGTCCAATGGTTATTTTCCAACAACCGATTTAACTATTGGCCAATTGCCATCAAGTAGTGAGTAATCAGTCCGAGCGGAAAAGTGAAGAAGGAGAGAGTTAAACTACACCTCAGAGGCATCACATGGAGATAAGGACGAGAAAATCTCTTGAAAAAACTTCGCTGAATTCCAATCTTAACAATCTTGGCGATCAAGTTTTACGACGGCGCATTGATGTGCAAGCAATATCAGTTTTCCCACTGCTCTTGAACTTGCCCATTAACGAGAAGTCCTAACACATGCCTAATCTAGCAGAGGCCTTTCCTAATGTGTTCAAGATCACGAAGAATGGAAATTGATCCGAGGGTGGCGCAAGTCCCCCGTCACCCATCTCCATCCATTCTATGTCGACTCACACCAAGAGAACTGACCCTCCAAGAAGGAAATGAAACAGGTAAACTGAGGGTAACGACCAGCATTACTGTATGAAAGTAATACCAAAATGAATCCAACCCAAAATGTTTAGCCTAGAGTCTATAAAATATAGATTAGTGAATTACGACTATATGCGGAGCTTGTGTCATCAGATGGATGGCGCATCAACGAAAAACTAAGAGATCATCTTAAACCTGATGATGATGTAATGCATCGAAACCCGGTCGCAAAATAAATTTTATCGAGTGAAAAAGTGTTACGGTCAGTTATTCATTATGTTCGACTTCCACCACATCACGCCTGAAGCTACTCAATTTGTTTTTAACTAGGAAAACTCAGCGGCACAGAGGTGGTAAACTGACGTCCCATTCCCAGAAATGCACGTGCTTTTAATTAGAATTCTGATTGTTTTGGTATTTTTAGCCCTTTCCTGGCGATAATTATTCTCCCGGGAGAAAATTCCACCCACCGAGAAGCCTAATAGGAGATGCGACATATTATACGAATAACTTCCTGGTAGATAATTAGGTATTTAATTATCAATCTGGGTCAAGAATATTGCTCAGCAAAGAGACGGGAATCTTTCGACACAATGGTCATGTCCTGAGTACGTTAACAAATAGAATTTTCTGATTATATTTCTGAAAATTAATATGATGAGCACAATGCAAAAATTTTACTTTGCGGCACCGTGATACCTCCTCGACATGGCCCCGATGCCACCTCGTCGAGACGTGGTCATCCCGGCAGCTGCTTCATTATCTCTGGTTTAGCATGACAAGAAAGGGTTCAACGTTTTTTGTAAATGTATCCATGCACGTTTGCGGTTTATCTTTTATCTATTGAATACGTTTATTTAGACTTTCTTGCGTATTTTGTTTACCCTTCATTAGCGGCATAAAATAATGCACAAAGAAATTTTGATTAGAGAAGAAAGTAAATAAGAATCTTCGAAGATAAAACCGAAAAATTAGTGTGCACAGTAATACATACAGGGTTCGTCCGGAAAATAAGTGTACTGATTTTTTCCTGCCGCTCCAGGCGCGCCCAGCACGGGCTGCGATTGGAGGGGGGTATGTTGGCAAGCGACGCTGAAAAAGGCAGTCGGCTCTGAGCTGTGGTGTAGTGAGGAGCTCTGTTCACGGGAACCTCCACGCTCAACCCACGTCACGGAACGCGATGCCGAAATTTTTGGAGCAGCGTTATTCCATCAAATTTGCGGTAAAGCTTGGGAAATCGTCTACCGAAACTGTCGGTATGATTAACCAGGCTTACGGGGAGTCAGCCATGTCCAGAAACATGATCTTTCGGTGGCACAAGATGTTCGTGGAGGGCAGAGAAGAGGTCGACGACGAACCACGGCCTGGACGCCCATCAACGACACTCACCGACGAAAATGTGCGAAAAGTTCGCAACGTGCTGAACTCTGATCGTCGTCGTAGTGTTCGGATGATAGCAGAGCAGTGTAATGTGCCAAAAACAATAGTGCACGAGATTATTAGGGACCAATTACAGATGCGAAAAATTTGTGCAAAGTTGGTACAGAAAGTGCTCAGTGATGATCAAGGACTCAATCGTTTGGAAATCGCGACACAACTTGCGGATCACTGTAAAAATGATCCACATTTTTTAGAGAACGTTGTTTGACTTCTTTCTGTTCCCGAAGATAAAGAGGAGTTTGAAAGGAACGCGATACGGGACTTTGGACGCCGTCAAAGAGGCCGTGACGACGTGTCTTCGAGAGGTTCCCGATGATGCCTTCGCGGGAGCGTTCCAGGAATGGGAACGCCGCTGGAACAAGTGTATCGACTCACAAGGGTCCTATTTTGAGGAATATTAGCTTAAGATATGTAAAAGTGTAATAATTTTTTTTTCCTGAGCTCAGTACACTTATTTTCCGGACGAACCCTGTATTCTTTTGAAACTCCCGAAGAAACGCAGGCAATAGAGCAGTAATATAAAGGATAAATATGAATTTTATGATCAGAAGACAACAAAAATAAAAAAATACGGAAGTATACAAATGATCTAAATTACGTGTAAATGTGTTCACAATTTCAAAGTCGGCTTTGTTTGAAGTGAAACTTTATACAATAATAGAATTTCCCGATGAATGGTTTATGAACCAAATGCCAATTTTAGATTTGAGGTTGAGCAATTGGAAATATAAACACTCGACATGTGATTTGCACTTCTTATCATTCCGTCTATGGGTCATTGAAACGAATGCTTTGCCCCGTGCCAATTTAATGAGAATGTTCACTGAGATCAAGGAGGACGTGGAGGAGCATGAATACATAGTCATAAGTGACTGGATAGTTGAAAGTTGAATTGAAGAGTGAGTGAGTTTAAATAGTAAATAATATCTATGAGATTTCAGCGATCAGCTGATGTAATCAAATCAGGAGTGATAAGAGTTTGAGTCATTTTTAGTGTTAGGGATAGGCAAGTTTAGTCCATGATTAATGATTTGCTCGGATATCTCTTGAATATTTTCAAAACATGAAATATGAGTAACATACATTTGCGTAAAATGGATTGCAGACTAGGTTGGAATATTCAAACAATGACCAAAACTAGGAAATGCGCAAGATTTTCAAATCAGAGCATTTAAAATCTCATGGATATCTGGTTTTACTACTGTTTTTAATGAAATACCCTCAGGAAACAGAACATGTAAAATCTTTAAGTACATGTCCTCAATTTAAGCATCAACCCTGATGTGTGTGAACATTCCAAATAAATAAGGCTCTTGTAAATGATAAAATGTTCTTTAACATTCAAAACATTAAAGAACAATAATGTTCCAATCTCTTAATGCATCCTTAAGTAAACATTCATTTTAGCAATTTCACGGTAGAATTTAGGATTGCCTTCAAAAGGTAGTACTTCGTAGTTCGAAAATTCTTTCCTGACATCATTAATTTTAGGTTGGGGAAAAAGAAATCCATTATTTACTCAGTAGATGGCTCTAGTGATCGATATCTCGTAAAGTGATGATCGAACAATTTCAAGTTTATGCTCGTTGTCAAGGTGACATTTGACAACAGAAAAATTACTCTGCTGTTTTTTGTTTGTTCCATTCAGTTGTGAGTCACAGGGTGTTAACAATGGAAGTCAACAAACAGAAAATTCGGTACATTTTACAGTTTTTCTTTGATAAAGGCGAAAATGCAAGCCAGGACGCTGAAATTGTGTATGGCGTTTATGGTGCCAATACTGTCAGAGCTAATTACGTGCAATTTTGGCTTCGTCGATTCCGTTCAGGCATTTTTTATGCTAAAGATGCACCTCGCACAGGCAGGCCCGTCGTCGAAAATGTCGATAAAATCACAGAAATAATCGAAATTGACCGGCATGTTAGTAGTCGTAGCATCGCCCAGGAGCTAAAGATCGACCATAAAACAGTTTAAAACCATTTTTGCAAAACATGGATTCGAAAAGATGCTCGATGTTTGGGTACCACACCAATTAACACCAAGAAACATGATGAATTGAATTTCCATCTGCGAAGCCTTGGCCAAACGGAATGAATTCGACCCATTTCTTAAACGGATGGTGACTGGGAATGAGAAATGGGTCACATACGACAATATTGTGCGGAAACGATCGTGGTCAAAGCGTGGTGAAGCATCTCAAAGGGTGGCCAAAATAGGACTAACGGCCAGGAAGGTTCTACTGTGTATTTGGTGGGACTTCGAAGAAATCAATTATTATGAGTTGCTTCCGAATGGCCAAACACTAAATTTAGAGCTCTACTGTCAACAACTGGCCAGTTTGAAGCTAGCGATTGACCAGAAACAGCCAGCGTTGGCCAACAGGAGAGTTGTTGTGTTTCATCGGGACAACGCAAGGCCACACACGTCTTTAGTGACTCGCCAGAAACTCCGGGAGCTTGGTTGGGAGGTTTTGATTGATCCACAATATAGTCCTGACCTGGCACCAAGCGATTACCACTTTTTTCTCGCATTGAAAAACTTACTGAATGCAAGAAATTGCTATCAAGAGAAGATGATGAAAATAGATTACTATAGTTTTTCGCCAATAAGGACCAAGCCTAGCCTTCTACGAGAGAGGCATTATGAAGCTACCTTTAAAATGGCAACAAATTATACGACCAAACGGTGCACATTTGACCCAAATCGGACCATCCGAAACATCTTAATAAATTTTTGAATTTCACGCAAAAATAATGGATTACCTTTTCCCCAACCTAATATATTTTTGCTCTTACAATTACAAACTTTCAGTTAAATTTGGTCATATTCGTCGAAGAATTACAAATTTAACGGGAAAAAATTCAAATGAAATTCTCGTTGGATGGCGATTGCCGTATTCGCACCCTCGGAAGAAACGGCAGTTTGGATACGGACGATGAATCTAATTGAATTCAACTTTCTCTGATGGTGCCAGGCAATTCTTGACTAGTGTTAAGGTCCCGGCTTAGGGGACATTGGCCCCTTATCTCGTCGGGTGAATGAAATCCATTCATAAGCCAGTTAGCTCCTCTGTCGGAGAAAAATTATCGCCGTATCTTCAACTCACTTTCCTGGATTTTTGCATTCGGATCCGTGGTCTGGGGGAAGCGGGTATATCCAAAAGCGCGAGTGGCGATGGGTGAGCCCGACGGTTTGACTTACAGTAGGAGGGGGCGTTGGAGAATTGTAGGCCGTGTCTCACTGAGCCATAATTGTCGGTCACAACTCTATGAAATAAATGAGACGATTATAATGAGGCGATGAGAAATGATCGTCACTTGGGAGCTGACTTCATAGATATTCGGAGTAAAAAAAAAGAGTTAAAATACTAGGTGCATTCCAAAATTAATGCAATTGAATTTCCCGCGGCGCTCCAATTGGTCGGAGTGGAATCCAACTACTTGGATTAGGTGAGAAGGACTCTAAGCTTTGCCGCGAAACTGGTCTCAGTGCTCTCCAACCTGTTGAAACGGCAGGACGTCATTTATTGTAAACCTCTGCGCGCTGACCGTGTCACGAAAAAAATGAAATCGACGATCGAGCAACGTTACGCGATTACTAATATTTGTGCTAAACTGAAAAAATCTCTCCAGGAGACTAACAAAACGATTCGTGAGGCATACGGGGACTCTGTCGCTGTCTGGAGATCGGAGAATGTTAATCATTTTTATATTCAGCATAATTCCATTCATTCCCATTTCCTGTGCTTTTAAGCCTCTTACACACACGAACATATATATATATATATATATATATATATATATATATATATATATATATATATATATATATATATATATATATATATATTTAGGTAATCTACCGGTTAAGGTAGGTTTTTGGATGGACACAACTATCAAATAAACATTTTGTGACTCCCCACCTAGCAAACTAATCTATATCAGGTCCCTCTTCATCTCGGTGTACTTCTTTCCTCCCTTCATCCCGTCCAACATCCCTATCCTGTTCCTCCCCTTACCTCGCTTGCCCTACATTCTCCCCTCTATTACCCTCTTCAACATTCCACTACCGCTCAATACGCCTTTCATCCATTTTTCCTGCCTCCATAGGATTTCTCTCAACAAACCCCTCTCCTCACCCACCATCTCCAGTACTTCCTCATTTGTTTTCCTTTCGGTCCATTTCACCTTCTCCATTCTTCTCCACACCCACATTTCAAAAGCCTCCAATCTACGTCTATCCTCCTGCTTCAGCGACCACGTTTCCGTGCCGTACATAGCTACGCTCTATATCAGAGTTTTTACGAGTCTTGTCTTAACATCCCTACTCAACGTCCCCGTCATCAACTCCCTCCTCCTTGAGAAAGCCTCCTTGCCAAGCGCAATTCTTCTCCTTACGCCCCAACCGCTTTGATCGTATTGGTCCAAAACACTTCCGACATATGTAAACTGTTCTACCTGCTCTATTTTTTCCCCGCCTATTTTAATATTTAGCTTAGCTTTTTTCTTTCTGGAAAATCGCATAACCTTTGTTTTATTAATATTGATTCTCATCCTATATTTATCGCACTGAACCTCCAATTCACTCAACAATGCTTGCAACCCCTTGGCTGACTGAGCAACTAATGCTTGGTCATCAGCAAACCTAAACGATTTTACGAATTCCCCTCCGACTTTCATTCCTACCTCCAGTTCTTCCCATGCCTCTTTAATCATTTCCTCTACATATACGTTGAACAGTACCGGTGACAATGGGCAACCCTGCCTTACACCTCTTCCTAACCTTGCCCATCCGGACTCTCCATTCCCCACTCGCACCTGAGCAGTCTGAGACATGTACAGGTTGCGGATCAGTCTCCTGTCCCTCCAATCCATTCCTATTTTCTGCAATACACGCATTAATTTTTCCCAATTCACTCTACCAAACGCTTTTTCGAAATCTACAAAACAGGCAAGTACGTCCTGATTGTATGGGAGGGTTACTTATCAGTGAATTTACATATATATATATATATATATAAAGTAATCCCTCCTATGGACTACAACCTTGTCGTGGTGGAAGGGCTTGTGTGTTCCGATGACCCCTAGAGCTATGCTGGCGGAAGTAATAATAATTGCTCCTGGTATGGTCACCCATGCCACATAGGTCGAAGGTTAGGAGCCAGACGAAAGGTAGTCCACGCAGCGTCTGTTCCTCAGTGAGGCCGCCGCAAAGGCGTCTGACCCCAGTGGGGCGGCCATTTAGTGATGGTGTCACGTTAAAAAAACTATTGAGGAAGGCAACGGAAACCATCTCAATTTTCATTCCCGAGCGCACTGATGGACACGAGAAAAATTGAGTCCTGGCAACTGCGGGACTCGGCCCAAGCAGCCTTGTGTCGTGCCCGGCAGCGGGGGAGGCAAGGCTTCCGCGGTCGTCATCCCATGAAACCCTTGTAGGCGAAAACCGACAGCAGCAGGACAGAAGATGCAGAAGAAGAAGACAAACTTAGAAGAGGAACATGGAATGTTAGGACAATGTTGAGGACAGGCAAATTAGAGAATATTAAGCGAGAAATAAAAAGAGGTAATATAGATATTTTAGGCCTATGCGAGATGAGATGGAAGGGTAGCGGGGATTACTGGAGTGATAATTATAGAAGGCAGCGGGGGAGGCAAGGCTTCCGCGGTCGTCATCCCATGAAACCCTTGTAGGCGAAAACCGACAGCAGCAGGACAGAAGATGCAGAAGAAGAAGACAAACTTAGAAGAGGAACATGGAATGTTAGGACAATGTTGAGGACAGGCAAATTAGAGAATATTAAGCGAGAAATAAAAAGAGGTAATATAGATATTTTAGGCCTATGCGAGATGAGATGGAAGGGTAGCGGGGATTACTGGAGTGATAATTATAGAATAATATACAGCGGCGAGGACGAGAGCCAACGAGGGGTTGCCGAAATATCAAATAAAGAGGTAGGAAGAAGCGTAGTAAACATAGAACAAGCACCGGATAGAATATTACTATTAGAGATTAAAGCAGAACCGACGTACTTGGTCATTATTCAGGCATACATGCCACCGAGCAACCACAAGGAGGAAGAAGTCGATAGGATGTATGATGAGTTAGAGGAGATAATCGCGTGTGTTCCTGCAGGCAAACATTTGATAGTGATGGTGGATCGGAATGCAACGGTGGGCGAAGGAAGAGATGGTGGTGAGGTGGGGGACTATGGGTTAGGCACGAGGAATGAACGCGGGGAGAAAGCAATTGAGTTCTGCAGGAGACAGGGGTTAGTCATCACCAACACATGGTTTCGACACCACAAAAGGCGTAGGTATACATGGAAAATGCCAGGTGACTCAGAAAGGTACCAGATAGATTATTATATTCTAGTTAGGCACAGGTTTAGGAATAGTGTGATAAATTCGCACAGCTCCCCGGGAGCGGATGCGGACTCTGACCACAATTTGGTTGTTATGAAATGTAACGTCCGTTTCTAAAAGATAAGGCAGGGGCGGCAGGTTAGGAAATGGAATTTAGAATCATTAAATGGATTAACAAGGGAGGAGTATAAGCAGGATGTAGAGTACCATCGATACACGAGTCTGGAACATATTCATACACATATTTAGAGATCTCTAAATATCTCGCGGTTTATTAATTGTAATATGTTGGAAGAACAGTTAATTCATAGAAATGACGCAAAACAACTTCTTTTTTAATCAATTCCTTTCCTCGATAGGACTTTGCACACTGAATAATGTATGATCAAAACTAAAAATGTTCCTAAATGCACAATGCCAATTTCTTAATTTTAAGCAGATGTTAGAAGATATTTCAAAACGCTCTTTGGGAATTTACTCCGAATATTCTCCGAGTATACTGAGGAAAAGAGCAATTTCAAAATATACTGATAAATCTATGTTTTCATTGGAATTATTTAAAAAATATCAACATTTTTTTAATTCCTCGTGTTCATAAAATAATCCTCCATCTGTGGCATTTCTTCAGTAAAGTCTCCGTATGTCAAAAAGCAAGAGAACGTCTTTTTTATGCCGTAGATTAAGGTCTTGCGTGTGATACCTCGTTACGAATTTTTGCTTGCTGCAAGGGTGAGGCTTTACAATTGGTATGCCCTTGAAGTGCAAATGAGGCGTCCGAAATGTTTTTGCGAGTCCACCGAAAGAATTGCCGATGCAATCGAGACTCTCAAGCGAAGGGATGATTTGAACATGGTGATGCTTAATCGTGTTCGTGGCGAGACCTTTTCCTTTTTTTTTTGCTTCTTGTCGCGAAAATGAGTGTGACACATACTAGTTTAAAAATAAATCTAAATTTCAATAGGGACGTCAAACCATTCCCATATGACCTGATCTGATCGAATTGGAGCATTTGACTGAAGCACCGATATCAGCGATGCAATCTTATTGAGAAATTCATCCGCGCTGTCATCTTTCCTTCCCTAGAAAACTCTCTCGAGACCTTGGCCGTAGATCGATAGCGGGGTATTCACGCTCTAGATTCGACATCGCAAGTTTCCGTTCAGATCTAAAACAGAATATGTATGTGATTAGATACAAGTACGTTTGTCAGGAACGCAAACTTCTTGACAAGTTCATCCGTGCTTCGTAACCTTCTCTTCCCGGGAAAATGTCGAAAAAGACGGCTTTAAACTTGCAGTGCGCAATTCGCGCTTCAACTCACAACAGAGATCATCTGTGGGCAAGGACATCCATCGTAACTGGAATAAGAGCCAAGGGAATTTCTTGGCTATCACCCGAGTCGTTGGGGATGATCGTCGTAAGGATTAATTTCCTAATAACCCCGGCGATTCACGACATTTCCTCCCCCACCGCCTAGTGCGATAGTGAAGGACCCAATGAAGCGATTCGTGCAGACGAACGAAGAAAAGTGTCCAGCGAAAAAATAGGTACTCTTTTCTTTGCTAAAAAAATGGGAGTTTGCAATTATGCCTACCTCAAAGGATATTTACCGCATTCAGAAGAGCGCAAATAAATATAAGTACGTCCTCAGTACATTAGTGCAATACATACAATTTTCCGTTACTCTTAAGGGTGAAGGTTGTCAAACATCACGTATGACACATTTTATGCATCTTAAAAAAATGTGAGAAATATACAATAATTTTAATGATTATTTAAAAGGAACTGGGTATTCTGTCGCTTATCCGAGAACAAGAATTTCATTCTTGATCTATTAATAGACATTTTGCACCATTTGGTAGAAGATATAATCAAATAAGATTTAGGAGCAGGAATTCCATGGATGAAGTATTAATAGCCAAATGGATAGGATAAGCTGAAAAAGCTAGAAAGAATTGCACCGTTATTTGCAAAACTTTAGTAGCTGACAGTTTCCCTAATAAATCCAACGGATTCGGTTGCGCTTACTTGGAATGCGCAAATGTAGGCATTCAAATTTTCTCTCGATGGTTAGGCATGTACGAAACTTGTCTATCTTTTTGATAGACAAGTTTTGTACATGCGTACAGAACAATGCCTTCATCCCGATGGTTTACTGATAGGAGAAAGCAATGTTCACCTAGCACTTAGCCCCCAAGGCGCGTGGAATTCCCACATGTAAGGTAAGGGAAGGAATTAATTTTTCTGAAATCATTTAAGATTTAGCTGTCATTATCGGGTGCCTGATAATAACGTTCAGCGTCGAAACTTGGGTCGTGTTTTGCATAAAACGTATGGAATTACAGAGTCAATAATTTCCTTTCAATACCTGTATGTTATTTCAATTCCATAAATTTACGCCAGAGAAATCAAATTTTATTTCCCAGATAGAGTCAAATAATTTTCACCGTCCGAATTCTGTCATATTCTGTTAATAAAGAGCTATAAATTCGTCCATCTTCAAAAGCGGTCTTAACGAAAATTATTTTCTTACCAATTACCCTCCTTTCGTTTAGAGATGTCTGATTAGTTAAGAAAACTGAATGTATGTCCTCTAAGGAGCAGGTGTGAAGGACTAGAATGAAATTAGTGCGATCCAAGTTTTTCTTTTGAATCTTAGTGGCTGTTCCTCTTTTGGGATCTTTCCGTTCTCGTACTTGAGGTATGAGTTTCTCGAAAGATATATTTTTTTTGCTTTAGTGTAAACAAGCACAGCTCTTGGATTATTTTTCCATTATTCCATTTTGGATTATTATATATAAGGAAACCAAACATATTAGAGTTTAAACAAAAATTGCTGCAGACCTTATTGCGGGCCAACGGGAACGGGATAGATACACATCTGTGGTGCGTGCCTTCCTTCGAAGTCTTTGGCAGTCCTATCCTTTCGCTTATACTCGTATAAGACAATAAACGCGTGAAATCTGACCGAAAATGAAATGAAGTCATAATGGCAATTTACAATTCCCATTCTTAGAGTCATATTTGGCCGAAATAAAAATTGAAATGTCGTATGAAATGGTATGCAGTAAGGGGTAATAACTCAAATTTCACAATTAATTTTGAAACAATGATTTTACTATGAATAAATTGTGAAATGAAAAAATACAAAAATTTTCCAAAATGTATGTAATTTTAGTGATCCCCAGGAGAATATCCACATGACCATTTCCACAAATTAACTTGTACACATAATGACACAACGACTTTGAGAGAAGAGATGTGAATGGGTCCAGTCACGAGTGTGGAGCACTACGAGACACGGTACATTCAATTAACATTTTATTATTTGATGAAAGAATCCTAAATTGTTTGGGTACACTCCAAATAGCACTACTAATCCCATCACTATTTCGATCTACATATTGCAGGGTGCTGTGTATTTCTTTAAACCTCACATATTTTGACGAATGGGGAATACTTAATGGAAAATAGTGAATTTTATGTATGTACAGGAACGATACCCAACCTAAATGAAAATATTTTATTATTTAGGTTTAAAATATTGAATTAATGATGAAATTCATGTTGTTGAATTACAAATTACATTGCAAACTGCGTATGCAACTATCACTAGATACAATTCGAATGCTCATTCTGGCTACGTCGAAGCGCATTCGACGGACGAAGGATCGGTTAAAGAAAGCCATAAAACAGATAACAGTCGTCCATTTGAAGACGAAATGCACTCAAGGGTTGCTGCGCCTGCTGATCATCCAATGAAAATGAGAAAATATTTCTTTCAATGTAAATATGTACTTTTAATTCAAACGATAGAGTGACTTATGTCTTATGAGTACGCGCATCGGAATTTAAGAATAAGTAATCCATTGATCTTGAGATCAGACTATTTTCTATTATCTTTTGCTTATCTACATTAATATATCTTTTTCTTTTTAATGATCCAGAGATTTATATGCGTACCTATGAAATTAAAAAAACACAATCGAATCCTTTCCCTCGAGTATTAATCTCTGAACTATAAGCAAAGACTGGAAGCGGCGGAAATGCGAAGCGAGCATCCATGTAAAACCTGCACTCTACGGACGATGCGAACTTGACCCCAGGGGGAGAACACGAGTTGCACGGGAGCGGGAACATTGGTATTCCGCATTTGCCGCCTGGAGAAAGCGGAGAAGGGTCGCTCCAGGATGCTTCAATTTCTGCTGTCGTTTTGTTGGCAGAGGCGTGAAGCGTTGACCGCGAGAGTGAAGAAAAAAATTAAAAAGCGCCATCGTGAAAAATGATTCAGTAAGAAAATCAGGTCGATGGGAGCGGCGTCAAAGCCAAAAACGGTGCCCCGACACAGACATGAAAAATGAATTGGCCCTTCTTCCTTTTATATCTTAAAGAACTAAACATTTGGTTTTAATTCGAAAAACTCTCAACTGATAGAATGAAGCTTTTCACGATACACGGTCCGAAACATAAGTCTTGGTGAGGTTAGCGTAATATCTTGACTGGCTCTACCCCTAGAAATGAACGATTGTTTTTTTAAAATTGTCGCAAAGGTCCAACGGTAGCAAGATGACCATGTCCACCCACCTTCAGGTTGCCGTATTATTTTGTATTTAGACCGGAATTCGCAACTGTAGGGATCAGGAGTTATAGATCGCAGACCAATTATTACCACTACCTACCACAACTTTCGCCAAGAATTCCTCCGCCCTCAAAGCCGCCCAGAGAATGTAAACTCTAGTCTAGAGAAAACTCACAACCATGGCTGACATGACTTATGGCTGCACAATATAACGATACATCGAATATTTCATTTCTCGGCAAAGTAGATATACTTTTAAGGAAACGACATAATATATGTGGATAATAAGTGGCGAAATGTATAGCCATATACCAAATTTCCACGGATGGAATTTCGATATGGACGATATTGTCAATAAAGTCGGCATGAAGATACATAATGCGATCAATATTCCTCAATGTACACGATTTAGCCACTATTTCTGGATACATTCGAACACTTTCGCTATGTCGATGCATTTCCTCCGCATCGATCTTTATTTTGCATAAACGTTCGATACTTGAAAATGAATATCGCACAACTATAGATGATCTCTTCGTCATACAAATAATTATAAATAAGGGTCTGCCCTATCCATCTCTTCTGGATTTCACGTAGCCCAGAACCTGCACGTCTCTGAGGCACACTCTTTTCAGAAATTCACAAATAGGTATCTGCTTTACATTACTTATCAGACGGCAAATGGCAATTAAAAACATTTTTATAGCAAATTTTCAGTAGAAGGACGGAACATTTGAACTTAAAGTTGCAGCAATCAAAATCGAATCCAGAAACATTCGAGTTTCCGGCTAATATTATCATTATAAAACATTTCAAGAGCTCACGGTCATGTCATACTGCTAGTCAGAAATATCCACTCCACATATTATTCTCACTCTTATGGTTATGGAATATATATTTTTAATTGCGATAAATTCGTTCTCTGTTAATATTTTTTCTTTAATGTATTTTGTATTAATAATCAGTAATTTTATTTTGATTGATTTTTCTCCACATTTATGTGTTTATAAGTTCTCATTTTGTTTCTTCTCCCATTTTTCATGGATTGCTTTATTTTAATTTGTAAATTGCAACATTAGAATTATCCCTCGTTAGGTTTTCGCAGGTTTTTTTACACTCTCATGTGTGAGTGATTTTCCTTCAGTGGGTTTTTTTACGTCAAGGATAAAAGCCATATTACTTACGTTTTTTCCCACAATTTTGCATAGATTTCTACACTGTTTGTGCTCATGCATTGTTATTGTAAATCTATTGTCATTTTTTAGTTCTTTTTTATATCATTTAGCACTCAAATGTAATTATATTTTAATTTATTGAATTTTACGATGGTTTCGATGGAAGAAGAAGGGGCAGTCTCAGTCTCGTCCGAATAAAACCGAATCATTGTTATTGCTATTCTGTCGAATAATGAAAAATAAATTGCTTCAGATTCGTAACTCCCAAGGATCCGAGTGAAACTTTAGCCCCCAAATTAGAACGTCTGCGTGGAAGCATGCTCGAGAGTAGAAGTTCCGCTTGAAGCAGAGAAAAATAAGCAAAAGGATCGCTTGGCGTTATCGCCAGATGTGGTGGGATTCCGACCAGGAAAAAAATAGGCATTAAGCAGAAGAGTCTGATTCGTAACGATGCAGCTTCCAAATGCCGTGGTCTAACGCTCTTGAGTCGACAATTTTTTTCCCTCCTCCCTAACAGCATGAGCCCATCAAGAAGCGGCCAATCTAACCCGCATATTATTTTTAGGACTATGCTTTCGACTAGATTGTCTCTTTCGAAACGTCACCTTTTCAATAGATGCCGATTGACGAAGTGCCTATTATTGGATATCGGAGCCAGGATATATCGAACCCAGAGGATTAATACTGGAGTGAACAAATAAAGCGCGTGACGCTTTCTGTTTTATCAATTCTCAAGCAGGCAAATGTACACATTGAAGTCAAAAGCGTGAGTGATTAGTAACAGGCATGAGTGAACTACGATGAAGATCTAATAAACTTTCAGAGAGAGGGAGATGCCTAGACAGTTGTACTTTCGCCGACTAGACGTCTTTCATTTATTAGCCGAATCTTATTCTGCAATATTCCATTTATTTCACCCGATAGTGCTAATTTTGAGAGTTTAGAGAGTGCTAAACAGGAGAGTTTAAAAGGTCTTAGGAGGGGAGATCATTCATTTTAATCCCTCTTCATGGAGCAACCGACACCGAGGGACTGTTGCTACAATTTTCCCGAGGTCGAAACTATTCAAAAAAATGAAATCCGATCCCCGTTTCCTCGTTTCAAATTCACTAAGGGGTTCAGTTTCTCTCAAAAAACTCTTTTTCCCTCTCTGACAAAGTTTTGTTGGTCAGTCGTCGTAATAACTAAGCGGCTAGCTGAATTACCCCAAGGTTAGGATGAAATTATCTTCTTTAAGTAGTTTTATCGATGAACTTGGACAAAAATCTATGGAGCAGGGTGATACTTCTCCATTAGGGAAAACGGGTGCTTCGTAATGCCGTTCTCAGAAGACACACAGTATTAGCGACAGTTACTGAGTGTGGACTAAGTAATGTCCTATTTACATACTATATATGCAAGTGTTATATGACTGCTCCATTTAACAAAGTTATCCAGAGTAAAGTAAGATCTGGTGCTTTCCCGGCGTATTTGCTGGATGAAGTTTTCTCGGGTCTTCCACCGGGTCAGGGGTTCCATGTTGGCCGACGTTTCGATGCCCGACTCGTGCATCGTCCTCAGGGTTGAATCAACCCTGAGGACGATGCACGAGTCGGGCATCGAAACGTCGGCCAACATGGAACCCCTGACCCGGTGGAAGACCCGAGAAAACTTCATCCTTATCCAGAGTAATATGTCAGGTATGTCCCTAATAAATATTTCAAGCACGAGTGGTTGTGAATCCAATAGTATTGCTACATTGACGAAAATAAAATTATGTTTGAATTACTTATGAGGTTACTATGTGAACTACTTACTGACTAATTACTTCTGAACTACGATGTCATAAAATCCAATCCAATAAAATATTCATGTATTTAAAGCGATAGCAGTTAACAACGGCTATTCAAAAGATCTAATCAATAAACTTTACCGGAAGAAACTTACTAAAATAGCCTTTAGCAATATTTACAACCCCGAATATTTAAAAGATCCCACAGCCAAATGGCGAAGAATACTCCATCTAGGGAATATTTCTCAAAAATCAATCAAAATTTTACCCAAAGAAAAAATTAAATGTGCCTTTTACAGTGGTCCATGCCTTAAGAACCTGATCTCTCACACTAAAGACAAATTTCCCAAAGGCGGGAGGAGTGGAGTGAATGAATTAAAGTGCGCGGAGTGTACCGCGAAGTATATTGGGCGAAAATTTAAAGAAAGGATAAAATAACACCAAACACGTGTAAAGAATAAGAACATAGCATCCCTATTTGCGAAGCACCTCATCGAATGTGACCACAGAAGTGACTTCGTGATGAAAAAATCTTCATTTTGAAAGTAAAGGTCAAAGACACAGTTGGAAATTTTGAAATGCGTCCGTTGCAAGGATGAACTTGCCAACGATGTTTTGCATCCCTCCCACTCCTCCCCACTCCTACACATACCACTCTTGCAAGTCAGCGGTGGACACCGAAAGATGTAATTCTCTTTTCCTCCCATCTACATTTTAACCTTTTCACCCCTCCCTTACCCTCCCTCTCTGATCGACCCACCTCCCCCAATCAGAGGGTATACTCTATACCAGGTGGTTAGCTTCTGTGAGGACCACCTGATGATGACGTTCAACGTCCAAACCTGGGCAGTGTTCTAAATAAAGCGTGTGGAATTACAAAGTCAATAATTTCATTACAGTATACTTATGAGGTGTTTATTATTTCAAAAGTTTAAAAAGATTCATTGTTGCACATTATGTTTTAATTGCTATTGAATTAGGGTTCATTTAGCGATATGCTGGTGACTTATTGCATGTGATTCAATGAAGATCATAAGTGTTTTATTTCAAATTTGATACCCGTGGGGACCTATTCTGAAATTATTATTATTATTAGGTAATCTACCGGTTAAGGTAGGTTTTTGGATGGACACAACTATCAAATAAACATTTTGTGACTCCCCACCTATCAAACTAATCTATATCAGGTCCCTCTTCATCTCTAAGTGTACTTCTTTCCTCCCTTCATCCCGTCTGAAATTCTGAAATATCATATCGTTAGATTTGACATCAAATATGGGTAATTCTAATTTCTGAGCAACATTACTGGGGCAAATGTTTTACTCGAATATTTCAGTGAACGGTCACCGCTATGCAACTACGATAATGCGATCTGAGACGACATGTCAACATTTTCAGTTTTACATATCGACGTTAAGTTGTTGGTAACGCAAATAAAATAATTCATTTTTAGCTAGGGAAAACCATTGTCATTATTACACATGTCTTATTCAGCGTAAATAATTGGAAATTCCAGGAATAGATGCATCCCATAAAATGACAAAACATCCCAACACGCAGGCCTGCACGCTTTGCTCTCCTGGGAAGGCAATACGGCGGACACCAGTCACAATGAAACTGCTGTATAGAGAACATTAATGAGATCATAAATTTAATTGGAGGCGGCACGGTAGCCTAGTGTATAGCCACCGCTAATCAGAGGATCAACCGGTTAAAAAATTCGAAGGAAGGCTATGGACACCGAAGTTAATCTTAGACTGTGTTTGGTGATGGAGAGCCATAACTTTCATCGACACGGCTGGCAGTACGAGGAAAGATCGGATGCTTAGTTTCACCCAGCAAGGACAGGATTTCCCGAAAATGTATAGACTTCTAGTAAACCTGAAAGTTATTCTAGACTTATATTTCCATTCTTATATTTCCTCTACTGAGTAATGAATAATGTTGTAAGAAAAGGTATTTCCTACCATTACGAATTGTAGCATTATGAAAATATCTGGGATCTCTAAAAACTCTCTTTCACTCAATGGGCGTGTGTTTAATTTTGATCGCCATGCTAATCCTCTCATGTTGCCATCACATATTTATTCTGGTGTGTGCTTTTTAAATATTTTCAAGTGTAAACGTCTTATTAACGGACATTTATAGTTCCCAACTTTTCTAAAAATTTGTAAATAATAAGTATCGGAAGATTTACGATGTTTAAATACGAGTGACTAAATTATCATCCACGATTCATTATCACTCATTCCTTTACTCATATTGACATTCATTGGTGGGCAAGTAAATCCGGTTTTCTCAAAATGCTGTTTAATCCAGGATATTTATAACCCAGGAGATAGCTGCCTTAAACTGGCAATGGTAATAAAAAGAAGTGGTAATGATGACGTAGTTGGAGTATATGCCACGTGTTTGACTTTTCATACGCCGCCAGAACACCCTGTAAAATATGCATGAAACATACTTGGACAAAAGTAGAAATAAAATGTGTTGGAAAAAAATCAAGACACCACGCGTTTGGTGCCTTAACGAAAAAATCAAATACAACACTCTGAAAAGGTTTCTATGAAGCCTGCCACTTATCGCTGCTGAGATTGCAATTGCCGCCCTGGTTGGATCATTTACCTCGCTCCCCCCCCTCAGTATTTAATTTTTTATTATTTATGTATACCCTGCAAGCTACCGCTAGGATGTGTGGCAGGGGGTGAATACACAACAGAATAATTTTACCCGAACAGCACCCTACCGCGATCGAACAATGTTGTTATGATCCCCTATGGTTCGTGGAAAAAAGGAAATCTTAAATCTATCTGGTCTACACTTAATTTCTCTCATTTTATTGACAGGATCTCTCCGATCGTAGTACGATGGGGGTAATGATACACTTTCAACATCACCGCTAAAGAGACGTCCTTCCTATTTATGCAAGAGATGCAATCTGCAATTTAACCTTTGCTCCTTTGAGTGATTCCCAGCCTAGCTGCTCTAATATTTTGTACACGCTACTAAGTTTATCGTAACAACGATTTACAAATCTAGCTCCTCTGCGCTGCACGCGATCCAATTCGAAAATATACGAGCTTGATCTACGCCTACTCGCATTTGCAGCATATTCTAAATGAGGCCTGACAAACGACAGATAATGTTTCTCTTTGAAATTTCCATGGCATTTACCAAGTACTCTTCTAATAAATCCTAATTTTTTGTTAGCTTGTCCACATATTCCCCCTAGTACGTATTTCCCCCAGGAGAGATCGTGAGTGAGGGTAACGCCTAGGTATTTAATTGAATCTACACATTCCATTTCGGTGTTCCCAATGCAGTACGCGATCGGGTGGGAATTGCTCTTTTTCCAAAAATTCATCACCACACACTTTTTTAAAGTTTAATTCTAATTGCCGAGTGTCGTATCAACGTTGTACAGCATTAAGCTGGGAATGAACTCTTTGACTGCCGAGCGCGTGATCTCAAGGAAGTGATTCCTCGTATCCTGGGTATTTCGATGATTACCATCTTTCTTAAAACTAGAAAATTGATTCTATAGCACGAACTTATGCCATTGTGGTCCCATTCTTTAAACAAGTAAAGTGTCCTTTTGGGTTTCTTATTTCGGACCTCTTGAAGCGAAAACTTAGCATTTACGTCCCTGTGGTCACTAATTCCTTTCATAGTTTCTATAGTTAAAGACTTTTTCGGGAATATTTGTCGCTAACAAATCAAGAATATTATCGCCCCTATTTGGTGTAGTGACAAGTTGATTCAATGAGTTCAGCGTAAAAGAATTCAATAGCCACTCACAGTCATCTTTGTCTTTTCAGCCCGATTCAAAACTACAGTATGTGCTCCGGTCAATAGATGGGACATTGAAATCTCCACCGATTATAACGTCGCGATCATTGTGCTGGGACAGAAAATCTTTGATTTGCTTATCTTATTCTAGTATTGAATATTCTCTGTCGACTGGCGGTCTGTAAAATGCGCATTCATAAATTCTTTTGTATTGAGGACTTTTAATTGAGCACCAAACGCTTTCCAAACCATTACCCGGAATTACCTCAGCCCTGCTGACGCAAGAATTTTCAACTGCAATAAAGACACCACCACCGATTCTATTCTTTCCTTCACTTCTGTAAACGGAAAAGGTGTTTGGGAAAATTTCACCGTCGGCAATATCAGTGGATAACCAGCTTTCTGTCCCAATAATTATATCTGCACCTGTGCTTTGAATAAGGTGATGGTATTCTGAGACTTTGTTTTTTTTAATTGCAATTTACTACCAAAACAGATCATGTTCCCTTGACATTACGTTTTTTTAAATGTTTTAACAAGGATTGTCTTCTTATTAATATTGAATCCCTTATAAAATTTTCCGTCCGATGCTATCTGATTGGTGTTACAGGAACTATTGGCAGCACTAAGCCTCACTTCATTTAAAGTAACATAATTTGGCAAAGAAGGCTTTGGAGGCCCATTAATTTACCTAGTCGCTAACCTACACTTAAATCTAAAAAAAAGGCCCGCAGTGCTCGAATATCATACCTGTAGGTACCCAGTACTGGGTGATAGCCCTGTCGAACCATTTGATTTTGGCTTAAAGGAAAATTCTCTGAATAAAGATTTCCCGTCCGAAATATAACCCAAAAACGAGCAACGCAGCACGAATAATGAGTAACGCACCCAATACATATTTCCAGATTACAATCTAACATGACTGGGATTGGCAATCTCTTCCTCTTCTCGTGACTGGCCACCTGAGAGGGACTTTCGTCGGTTACAATCGAGGGGAAAATATCTCATTACCGAACCCAAGGTCAATTTCAAAAGTTTAGATTTCGCCAGAACCAAGAGACGGCCATCGCGCGACTCCCGACAGAATTTTCAGCGAACTGTCGCACGTGGAATCGAAATTTTTCCATCCTCCACGAGACTATAGGACCAAAATGTTTTGGAAACCCGGAGCCAACCTATCCGACGACCGCCGGCCTCTCATTCCCTTCGGCATTGCTTTGGACACCTTTGAACGCTGGACCCGAGCCTTCACCCATTTCCGCTTGGGGCGGCCAACACCCGTGGGATCAGTACGAAAAAAATTCCTCCCTGTCCCGCGGGCCAAATAGCATGGGCACCAGTCGTCTCTCTCGACGAGTATCCTGAGATCTTCCTTCCGGAGAGAGCGGACTAGTCCCGCGAGTGGTTTGCTCCGTCGGCTGCTCCATTAAGGTCGGGGATTCGATTACGTACCGCCTGGGGCATTGATGCCTCGTTGTCATGAGATGATCCGTGGTGAATTGACATCACGTTACGAGGTGACCTTACGCAGAAGTCCACGTATAGAACTAAACAGCTTGTTCCCAGGGGTGTGCGACAATTAAAGTGCTTTGAACCGGTGTTGGTAACTATTAGTCAGGTATTATTAGGCCATTGAAGCAGATCGATTATCTTAAACAAAACCTCCTTCGATGTGACTCAATTTCCGAGAGATTGACTGATTGCACCCACTCAAATGGAGACGGCAGCCAAAAATAATTTCAGGCGTCTCACCTCAAAGAATCAGTTTCAAAATGAAAATTTAATGATTAAATTTCAATTCAACGGACAAAAAATACAATTTGGTAAATGAGAATTTCCCCATTGTTCTTTGAATTTCGTTAAGTGTCTCATTCATTAGTATCACTGCCTAATTTCATGTATGAAAATAGTGTAAGCAACGACGAGACATCGACCAAACATCGGGCCGGCTATCAATTCGGAGGAATAATATGTTGAAATCTTGGGTCATTCAATTACAAAATCCTCTTCGCACCCTTGGCACTATTTAAAATATAGAATATTGAATGTGAGAATGATCCGACAAATGGCAATAGTCCAGTGATAATGGCCGGTTTCAACATAGGTAATCTGTAATGTATAATAATTATTGTGTTTTCCCCACCACCAAGGGTCTTGTCCGTTCAGTGAAAGAATAAATATTAAAAGTTTCCATCATCTCCTGACCAATTTATCTTAATTTTTCATTGAGCTAACGAAAAAGTTTAGAATCAATAATCTTATCGCCATTTGATTTTCGCAATGTTCACATTTCATTTTTAACCCTAAATGCCCGAAATTAAAAAGCTATGTAAAAATTGAAATCATTTAGAAACAAACTCAAAATTTCGGAAACCTATTCGCAAAAACGTCCACTGTCTTGGGTAATGCAGCAAATTCGACACTGGGAATAACACTCGAGAAACCATTGATGAACTACATGGGCAACATAAAATATGTCCTTTAACACCTTTGATATATAAAATCGTACGTAGAGACAATGGATTACATGAATAAGCCTTATGCAGAAGCTTTTTCGTTAATTTTTTGCCCAAAATGAATAAATTAATATTTATGATCGACGAAATTGACAGTAAGAATACCGCAATTACCGATTATGCTGTTTCAATTAACAAAATAAAAATACATAAATTCTTGCGTGTAAAGTCAAGGATGGATAAGACCTTTCCTTAAAAGGAGAGTAGAACTCACCAGGATATCAAGTCATGAGTTGAGTGAAATTAATGAGGAAGACGCCCCAATTCGAGAATGGTGTTGCGTGATATTTGAGCCTCTTTCAACGCCGAGGACATAGGCATCTGTAAATCCTGACCAAGGCGCTGGCAATGTGCCCACACCATTACCACAGCTGAATAGGTGGAAGTGGTCAGTTACTGGTATTATGTGCGCGGCTAAATTGGATAGGGGATGGACGGAATCAACCAGCAGAACGCATTCAAAGAGACTCGCAACAATGAATTGGGCATGAAAAGGACAAACCCTCACCGACCTCCTGTCTTCTGCTTCCGGTTTATCATTCCGGTATAGTTAAAACAACACGAATTATGCCCTTTCTCGGTGGTAAGCTTGTTTACTCTTACTTAAGTAAGTACAACAACTTGTTGCTTCATTAAATTTAGTGCGAAAAGGTTCACGATACGAACTTCCTTCATTTGATTTCACGAGGATGTACACAATTTTCATAAAATTCCGGCAAAAAGCCAGGTTGTGCAATCACTCTCAAGTAGGCATACTTTGATAAAAGAGAATGAAACATCCTACCGAGGACACATGTAGTTGGCCCTCGTGTGAGTATTGCATGCCGGTCAGATAGCACGCGATACGCATCCTTAGGCAGTTCAAAATCACTGGATTTAAATTTGACTGGTGCAGCAGCTGCCTACGTGTAATCCCCATTGATCCATCACCTAATCGCTAAGTATTACGTGAACCGCTTACATTTCAATGACCTACTTGTTCAATTGTCAACGAGAGTAGGCCGTCAGCTGTGAGTTTGGATTGGGTGACACTGACCTTGATATTATAGTCTTGTATTTGTCGTCGAGTCAAAATATGCAGAATATTTAATTAATTAATTTAACAACTGCTGTGCACTTTTATCGGCAAACAAATTATTCTTACACAAACATCAACAACACTCGATGGATGACACGTCGACCTCGAAACGTCGATGTTCTCTTGTTTAGTGTGGTATGAGAATTTCTTTATTTTCGTTCGGCTTTAAGAAATTACTGCGTTTAATTTGTCAAGAAAGCACAGTGAAAACAAGGTTCTAAGGATTTCAAATTTTTCAAAGCAATTTTTCGGCTTCTTTCGATATTCTTGGTTAAAAAGAGTATTTGAGGACCGTGAAATTTCTCATAACTTCCATTATTGTCTGCTAGCAATCGTTGACGTCACCATCGTTTCCGGAGTTGGATACAGAACGCCGCCCCAGTGTGTGGAGAAAGTGACTCACGGTATTATCCTTTACGTTGCAAGTTTCGTCTAAAAAATATCTCAAAATGTTTAGTTGGATTACCAAAGATGAACATAAAAAATCTTCTAAAGTGTACAGTAATGTTGTTGAAGGGCTCAAGCAAATATACAAGACTAAATTGTTGCCTTTAGAACAACATTATCTTGTAAGTACATTTTTGTTCACTTAATTTCCTCTTTAGAGAAAGACACATTATTCCTTCATATCCGAACGTGCGTAGAAAATTACGTTTTTATCAATGGTACTGTTTGTGAATTTGCTTATGTCATGATTTCCAGTTCCATGATTTTCACTCTCCACAACTGGACGATCCCGATTTTGATGCCAAACCAATGATTTTGTTAGTTGGACAGTATTCTACAGGGAAGACAACGTTTATTCGATACCTCTTGGAAAAGGATTTTCCCGGTATTCGTATCGGCCCGGAGCCAACGACAGATAGGTATGTTCTACACCTTATTTTTATCATGTTCACAAAACACTTTCATTATGGTCATAAAAGTCTTAAGACGGCGTATTATAAATAAATAATTTTGCTAGTGAACTTCTAAAAAGTTGTCAACAATTTTTTCGATTTTTTAGTGCTTTAAAAATAATCTTTCTTTCCTAATGACAGATTGATAACGTGTTAAAGGTAAATCAGTACCTCATGGAAAGATCATTGTAGTTCAAAATTGCAGGAGAGGAGACATTTTTATTTTAAATGGAAAATAAATTCAAAAGCTCTTTTAGTTGTTTATTCGATTAAATGTTTCATTTTCATGTCAGGTTAACTAAAACCCTTCTCTGCCATCGTAACATAGCTGCTGAATACTATTGTAATGCATTTCAATTGCAAGTAAGGTTCTTTCAAATGAATTAATATGTGTGCCATATGACCATGTTAGATCTTAATAGTATGGACTGAATGGCAATGGTTATAACGATATGATTGAATTTGCACTCTGATGAATATTGTCATATCTTGCTTCGAAGAGCATAGAACTTTAGGAATTTTCCAGTTTCCAGAAAAGATTTGATGCTGTGATTTCAATAGCGGGATGAGATATCATAGTTGCTTTTTGCCTTTGTGAAGAACTTAGTTCTTTCTAATGTGCTATTTATTCTTGGTGAATGAACTGAATACTGTAATTATGTATACTGACGGGGATGATGTGCCTGCTCAGTTCCATTGTGTGATGTTGGATTTGCCCTTGGTGTGATTTTTTGGTCGTGTCAGATGCATTCCACGTACTGCTTTTGGGAAGTGTGGAATTCGTTTATGAGTTCTGAGCGAACTTAAATTTGGTTTGGAGCACACCTTGGCACATTTTCACAGGGAGCAGTAACCACCTGTGTACTGTTTGTAATCTGCACAACTCCAAAGATGGGAAGGAAGCTTTCTGGAAGTGTCTCAGTTAAGTGCAAGTATTTACTACAGTTGGAAAGTGTGGTAATTTTAACGTCCATGGAACTTCCATCATTCTTTGAAATCTTTTCTGAAGTTAAATTAACATCACACATCTCATCCCTGTGAGTCTGACACTGGAATCTCCGAAACTTATTATTGCTATGATATATATAACTCGGTGGTGTTATCAGCAATTACGGTCACTTGTCGTGCGATTCAAACCCTTCTCTAGGATCTGAATACCATGGTAATGTGTTAATGTGAACTTTATTAACTAGATGCAATTTTATGTTAATTTTCAAGGTTTATAGTGGTAATGAGCAGAGATGAAACACAAAGAGATATAATTCCTGGGAATGCCCTGGTTGTGGACCCAAAGCTTCCGTTCAAGCCTCTTTCACGCTTTGGGAATGCCTTCCTGAACCGATTCCAGTGCTCGTGCATGGAATCGCCTGTCCTTCGCAATATCTCTATAGTGGACACCCCTGGCATTTTGTCTGGTGAAAAGCAGCGTGTTGATCGAGGGTGGGTTTGTATGAAATCATATGTGAACATACCACCCCCCCATTATTCCTTGGTTAATGCAAAAATGCACCACTTTTCTGGGTAGTTCGTAGTAGGCAGATTTAATCTTTGTCAATGTGATTTTTGTGCAGTGCTTTCTTAGAAATTAAGAACCATACTGAATGAGCTATCTTCTCATATTTTAAACATAACAGTGATTTTGGAAACTGAAAATTGGTTTAATTTTACCTGTGAGGCGAATGACTTAATATAATGAAGCCTCAGGAGATAACTTTGTCAGAATTTGTGCAATGCAGCCAAATTGTCTCTGTAATTTGACTGGTGCTGTTGTGAGCAATAAAATATAGGCAGTTTGATTTAAGAGCATGCTTTATGCACCAACTCGTTTCCTTTCTCCGCTATATCTTTTGAGAATGTAGAGAACTAAACTTAAGTGCTAGCCCTGCTAAAGGTATTATAGGCGATACATTTTGAAGGCCGTTTCATGAAGGTGATTGATCAATGATCTAATGCATGTGAGAGTTTATTGATATTTTTATAAACACTTAACCTGCTTGGCACGTTTGGTATTAAACATAATGTTAGATTCTCTCGCTTGATCCTGTACATTTTGATATTGCATGGAATTTAATGCTTGCACATCTTATGGAAATTAATATTTTTAATTTGATATACTAAAATTACATGCAAGAAAAAGGGTTTATAAAAGTTGCTTGCAGTCATATCTTCCAATATTCCTTTGTTTAATGTGTGTCTTGATAAAAGGAATGTTTAAATTGACCAAATGCTAATTATCGAGAGAAGCCTCACTCTGCCATATTTATGTTTTATTATTGAAGGTTATTCATGAATTTTTTAGTAAATCTTCCTATTTTTGGCATTGAACCACTTTTGTTCATTGTTCTTTCAACCCATTTATTTTCTTTCTTCTGATGAATTTTTAACCTTAAACTCCAATCCATGGCTTCTTCTCTCAATTATTTTCAACTTCAACGTTTGAATAATGATGGCAATAAATAGAATGCATAAACAGATATACAGTTTCTTAGCCCTGATTTGTTTTCTTGAAGCCCAATGTGACCTAAAGAGGCTGCGTTTGGATATTGCTGTTTAAAGGTGATGGAGACAGCAACTTCTATTACTCTTGCATTGTAGGTTTGGGTGGAGGGCGACTTATACTTCATACTACGGGTAAGACAAGTACGGGCTAACTAACATCTCATCAATGTTACCTTTAAGTGAGTGGGTTGTTTCCATGAAATTCCATCTGCAGATGTACCAAAATTTTTACTTGCATGATCTCAAGAATTTCACACTTATATTTGCATTAATATATCTTACTAGCCATGCTGATGGGTTATTACCATCTGGCTAATAAATTTGTACATTTATCTCATCAATTGGCTATTAACAGGACATTTTTTGCCAATATTAATTTGCATAGGTGTACAGTAGCCCCTTTGTAACCAAATTAGTGTCGGTGGATTTAAATTTTTAGCATGAGAACATAGGCTATTTCTCACATCCTAAGATGTATTTGAGTGTGCAATGATATATTGCACCTTATGGGAGATTCTGAGATTTCAATGACTGAATTCAATTTATCCGATAACTTCAATACATTCGGAGGAGGAACACACCCACTGAACACAAGTTGTTTTTCTTGCCATCAATTGTTACTGGTATTTCACAATTTCAGATCATGGAATGAACTTGAATTTGCCCAGACTTAATAATAAATTGAGACATTTTCCAATTATATTATGAAAGTAATGTCTTAGTATGTTCAGGAATTGTTCAGCATCATGGGCTCACCATTGATCATCAGGAGACCATGTGAGCTTGGCCATTTGTTTTGATCCAAATATTGGTGAAATGCGCATATATGCATGCATCACTTCTTCCTAAATCAGATATTTTTAATTGCCATAGACAAAAATTACTCTGAGAGTAGATAGTTTTATTCTTGAACATACTGAAGATGCGTGATCATCAGAAGTATTAGATAACCACAACTTTATTATCTAGTGTCCATAATTTAATTTTTATTTTTCTGTGTGTTACACAATTCCATGCAAAAGTATGTAGATCATTGTAGATCCGCAACTCTTTTCCCTCTGTCCTAGTTAATTTTTGTAGTAGTTTATTTTTTTAATATTTTACCCGAGGTTTTGGGTTTGCTTGTAGGGCAGCTAATATAAAGTGGTGTTAATAATTTTTTTTTAACTTCTGATTTACGTAATATGCATAGACATTTCTTAATGAGAAGGATATTTTTATCATGTTTGTAGGGAATAAATTGGCTCTAGTAAATTCATGCCTAGTTTTAGATTCCTTTTTGTTCTTTTTACTGACTTATGTGAATTTTATGCGGAGTGTCTATTTAAAGAGTTCATCAGAGTTGAGGAAGACACACTCTCTCAAAATTTGGGCTCATGAATATTGCCTGTTACCTTTGAGTCATCATGAATGATGATTCAACAAAGAAAGCTTCCCTGCAGAATGGAAACTTGAGCAATATGTTGAGAAAGAATCTTTTTGAATGTTTCATAACTTTTTCTCATTAACCCCATAATTTGTCAAGCTGAAATTCCAGTCAAGTTTTTTTGCCTTGCTGAACCTTTGAATATGTTTTTACGAGAAATCTTGAATTGGTTTTCAAGAGGCTACTGTATGCCTTCCCGCTCTGTAATTTTTCTTTATTTGTTTTATCGAATGTGGTAATAAATTACTACTTCTGCTGATGTATTTATTAGCTTATGTGTAATTAATTGGCTTTGTTTTAAAAATTCTAATTAATATTGCACTAATAATAACTAAAAAGACACTATTTCTCGCTTGTGAGGTCCATAGCATTTGGATTTTATAAAAATATATATATATATATATATATATGATTTCATCGAAGTAACATGGAAGTGTTGAATAAAAAACTTGGACAGAAACAAACTATATAAGAACACATAAAAAGAACACTCACACGTTATTTCTTAATAATTTTGATGGAATTTAGCTCTGTCTACCTCAGAAGATGCAGACAGTAGTACTGCCTGGTGGTATATGTGAGGTGAGGTATGAAAGAGAAGGGGACAGGGAAGGGGAGAACGGGTGGTGTGGAAGGGGTGAAAGAAAGGGTTGGAGAAGGGGAAAGAGAGGCAAAAGGGGAGCGTAGGTAGGATAGGAGTGAGAGGGAGGATGTGGATCTACTGTAATGCAAGACCAGAAAACAATTTGTTTAACCACTCATACTACAATGTCCAAGACCCTAGTGTCATCCTACACAGTCGTCATCAGGACTTAGTAAGTCAAAACCCTGGCCACGAACAACAAAATGCATGTGGATGAACTTGTTTATATCTTATAAGTATCTTTCTCTCCTTTATGAATCAATTCCACACCTTTCCACTTCAACCCTTTCTTATTAGTGGATGGCATTGAGTCCTGGACGTTGACAGGCTTTGCAAAGCCATATAAATGCCATTTCCGTAGTTTTTAATTATAGTCTTATTGGATGGTGGAAGGGACGCCAGAACAGAAACACTGGTTGAAGGGGGTGTTATGTTGGGAGGCATGTTTTGGGATGGGGAGACCCGCAGATGGGGAAGAGGGATTGCACGAGGTGCGATGATTATTTATCCCAAGGTTCAGGGGTGTGGAGCCTATGTAAACAAGCAGGCATAGTTTGCAAGTCAGAAGATAGACGACATTCTTGGATGTGCAGGAGGAGAGGGGTGGAGTGGTGAAAATAGGACAAGTTTTGCATCTCACTCAAAAGCAAGGAGTGGGTGTGGCTGTGGGGGCGGGAGGGGAAAGAGGCTTGGTGGATTTAAGGAGATCTGCTTGGTAGGCTTGAGGGTGACAAGAGGGGCATTTGGGAAGAACGTTGGATGAAATTTTGTGCTTTTTGAGGATGGAGTACAGGTCTTTGAGGATGAATTTGAGGGACTGAATACCAAGGAAGTAGGTAGTACATATTGAGAGAGGGTGGGAGTCTGTGGTTGAGGGAGACTTGGGAGTGTAGGAATGTTTGAGGATTTTTTTGTTAAAGAGAGAATCTGGGTATCCTCGTTGGAGGAGGGAGTGGTGAAGATTGTTGGAGTATTTGTTTATATGTATTCTTATATTGTTTGTTGCTGTACATATATATGTTATATATATATATATATATATATATATATATATATATATATATATATATATATAGTTATAACTTAATATGTCCATTTTTTCTGATAATTATTAATTTAAACCGAGTCTAATGTTTTTTATTTTGCTCCACAAGTTTGTACATTTGCTTCCAGAAGTTGGAAACCATATATTCTCATTTAAAACAGGACTTGCACTTGTTTATTGTATTCTTTCAGAATTTTATGCTGGCATACTTTGAAAAAAAAAAGACACCTTTGACTAATGTTGGCTTTCCATCCATTATTTGATTTTCTGTCAATGCAATGCATATTTTAAACTAATGTTGTAAAGCTATTTTTTTCTCCATAATGTTAGGATACATATAATGTTCAGTGTTCAACTCCAACTTCTGGTGAATAGTTTCATATCCTAATTATTCTCTGAAAAATTAGGAATTTTATGTATTTTCATACCAAGGAGAATGATCATTAGTGAGGAGGATAGAGAATATTTTTGACATTTGTAGAGAACTCAGCGTTACCTATTGCAGTTTATGCATCAAATACTTAATCAAATCAATAATACCCTCCATCCCTTTATTAAACTAAGTAATTGTTAGCCTTCCCATAACCTTTTATTTGGCTAAAGTTGAAAAATTGGAATCTATTAAATTTGACAAGAAATGAAAAATCTAATACAGTTGCATGAGGTTGTTAAACAAAAGTGCTTTTTTGTTCAATGCAGTTCATGGTGGTGAATTTTAATACAGCTATTATTGCTTCTAATCAAGTTAAACATTTTATGTTATATTTAGTGTATCAGCTGTGGAGTACATTCGAATGATTAAATTGCAATACATATGCAATGCTTCATTGCAAAGATCATATTTTATATGTTCACTAATATTATTTATAAAATTATGTTTATGTGCATTTGTTTATATTTTTATCTGCTGCAGTTAATGAGGAGCCACATTTAGTTAGATTACACAATTGTGGTTTTAGATTAAGACTTGAGCAATAAGCCACTTTCTAAGCCAATGATTTTCCTTTCATGCTTTGATTTATTTTTAACACATTTATGGTCAAGTTAATTAGAAGGGAGGTGAATTTTTTGTCTCCACTTTGTTTATACAAGTGTCTTAACTATGCTTTGATTAATTTGACTATTATTTCAATTTTTTATAAAGTCTGTAAGAGTAGGTGTTTTCCATTGATGATGTTATTAAAATATTAGTATTCACTAGCATTTTAAAATGTGTTGGAAAAATATATGAATGCTAGAATTTCTGCCTTGCCTTGTTCATTATCATAACTTTTTGCATGCTTACATTGTCCGTAGTATTTTGGTGTGAAATTTATTTCTATTTGGCAGGTACGATTTTACCGGAGTGTTGGAGTGGTTTGCTGAGCGAGTGGATAGAATCATTCTTCTCTTTGATGCTCATAAGTTGGACATATCTGATGAATTTAGAAGGTGATGTTTTGTAATTACTTAAGTCCTTAGTGGAAATATATCTAGTGGTTCAAAGATGCACATTTATGCATTTTCAGTGGTTCGAAAATAATTTATGTTTATGATTTTTTTGGTTCAGAATGCCAAGTAATCGGTGAAATTTGTGTTTAGGGTAGAACAAAGTGTTTTACTCTACAGTTGAGTAAATATATTATATTGCCGTAGGATAATCTAGGTTTATCCATCTGTATACATTTTAATTGTGTAATTTCCTAATGACAATATTTGATTGCCCCTTTATGCTAAATTCTAATACTTATCCGTATTACAGAATATAAGAAGGAAGGTAGTTGAACATTTAATCCAACTTATTTCCTTTGAAGTACACCCAAAAATTTTAAAACATTTTCATTGTCTTTTTCCTGGAATGTAGGAGTGAAGAGATTGTTTGTGTGATGAATTACTGATTTTCTAATTTTTAATTTGTCAATTTTAATATCTTAGTGTTCAAATAAATATATTTATTATTGAAATTTGAATAATTAACTTCATGATTAAAAAAGTACAACTTATAATATTTCACAGTGTTAAGAACAATAATGTGGATGATAATGTTCATATATATACACATGTTGGAACATGTGATTATTTGCTTATTGCCAGTTAATCTGTGTATAGACCATTAAATATTAACTGTACTCGACTATTTCCTATCACTTATTTGGCTTATTTGTGCATGCATGTTTAATCTTAAAGGAAAATATTATGAAGTCATAATAATATATGTGGTGTGTTAAAAAAATAATGAGAATTTTAATTTTTCGGACAATAATATTTATTTATTCTTATACATTGATGTTTTCACCTTCAAAGTAGTCCCCATTGGAGATTATGCACTTGTGCCAGTGCTTCTTCCAATCTCCGAAACACTTCTCAAACTCGATCTTTGAGATAGCCTTTAGTTCTTTCAGCGATGTGCTTTTAATGTCATCTACAGCTGTAAAACGACGGCCCTTCATGGTTCTCTTAATTTTTGAAAATAGGAAAAAGTCACACGGAGCCATATCTGGTAAATATGGAGGCTGGGGCATCGTTGCAGTATTGTTTTTGGCCAAAAATTCCTGAAAAAGCAATGAAGTGTGAGCTGGTGCATTATCATGGTGCAAAAGCCATGAATTGTTTTCCACAGATCCGGGAATTTTTTTTCAGATTGCTTCACACAAACGGCGTTGAACTTGTAGGTAGTACTTCTTGTTGACCGTTTGACCTGGCAGCAGGAATTCATGATGTACTATGCCATTAAAATCGAAGGACACAGTGAGTATAACCTTCATGTTCGATCGCATTTGTCGAGACTTTTTCGGTCTTGGCGAGCCAGAATACCTCCACTGGGATGATTGAGCCTTAGTTTCTACCTCATATCCATAAACCCATGTTTCGTCACCTGTTATAATATGTTTCAGTAATTCTGCATCATCATTTACTTCTTTAGTGACTCCTGAACAACTTCCATTCGCTGCTGTTTTTGTTCAAAATTCAACAATTTTGGAACGAATTTTGCTGCCATGCATTTCATAACAGTATCAGTGACCTCTCTAATTGTGATTCGGTGATCATTCATAACCATTTCTTTCACTTTTTCCCCGTTTTCATCAATTGTTGATGTGCTGGGGTGTCCAGGGCGTTCGTCATCTTCAAGGTCTTCACGGCCTTCTTGGAAATGATTATACCACTCGTAAACTCTTGATTTACTCATAGCAGACTCACCATAGGCCTTTGTTAATATTTCACACACCTTATTACACTTTATTTAATTTTTTATGCAAAATTTGATACAAATTCTGTGATCCATTTCTTATAACAAACAAAAATCGCCAAGCTCATAAAACACGTCTAACCTTAGTGGCTGTCACAGGCAAAGTCCATAATGAAAACAGCTGAAAGTTTTATCATACTTCAGGGGCATGTATACCAACATAATTAAAAAAAGTTTGACAGTCGGACTCTCCAAGCCCATGAAATGAAAACATTCTTGTTATGTTTTGAACACACCTCGTATGTAAGAATTATTAGCCAGTTAGTTTGTCTTCAAGTCAAAGTGTTCTTCATTTACTTCCACTGACAATACATGAAAATTTGTGTGCATAAATCTAATTAATGAGCAAAAAATTTTTGCAGATCTTTGGAGGCGCTGCGAGGCCATGATGACAAGATTAGGATAGTTCTAAATAAGGCTGATATGGTCGATCATCAGCAGTTGATGAGGGTATATGGAGCTCTGATGTGGTCCCTCGGGAAAGTTCTCAATACACCAGAGGTGGCAAGGGTATATATTGGGTCCTTCTGGGATCAGCCGCTCAGATACGATGTCAACAGAAGGTTGGTAAACTGTTGCTAATAAACAATTATTTGACCCCAAGTTTTCTTACTTTTGCAGTTTATTTGGAAGTAAATGCATGTGTAAGTGAAATTTTGGATTGACCTTTTTCGCAGGTTATTTGAGGATGAGAAGATAGATCTTTTTAAAGATCTCCTCTCCCTCCCCAAGAATGCAGCCCTGCGTAAACTGAATGACCTAATTAAGAGGGCACGGTTAGCTAAGGTAGGGGCTATGATGTTGGAGGTTTTATCTGGTTGCTGGTGGAATAAATACCACACAAAGCTACTAAGTAGCATGAAATATATAACCTGTTTATACTGGAAATGAAGACATGACTAGATTACTGACATTTTAATCTCTCTTCTTCAATATTTAAATGTTTGTTGCAACTTAATGATAATTATGTCCAAAACATTGTCTCAGAATTTGTGACTTGAGATCTCCCAGTCAATTGATGGTTTCAGGCATAACTTTATGGAATCACTTCATTGAAAAGAAGATAGCCAAAACCGTGAACTTGATAATCAAGTTTACGGTTTTGGCTATCTTGTTTTCATTGATTCACGATCATAGCTACGTTCATTGTACATTTACATTGGATCACTTAATATTGGAAATGAAATAATAGTAGTTTTGTGATTCCACGGAAAAATTTTTTCGATACCAGCTGGGTTTCGATGTTCAACATTATCTCCAAGTCATTCTGCACTCGGGTAGGGGCAGGGAGGTGAGAAGGCCCGGGAGGGTGGACGGGGGAGGGAAGTGAGCAATGATTTTTGGAAGGAAGGGTAGAAAGTGGGAGGAGGCGCCCACAATCGGGAGCACTCCTAATGATGGAGGAAAGGGGGGGGGGTTTTATGCCATTCATAGACATTACAAAGTCCTTTGTATATCTCTGAGGTCAAGGGATAGTATGGGGGTAGAGGGGTTTTTTCTATCAGTAGCACCGGTGTCAACTCGACTCCCACTCCCCCCTCCTAAACCTACCAATACTCGACATCCCGGGTCTCCCCACCTTATCATCCGGACCTGATTGTAGTATATATAGATGGATGTCTGCAAGAGTTGGTATCTGAAGATGACGTTGAACATCAAAACCCAAGTCTTATCAAAATAACTTTTCAGTGGAATCACAAAGTTACTATTTTTTCATCTCCCAGTCATTTATAAGGCATTGAAAGAAATGGGCCTGGGTTGATGTAAAGAAACAGGTCTTTGGTTGGTTGCAGTTACTTGGCTGCTAAAGATTTGACACAAGCTTCAAATTCAGCAGCAGCTTCAGGTTGTGTGGGCTGCTATAACAAATATTGTATTTAGTTGAATTCTTTGAAACAATTCATTGCAACAATTTCAGAGCATCAAAAAATCAATCGCCTTGACCTAAAAGTTATTGTTGCGGCATCTCCCACAGTTTCTTGATCTTTGAAACAATTTTAATGTCTCCAAAATACACCTAAGTCAACATGTAGACCATTATATTTTCAGAATTTGCGGACAAAAGATTTAAAAAATTACTTTTAAGTTTGCCCTCTAATGTAGAAAAATCTATTTAATTGCTAATCCCAAGAAACATTTTTTGTATGCTATCCATAAAAATATTTTTTAAACTAAAATAACTTGCTGGAGTTAAAATTGAAGGGAATTTGCTTAGATGATGTATTGCTTGTTAAGGTCTTTTCTCCTTTCCCAGTTGAAATTACTTTCTTCATTCATCATTTGTATGTACATGCATATTTTTATAATCATATCGCTATTGAGATTGGTATTAAACATAGCTTGTAAACTCTTCTGAATTTTTGTATGCATGCTCCGCTGTGTATGCTGTGAATTTGTCCCTCCTTTACTAATGTCTTTATGTATGGCAAGGCTTACATGTGAAAAATATAGCATTCATAATCCTCAAAACATTTTACTGTGGTATATTTAATTAATATCTACATAAATCTCCATAGGTTCATGCATACATAATATCTGCTCTGCGGAAAGATTATCCGGCTGTGTTTGGTAAGGATGCGAAGAAAAAGGAACTAATAAAAAATTTGGGGACTATCTATGAACAAATTCAAAGGGAACACCAAATTTCACCTGGTGATTTCCCTGAGCTCAAAAAAATGCAGGTATGTATAAAGGGGCTAAAATTATATGGTAATTATTTTCCTAATGTGGTTGAAATTATTTTAATTTTTCTTGGAAAGGCACCTGTCAAATTTCAAGGACACTTTAGTCTGATAGTAACATTTTATGAATGAAGTGATTTGCTTCCTAAAATCAGTTTTACTCAAAATTAGTGTGTTTTTGGCACATTTTAATTGGGCATCTAATCTGAAGTTTACTCTAAATCCTGGTGAGTGTAGAATGTATTTTATGGAGAATTAATTTCACTTTTGATGCTTTCGTGGTCTGTGTTGAACATAAGTGCTAAATGGAATGGATAGTGGAAGTTTTTTATCCCTGGTAGTTTCGATGTTGATGAGAAAGAATGCTGGCATGTGTAATTGCTTATATATTCTGAGGAGGAGTCAATGATGGAGAGGTTGCATAGGGGGGATGATGTTAGATAGAGAATGTTGCATAGGCCGTCTTGTATGGCTTACTTTAGGCCACAGTCTCTGTTGAGTTGTGTGAGTTCTTCTTCATTTTGAGTGAGCTGTTTTGATGGCCCTCAGGTTTAAATGCAGCCTCAATATCAGTGTTGTTTATTCTCTCGGCAGTATATTGTATTGGTCCTGCTGGTCTTTCAGTGTTTAAACAAAGTATTTTTTAATGATTAATCCTAAAGAATTGTATTGCTTTCTCTCTGCTATCATTTCTTTTTCCTAAATGGGGGATCTAGATGGTGCGGTGGCTAGCATACTGGCTTCCCACCCAAGGGCCCGGGTTTGAATCCCATAAGCGGCAGTTATTCAGTGGTATCTCGATCCCTACTTGAGGTGCTTTGTGGAGAGCACTTTGAGTGAATATGGCATCTGTCGGAGGGGATGTTAAGCTGTGGCCCCTTTCGTTAAGAGTAGACTAATGCCGACGCCAGATTTCTCTCCATCTTTCCCTGTCCATCCCTAATGGCACTAATGACCGACCTCGGCTGTTGGTCGCCTCCCCAGGTTAGCCAAGGTTAAAAGGGTAAGGGAAAAATGGAAAAGCTATAGAGATAGCGTCTCTGCTTTCTTCAGAGAATATGAAATGCAGAAAATTGAGCGCTAGGCTGGCGTCACAAAATTAGTTTTCTTCCCGATATAAAAGTTCTTAACATGGTGATAAAATTTTGAATTAAAATGTGCTGATATATTTTCCAAAGGTTGACTTGAGAAAATACTTTGCAGTTGTTAAAGTTCCACGGTTGGCAATTTTGCGATCGAGGGCAGTGACAAAAATTAGTGATTTTTTCTTCAAGTTGAAAATGCCCTTGTATGGCATGTATGTGCTTGAAAATGCATTACTGTTTTCTTGAATTCTAAATTTTTTATAAACCCCAAATTCCATGTATTTTGGAGTGCGCATTTGTGATGTGCAATGCGACCTTGTTCAACCAAAAGAAGAAAAGCATGTACCTTTCTGCTTGTAAATTTTGATCCAAAGTTGAAAAGAAACTTCTTTTATTATGAGGAGACATGAAATTCACAAATTTATGTGCTAGTTAAATTCGAAATTAAATGGGAGCAAAAAAATAATTTTTGAGTGCAAAATGTTAGAGTTTTCATTTACATTGTATCAGGGTCTCCTGCTGAAGCTTATTTGTAGCATGGCTGATCATATTTTTCTACGGCATATATTTTAGACACTGCAGCTTGGAATAAACTCATGTGGATTTTGAAAACAAATCATTGTGAATTTTCGAGAATGACGCATTATTTTTGTCACTACCATCAACTAAATACATAGTTCAAGTTGAGCACCAAAGATTTCAAATTATCTTATATATTGCAGCAAATATTAATAGCTTTACACCTATCTACCTACAATCACTGTGAAGGTTCATGCCACAAAGAAAGCTACAATTGACCTTAATAGTGTTCTTGCTACATATGTTTTGAATTGTCTTTACACATTGTGTTATTTCTAGGATATAGATATATCATTGGGGATTTCCCTTGCGAACAAGCAATGCATAATTCAGTTGAGGTTTGGAGGCAGAAGTTCATTGTACTAATTTTCTAAAATTAATTGTTCTAAATTGATAATTTTCCTCATCACTGTAGTATTGATCATAATGCTTGCCTTGGTAGAATCATTACATATTTAACCCCCAGATGACTCCAGGATGAATATTCTGGTCTTTCAGCTATTATTTGACTGTTGTAACACGAAATCCATTATTTAACAGGAACAATTAGTTCATGAAGATTTTGCAAAATTTCACCCCTTAAAACCTAAAATGCTGGAAACTGTGGACAAAATGTTAGCTGAAGATATTGCAAAACTAATGGCAATAATACCAGTTGAAGATGAGATTAATCCACCGGAATACAACATCAAAGGTATGTCTTTAAGCAGGATTAACTTTCCAGAAACTGCGGGAGATGCCGAAACAGTAACTTTTAACAGTGTCATCCGCTACGTGTGCATTACAATGCAACAATTTCGGAGCGTAAAAATCATTCGCCTTGACTGGGATTCGAACCCGGACCCCTCGATGTCTGGCCGAGTGCTCCTCCATGAGAGCACTCAGCCAGACATCGAGGGGTCCGGGTTCGAATCCCGGTCAAGGCGAATGATTTTTACGCTCCGAAATTGTTGCATTGCAGGATTAACTGTTTGGAGATGCCTTCTACTGCCCTAATATTTGTGGTGAAACATACTTCAATTTCATGATTGGTTTTTCTGACGTGCATTTGTTTATGTAAAAATACCACCATTTGTCATTTTTGTTGCCGGGGCAAATGCCTTCAGATTGAGGAAGGAAAGCATTATTTCTGAAAAAATTAGTACTATTAGCGTGACATTTTCTTATGTAGTCTATTGGTTTTTTTCCTAAATTCACATACTTCCAAGTTTAGGATGAAGAATACAAAATGTTTGCTATTTTGCTCATTATATATGGTGTTACAGTCGGCTGAAAAAACACAAAACACATTTTCATGACAGTAGCATAATTGAAAAATAAATATTGCCACCATATTCTGTCATGAAAGAGACATTAAATATAATGTTTCCCAAAAATTTGCTGGCCCCAGTGGCAGCAGGGTAACATTCTTGCCTGTCAACTTATAGGTCATGGGTTTGATTCCCCCTTAGTTGGGTTTCCCCCCACCTAGGGATTGTGTGTTTGTAATTTTCTTAAATGCTGTGCTTAGGGGTTGGGTGGAAGAACAGACTATATAGTCTCAATCTTGCCCCATTAGAAAAAATACAAATGTATGAAAAAGTTGATTTAATTTGGTGATAGAAAAAGAAGTTTCGTTTGAGGTAAAGATTAAGCATGGCAGGATTGAAATGTATGGGAAAATGCTAGTGAATTAATTTATTTAATTTTTAATGGTATTGTGGCTAAAATTGGAGATTTCACTGAGTAATCTCCCTCCTGTATGGGTCTGAGCAGCTAGCTTTGGAATTTCTTAATTGAACATTTGGTCATATTAGCTGCACATAAATTTATTGTTGTGTATCAAACAAAAAGTGACTGCTGAATACTTCTTGATGTCCAGAGTTATTTTAAAGGACAATCAAGTACTCACCTCTTTGTATTCAAAATACAGCTTTGCCTTCAAGGTTTGAGCCCCTCAATTCTACCTTTAAAAAATGTCATCTAAGCTAAGAGAACAAGTTTAGTAGATCCTCAGAGCTCTCAGAGACTGAGAGTAGTTAATAGATATGCATTTATAACTTGAGTCATACATGTGTAACTTGGTGATAAATAAAGCATGGGAAAAAATAATGTTTTTGCTAAAGTAATTGCATAAAATTGTGTTCTTTCTTAGAAGTAAAAATGTCTGAAGTAATGTGGAATGTTAATTATGAACTGCACAATTAAGAAATTGTGACTGCAAAGTGCCTTGTAAAACTTGCGTAAAAGGAAGTTTTAGGTTTTATTTTTTGTAGTACATATCCTCTGTTGCCCAATTCCATTGAGTTGTTGCTACCGTTATTTTGTTTTACTCATTTATTTCACCTAGCATAGTTAATGAACTTAATTTCTCTACAGGGCCTCTGTCTTTGAGCATGCATGATAATCTTTGCAAAGGTTTGTGTATTTTTGTTTTTCCATGCTAGTGCTCCTCTATTGCATGGTGGTGTTAATATTGTCTTGTTCTGTAGAGCTTCTAAGTGTAAAGTGTCAAGATATATGTACAATTACATTAAATATTCAACTGTCTACAGCTAGTATAAATTGTCATGTCTAATATAATCAAATCTGGAAACTTCCAGTGTCACTTAACTATCAAATTGCTTGTAGCATGATTGGTAAATTTGAAACCTCTGTATTTTATGTAGTGTTTTTTGATATACCTTGCATCTAGACACAGTCCATTAAAGTATTGCCAGATTTAAGGCTCGAAAAACCTTTTACAAGTCATTGTGTTCAACCTTGAGGATGATTTGATTTGTGAGGTTGGAACACATCTGGATATTGAGTATTATCTTACCTGATGTTTATATATTCTGAGTAGTTTCAAAGGTGAGTTATTTGAGATTTTAGTTGAAGCTTTAAAGATAGATTGTATCCATTTGGCAAATTCATTATGGAATATGCCATTTGCCATATTGGTCTGACAACATACACAATTGATGTGCATAATTCCGTGCCGTGCCATGACCATTTATTGTTTATTTGCTTATTTCATAATAACATGAAAACAGATAACCATGCAGCAGAAATTTCAGCTGCTAAATGCATGCCTATTGAAAAAAACAATCCTATTTGAAGTTTTCACGCTAAATGAAATGTCACAGTGAAACTAGTCCCAAATGATCACTAATAATCCCTGACCAATTAATTAGTTTTTGAAAGGCACGGTTGTTCAGTGGAGTGATAAGTGCTGTATAGTTTGTGCTGTCTATGCAACCAATTACTGCATCATTTTTGCCTTAAAAAAGTCCACTTAAATGTCTGAATCCGAAACAGCTCATCATCACCAGAACATATGTTGTTTTGGTCTTTCTGGTTCTATTCTATTGGTATCGCTCTTGGTATTCCTCTAAAAATGAGATTCTAGCCTTATTATTAGCAAACCAAGTGGCAGGTTGGCATAATATACTCCACATTCTTAGTTTCTCACAAAAGTTTTTGTCTCATCAAAATTTTAGCATGGTATTTTACTTTTCAAGGTAGTAGGGATACTTATAAATAGAATGGCTGGTGCCAATACTTAGTGTAGCTCATGTTTTCTAAAATCATCATTCTCTTAGCAGGCTCTAATCTGACATTAATTAGAATAGCTGAGCTCTGGTTTATGACTTGATGTGAATGTGTAAATCCATTCTGTCTCCGGCATGTTGGCCTCAACAAAAAGAATATGCATTAGAACACACTTTGTGGTGTGGACTATGGATTTGAGTGTTGTACGGATAACATTTTATTTCAATGATTAGGTTACATGAAGGTCTTCAATGAGTGAAATTAGTAAGCAAAAGAAAGTTATCTCTTACTGGAGCCATTAGAAGGATTGGAATTATTGAAGCATTGGCCTTTTTTTCTTAAAAGGCCACATTCTTCTAAATGATCTGCAAAACTTGCAGTTCATTTAGAAGATGATAAGAAAACATCCCCCTCAATATTCTGAGTTATTTAGCTGTAAGTGACATAGATTCCACTGGTAAGGAAATTATAATTGCCCAGATGTTAAAACCTGACACAATAATTGTGTTTGGTGCTAACATTTCCAGCAATGAATATAATTGAAAAGGTGCATAAGTACAATGAAAAGAATTGAATTTTAACTTGAGGAACAGCATTACCAATAACATAAATTGTGTTTTAGTTCTTTGGTGATTGAATAAAAGCTTTTTGAATGAGCAGTCTTCAGGTGGATATTACTTTGAAAAATTTATAAACATTTTTTGCAGATGAGAGAAACTCCATGGTTAGCATTAGTATGCATATTTTTGTTTAGATCAAGTATTCAACTGTGTTTTAATTTTTGTTACAAACCGTACAATGTTCATTCAGATTTTGTTCAATTGGGTGCCTTTCAACACAAATGTGGCTCATGCATGATTTTATTCTTAAGCTTGTGTTCTGTTATAATTACATCACCCATTGTTGGCCTTACATGTGATTTTAGCATTAGGATGGGTTTCGACTTAACAGTCCTTGTTAAATGTTTCACCCAATTTGTGCTGATGCAAGATGCTCCCAACCTAATCATTTGAAGGGGATTCTGACCGATGAGGCTTACAGAAGGAATATGTAGATGTGTTTTTTCTCCGTACTTAGGTGTTTTTTTCTCCATATTTATTCACAGGAGAACATACTGGTGGTCAGGTCAATGAGGTGACATTAACTGCATGAAACTTTTCATAGTAATAAAATAGTGCCAATTTATTTGTATTGGAAGAATTTGGAAACATTTGAAATTGAACCAAGTTGCTTTTTTCATTTATCCAAACAATATATTCCAATTTAATGTTTTGTTGAAGCAAATGCAAATATTTCATACAGGTAACTGTGGCAGGTTCACTAGGAAAATAAAGGGGATGTATAATCTTCTTCAGTACTTTGATGAATAAAATGTATAAATATACATTACCAATATAAAATACAGAATTTTTTTGTCTGGAGTGGCAAAAATTTGGCTACGATGTGCAAGGCAGAAAGAAAGGGGTGTTTGGTATAAAGGAAGAGGTGTTAGTCGGGTTGTTTGCAAGGCTTTGGTTTGTGAAGTGGGAGATCCATTGAAGATTAATGACTAGAACGCAGTGTAATTTATGAATGATGTATTGGTTAAGAGTTGTATCTTATTATTCTGTCATGTCATTTCAAATTGATTATGCATGTTCAATTTGTTACATATGAATTTTAAGGATTTTGGAACAAAATTGGTGGTGAATGTAAGGATTCCATCATATGCCTTGCTATGAATGGTGCTGGCTCATCAGGCCCCGCTTCCCTTCAATGCTCTTAAAATCTTGGATTTAAAACTGCTCCTTTTCTAAACTGTTCTCAAAATGTAAACTATGTATCACACTTCAGGTTATGGTTGTCCTTTGCTGAAAACATCTAATGTTATAATTGGCTGTGTAGGCCTGTTACTTATTTTCATAAATATATTTATACTCTCTTGGCATCTGTAATGGTCTGTTAATTGGTGGGAAAAAGATCGCATTGCTTTTTGTATGAGCTTATAGTGTTTGTTTTGTATGGCTTTGTTCAGAAATGGTATGCTGTTTTTGCAACTATTGCAATGTTTCTTTAACCTGATGGTGTTTGTTGTATTTTTGTCATGTAGGTGGTGCTTTTGACACTGTCGCAGATACGATTAGTCCGTTTGGTCATGGGAGAGGAGAGGGAGTAGATGCAGGGTCAGGTGAACCAGAATGGATTGTTTCAAGAGACCAGGATAAATATGAAACAGTTTTCTACTCACTTGGGCCTGTTGATGGAAAAGTCACTGGTGCTGGTAAGCATTGTCTCGGCAAAAATAATTTATTTCACATTAGATGAGAATGTAGCATCTTGTGTGCTTGAAGAGAGAGGAAAAAATGTTGTGGTGGTGGTGTATTCCATCCCCACATTCTTAATGTAGTATAAATTGGTGAGTTGACACTTTATGAGAACATTAATGCACAAATTGTTTGAGAGATGAACCAGCAATGGAATGAGTTTGAGTTACAATACAAAAAAGTGATTTTTATTGCAACTATTAAAAAATTTCTTAATCTTTGCACAATGCAAATGTTTCTTTTTTACAAAGGTAGTGTGTTTACATTTAGGAACGCACTGGATAAATATCACAGTGGCTTGAATATGAGTTTTTTTTACTCTGAATTGATTAATACATTATAATATGTCTTTCCTAAATGCCCTAAAAAACAAATTGAAATGACCAGGCTCAGGTTAGATATCTTAGAAGCTGAATTAATATTAAGAACTGAATCAAAAATAATTTTATTTTCTTCTCAAAATTTTGATACTTGACAACTGATAGCACTAGCCAAACAGAAAGTTAGTTCAAGATTCTTATGTGTTAAGTTTTTCTCAATTACATGGTTATGTAAATTTTCCCCTGCTTGACAAGGCAAAGTAAGAACAGTTTCTCTTGAGGACAAAATGAAAATATTGGAATAAGTTGATTATCATGATGGAAATTATATTGATATGGCAAAATGTCTAAGATTTCCAGTCTCTACACTTAATATGAAGGTGATTTGAATAGTTTCCGTCCTGATGATGAAAATGAATGTTTTATGTTTTCAAAAAAGTTCTATTTTTTAACGTAATCACCTTTAATACTAATACATTTGATCCAATGTTGTTAGAATGTGACTGTCCCATCTCTGTTGTAGTGTTCTGGAAGTGCTCCAATGTACTCGTCTACAGTCACAATCGCTCCTTGATTAGATGAAAATTTGAACAGCGAGGAAACCTTTTGGAAGTTAGGGAAGTTTTTGGTTTGAGGTGGAAGTCCAAGGGAGCCATATCTGAGGAATAGGGTGGTTGTTCCAGCACTTCATTGTGCAAATCCCTCAATTTTCCCATTGCCAAGATGCTTTGTAGGCAGGTGCATTGTCCTTATGGATAGCTGGGTTTTATTTGCTCCAAGACCGGTCTGCTTTCATGAATTTTTTCATCCAGTTTCATTCGAAGGTTGGAATAGTGCTCCCCAGTTATTGTTTTATCTTTATCAAGATAGTCAATCAATAGATCACATTTGAACTCGGCTGCCCATTTTTTCATGGATAAAATTGAATGAGAAGAGTCCGTATGCACGTTAAAAATCCTCGAATGAGTTTCAATCGGCGTTAAACCTTCTTTTATGAAGAATTTTTTTTACATTATAATTCTTGATTTTTTCAATTTTTAATAACACGTGCACCAATAATGATTCAAAGAGCTGCCTACAGCAAACTGCTGGATGGAATGGCTTGCAATTTCACTAGATGTCTACTCAGAGCTATGCCAACATGAGAGTAAAAAAATGTGAGTAGTAATGTCATTTATGGGTGAGGCCGAAAACTTTTGAACCCACCCTAGTACAATAGTGATAAATCCCGATTCGATGCTGAAACATGCAAACCAGTGCAAGCGTATGTCCAAAAAAAGAAAATATGTCAAGAATTCCAAGATGACAAATTGGGAGGATTTATGAAAGAATGGTTTTTAAGTGCCAGGTCATCAAATTATGTTGCATTGCATTTAGTCATTTATTTGTATTTTCCACGGGTACTTATGAGTGCATTTTCATGAAGGTGTTCCTTTTACCATTATTAATTTTTTCTTGATTTGTTGAAATATGATGAAGTCATAATCTGTTACTTAATGCTCCAATTAGGAAGAAGAAAATTGTATACTTTTACATGTTTTAATGCATCTAAGATGTCTAATGTAGAAGTTATTTTCATTTATCATGTATAAATAAATTAAGAAAACCATAGTTGAAGTGACCAATAATAATCATACTCTTTTTTAGATTGTCGTGTTTCTTATTTTGTCCTGCAATCAATGCTTTTTCAATGGGGAAGAAGAAAGTGTAAATAAGTGGTTTTACTTTGTTTTTGGTAGTTGCCATTGTTATCTTGTCCGATAATTGATCGTATTTTGTCTAAATCTTGAATTTCATATTTTTCAGCCGCAAAGTCAGAAATGTTAAAATCAAAACTTCCAAACTCATCATTGAGCAAAATATGGAAGCTGTCTGATGTCGACAAAGATGGCATGTTGGATTTAGAAGAGTTTGCATTGGCCATGCATCTCATACAAATTAAATTGGATGGGCATGACATTCCGGCAGAGCTTCCCAGCCATTTAGTGCCACCATCGAAACGGGACATGTGAGATCCGGCCTTTTAGGAGCCTGACACAAATGCATTTGCAGAGGGATTCCATTGCTCTTCGAAACTACTGCTTAGTGCACGTGCATTGCAGATTCCTTCTGTGGAACTTAAGTTATGGCATGCATGGGCTCCTAAAATATGTTGGAAAGATGCCACCACCTACTTATCACCAAAATGAACTACCCATTCGTGCCAATCTTAAGTGTAATCAAAGTGTTTCTTTTTAATGCCCAGTGATATCCACATTTTGCTGTTGTTGCTTCATCTTTATATATATTTTTTTCAAAATTTTATTTCTTCTAGATGCTATCCATTGGGAAATGTTAATGAATAATATATAAACTTCCCAGGGCTGTGTGTCTATAAATATATGTTTAATATATACGTGCCCTTGTGTCTGTTTTGGTGCTGATAAACATTTTATACCATGTGCACGTAATGTTTTCTACTGTGAAGGATCACTTTTTGCTATAATTTTCTCAATGGGCTGTGACTTTCCAAAAGAGCCTACAGTAGTTAAAACGTGGATGGGCATGGACTTGAAGCAACTACATAGCACCATTCTGGTTAACATCGTGAAAAGAAAAGTTCAACGAGACACTGGTTGTACAAGTGATGTTCAAAGTTCGAAGATTGGCAATACATGGGTAAAATACTGCATGAATTGACTCTTTAAGTGTGGTTTACCTTACTATTACGAGTAAGCAAATGGGTTTGAGTGCTGTTCTCCATTCAATATATACCGAACAACTTTCCAATCCGAAATAATCAATTTCCTTTCTATTGAAAGGAATAACACTTGCACTCTCCGCCCACTCATTAAAAATCTGTCTCCATGTCATATTTCATTCCAAATACATATAAGGGTACACACCTACTTTCCCATGTTGATCCATCTCATTTTGATGTATTGGTTGAAAGTTTTTGACGAAGATCAATGTTTCTAAGGAGTGTTTCTTGTAATTTGAGCTTCCCTGGGTGGATGAGTTTATCAATTCAGGAAGATGGGTCAAATAAAAAGACATTTTCTACTTTTTCTGTGAGCACCAAATTGTCCTCGGTGGAAGTTTTGCCTCAAGCACCAATAGGTGCTGCCTATTTTTGAGTGTACATGAAGAAAGAACTCAGTTGCTGGACAGCTTACTCTTGTCATTGATCTAATGTTTTTATTGGTTGCTTCTAGTTTTGAAACCATTAAATTTATTTTGTTTTGCACACCAGATTCAATAATTTCCATTGCCTATGTAAAAAAATCAACTTTGTAACTGATATTTTTACCTTTCACTTCCCTTTTTAATGTTAGCTTAGCATTAGTTTGAATAGCACCGGATGCAATTACTTTCAGAGCAGAATGTACTATTTATTTTCCAAACCCAAGCATTCACCAGCCATTAAATTGTTCTTTTAAGAGATATGCTTTTCCCCTATGTACTGAAGTTCATCATGAAACGCACATACTCATATTTTTTGTAAGCATAAGTTCCTATGAAGTAGTTAACAATTGCATATTCATTATGCACCCATTTGGACTGATTGACCATGTAGTTAAATAGGTGCAATATCATTTTTTTAGTTTATTAATTACCCACCAGTCATTATTTTGCCAAAAAGTACATTAATTGTATGCTAGTTATGCACTGAGTGCTTTGAGAATGTGTACAGTATTTTAGCAAGCATGAGTTTAAAAATTTGCAAAGTGGATGTATATAAAATTTATATTTACCTCCTTTATGTACATTAGACTCCTCATGGCATGCCTCATCATACCATCGTCATATTGTTGCTTTTTGTTATATTATTTTACATTGTTATGTATTGTATATTGTTTGTATTTTAATGGGTCCATTCATCTAACCTTATGGACTTGATACTGTGAGGGAAATGTTTATTATTCCTTTAAAATTATTTCCTTTAAGAGTTAAAACTACTTAATTATAGTTTTCTTATTTGCCCAGTGAACATTTATTTCTCTATTCGGTTATTGTGTTGAATATACTGAGTCAGAAAAATTTCTGTGTAAACCCATAAACTTTCCAGAAATGAAGTATGAAGTGTCCTTTATACTCATTGTGTGTTCAAGTGAATAAATATGGCATTTCATTGTATAAAACATTGTGACACTGCTTTATCAAAAAAATATATGATTCTATTTAATTACACCACTTAATCTCTACTTTCTCTCCAAAAAAGTGAAATTCAAGGACTACATATATCAATCAAGTTCGATTTCACATGCAGCAAAAGTGGTTCCAAAATTTCACTAATAGCATAGCAAGCATGCTGTTTGAGAAAAAAAATTCATTTATGTGGTCGTTTAGAATTTCATAAGATACTCGTCCCATCCTATGGACTACAGGTGCAACCTTGTCATCGAGGAAGGGCTTGTGCTTACCGATGACCCCTATGGGTCATTGGAATTCGGTATTCCTATGACACAATGACTTTTGGTAGAATCACCCCTGCCAGTTATGTCTAAACTTAGGAGCCAGATGAAAGACAGCCCATGCAGTGAGGCAGCTGCAAAGGCATCTAACCCCAGTGGGGTGGCCATTGAGTGATGGTCTCTTGTGAAGAATACTATTGAGGTAGGCAACTGGAAACCACCTCAATTATTCTTCCCAAGAATATAATGATGGCCAGAATAGAGAATAGGAGTCCTGGCAACTATGGGCCCAATTGGCCATGTGTGGTGCCCGGCAGGGGGAGAGGCAAGGCTTCCGCGGTCATTATCCAATGAAACCCTTGCAAAAGAAAACAGACAGAAGAAGAAGACAAAATTAGTTAGAATAAGAACTTTTGATGTTAGGGAAATGTTGAGGACTGGAAAATCAGAGAACATTAAGCAAGAGATGGAAAGAGATATTTTAGGTTTGTGTGAGGTGAGATGGAAGGATAGCAAGCATTACTGGAGTGATAGTTATAGAGTAATATACAGAGGCCAGCGCCAGCAAGAGGTTGTCATAATATTAAAATACAAAGTAAGAAAAAGCGTAGTCAACATAAAGCTAGCAACTGATAGAATATTACTAGTATAGATTAACGCAGAACCGATGACCTTGGTCTTTGTTCAGATATACATGCCACCTAGCAATCATAAGGAGGAAGGAGTCGATAGGATATATGATCAGAAGATACTATAATCATGTTGTTCGTGCAGGGAAACATTTGATAGTGATGGGGGATGGGAATACAACAGCAGGCAAAAGAAGAGATGTTGATGAGGTGGGGAACTATCGTTTAGGTACGAAAAATAATGTGGGGGGAAAGGAATTGAGTTCTGCAGGAGACGGAGGTTAGTCATCGCCAACATTTGGTTTAGACACTACAAAAGTTGTACGTAGGTATATGTAGAAAATGCCAGGCGTCTCAGAAAGGTATCAGATAGATTATATTCTGGTTAGGCACAGGTTTAGGAAAAGCGTGATCAATGGGCACAGTTTCCTGGGAGCAGATGCAGACTGATCACAATTTAGTGCTCTTGAAGTGTAGCATCCATTTTAAAAAGAAAAGACTGGGGCAGTGGGTTAAGAAATGGAATATAGAGGTGGGAGCAGTATCAGCAAGACATAGAGAGTGTAGTCAAGCACATTACTGAAGTTTTAAGCTTTAACTAAAACAGCAAATGGTATTCTTGAATATCACTCTTCTCACCTCAATAACTCATTCTTTATGTATGTTTGCTTTTTGCCTCACTTGTTTCCATTCCAAATGTCCAATCGTATTCTCTGTCTCACTTTCTCTGCATTCTTTTCTCTTGCTATTTTCACTATCACCTGCATCCACATTGTATGCCTTCTCCAAACAGCCACCTCATCTTTAGTTTACCTTTCTGTCCAGTTTATCCTCTCCACACCAACATTTCAAAAATCTCCAATCTATGCATATCATTTTTTACCATGTTTCAAAGCCACAAAAAATTATGCTCCTTATTTAAGTTTTCGGCATTATTTTCTTTACCTGTTGCCTGTCATATGCTATTGCCTATTCTCATATGCCAATAATTTGATGATATCCCTCCAAAGAAGAAATAGTCAGGTGTCATATAGTATTTATCAATGCCTCAGACCATCAAAGACCCACAAAGAGAGTAGGCATTAAATAGCTATGGAAAAGAGCCCATGCCATCTAGTGGGCTTCAGAAAGTTATAAAAATATTATAAAAGATAATTTTGACATTTAGATGATATAATTTCAAATCAACAGAAGGGCCCAATATAGCCCAATTGTATTCCCCCACCCCCGAGTCTTCCTTCGAATTTTCGTATTGGCCTTCCCTCTCCGTCCTACTCCCCCTTCCGAATCTTTTCACCCTTCCCAGCTGATGTCCTCCTAGCTCGCTTTTCAACTCCCGAGCTACCTGGAGGGAATCGAGCGTGTTTGATATTCATCCGACTTGGTCTACTGGTGGTCGGGATTAGTTTCTCGAATTTCCAGTACTGATGTGTCCCGAGTATTTATTAAGACCATGAAATTCCTCATCTTTTATTTAAAATCCATTAGTTTTCGATAAAATGAACGATATCCATACAAAAATGAAAGACTTGTACTTTTCCAAAGATTTTTATTATATGGTAAAACACGTTTCACTGACTTGCGGCATCATCAGGTACCTGATGATGCCGCAAGTCGGTGAAGTCGGTCGGCGCGTTGTATCATATAATGTAACCCGTTGTATCTGATGATGACCTGATGATGCTACCTCATGATGCTGCAAGTCGGTGAAATGCGTTGCACGATACGTATGATGAAAATCTGTGGAAAAGTACAAGCCTTTCTTTTTGGTATGGATATTAAATACTTCCACGAAGTGCAGCATGAAACAGTAGAATATAAAATGAACGATCTTAAACTAATGAATATTTTTGGGAACATTGGTCACCTCGAAATTTGAACGGGCGGAGAGAAGGGGGGGGGGGGAGGGGAGGGTTGGCGGAGATTCCAACGCGCGACGAAATCGACCTTAATGGAGATACGGGGATGCCGTGCTCTGACTTGAGGCTAGGACGGGAGGGATCGGGTGCGCTACACTTCGTTATGTTTTTTCACGGTGCCAATTCGACCCTCTTCCCTTTTTACATTCCCTCGCCCTCCTCTCTCTTTCACCCCCTTCCGCTCACCCTCTTCCCCTAGTTGTTCCTTGTTGAAAGGCGAGCAAAACAACTTCTAAATTCTCTTACTTCAGGCTTTATTTCTGACATGTATTGTTGTAGTTCGGAATTAGTTTGTTGGATTTCCTGTAAGTTTGTGTATTCTTTAAGAATTTCTAATTATTATCTATTACGCAAAATCCATACCAAAGCCTTACGAGGAACGATATGAAACTAATGAAGATTGTTAGGAATGTTGGCCTCGTCGAAAATTGAACGAGCCGAGGGTATTCGAACCCGCAGCAAGTTCGAAGTCACCGCAAGCCTTGCCCTCGTGGGGCGACTGAGAGGACGTGATCTGGGAGGGAGTGCACAAGGGGTCATTCTCTTCTTTCGCGGCGCCCATTCGACTCCCGAGACGTCCATTTCGGAGCAATCACCAGTCATCGCCTTCATCCCCCTCCCTTCTCACCCTCCTGATCATTCCTACCCTCACCGCGACCGGCCGTCTCGCCACTAACTTCGGTGAATTTGGTTGGCCCTCCCTCGTCCTCACATCACCCCCTGCCCTCTTTTCGTTTCGTTGCTCACTCTCCTCCTCCTCCCATGTATGTCTCTCCTCTCGATCCTCGTTGGCCTCTTCCCCCCCCAAATGTTCTCACCCTCCCAATTCACTCACTCCTTCAGTTTTTCACTCGCCCCCCTTCTCCTTCATCCCCTCCCGCCCACCCTCTTTCCCTAGCTCTTCCCTATTTAAAGGCGAGCGGCTAAGCTCGTCGTTCTTTCACTCCTTAAATTTGGTCGGTGAAGGAAGACGTCCGTGTCAGTTCGCAAGATTTCAAGTCCATCGTCGTCGTGTGTACCGCATCCGGGTACTAGCAGGGCCCTTCATCCGTCAAGGAAGATGTAAGTCATTCGTTTGCCTATATTTTACTTCCGAATTATGATTATCACTAGCACGCTTCACAGTGGTAAATGAGTCTATTTAGTCTTTGAAGAAAACTAGCAATTTTTATATGCCATGCCTGTATCTTTGTTCCAACTGAATGCATTTTTCGAGTTTACTTCAAGTACTTGCATACCGCGTTCAACGTCACTCGTCGTAAGAACTCTTCGAAAAGTTCCGTTGTCGGATGGAACTAATGCTAAGCCAATTGAAATTAGTGGAATATTTAAAAAATCTATATTTTTCGTTGTTTAAAATGAATTTTTTCTGTTTCAGGAGTGACAAATTCCTAGCACACTATCACCATATTTTACATTCGTCACAACCTAGGGTTTTTTCTTTCAGAAGTGTGCAAGTAATTGTTTTGTTGCTCGTTGTATAGTAGGCGTGTAAATTGTTGCTTTCCATTCAACCAGTGGTTTCGATGTCTTGTCTTTCAATTACATATTGCTCGTTTAAATTTTACGCAAATTGTCGTTTTCGCCGGAAATGGCCTCGTTAACATGACATCGTGTGCTCTCACTGAATTGAATTGTGTTCAGAATAACCAGATTGCCACATATCAATTCTGTGGCATAGGTTTTGTTGCTGGTACTGGGTTTAGTTAAAGATTCTCAAGTTGAGGCGTCTGTTCATCTCAGAACATGCCCTGCGTACGCAGAATTCCTCCGCCATTTGACCCACTCGCATAGTCGATTACACTGCCACTCGCTCGAGTCAGCCTATACATTTGACTGAACGCAGTTCCGTCCGAAATATAATCTCGTGTCGTCGCGAATGAAGCAGTTTAGTTTCTACAGATTTATAGCCAATCATTTCTGTGAAGGCAATCTCTCATCCGATTAAACTTCCATTTGCCTCCCTATCTCGTGTGAATTGGTGCATTGTTTTTCTGTTAGTTATTCAGTGTAGACTCGCTTCAAGGGCCAGTGTTGCATTAATTGTGAATAATGTCTTAATTCTCCCACATGGCTATCATATAATGTCACTCTTAATTTCATTCCCAAATATCGAAATAGCATTATCACGGGACATGACTTGTGCCAAATGCATCATTAAGTCCGGATAATCCTCCTTTTCAATACTCGGTCGGTTCGCTATGGTTGCCGTGGTGAGAATTCGGATGCCTTCATCTCCCCCTTCACGCAAGTCCCTCACTTTCGCCTAGAGCTTGTCTCATTCACCTCGATCGTTCTTCCCCCCACCCCGAGTCTTCTTCGCGTTATCGTATCGTCCGTCCCTTCCCAGCTGATGTATGCCTCGCTCGCTCTTCCTGAGGTGCAACGCTGGATGACAACCTTGACTGTTTGAATTGACTCAAAATGCTCGCAAAAATGATTTCTTCTTTCTAGGTTTTTTTTCTTTTAATATTGTGCCGTGAATTGCATTAAATGTCGATTATACATATGTGCATTTTTATGCGGCTTCGAAAAAGAACAAAGGAAAGTTCATTTCTCACAATCGCTCATCTTGGAATAAAATATCCTTTCGTGATGTATTTCTCAAGATTTTCTCCGGTAAATCTCATTCCTTAGCGGGAAAATTTGTTTATTCAGATATGGCATTGGTCGATCTTCCAAGAAAACAAAACGGGATCCTAAATTTTCCAGTGGGACGTGACGAACATTGTTTCTGCCTGAATTCAGCGCCTCCCTCTTACTCGGATGTCTGTTGGTGTTGACGTATTCAATCCTTATTTCACGGGCGTCTCTTTCTTCTGCCAATCACCATTCGTGCCGCCGTCCTCGTCGAGACAGACGCCAAAGCCATGCGTTCAATGTTTGCCTTGTATGTTGCTCTCGTTGTCTAGAGTATTCCCGCAGTCTAACACGAAGTCACCTGAAGTTCTAACTAAACGGACAAATGTATTTTAATCATACAATGTCCATGCTGCACAAGTAAACTGCTTTTGTACGTTCGAGACCTTCTTCGTAATTGACTTTTTTCTCATTCCATGGAGTTGCATGAGAGATCGCATAAGTTGTTTCATCGTCGGCGGATAATCCTAGACTAACTAAAATTAGTCTTTTGTGCGGAATATTCTTCTTCCTAATCAATCCTAGATCTCTCGTACATACACATTCTTAGACTTCATGTATAAGACAGACATTACCTCACCATTCAAAATGCAAGACATTTAATAACACATTACACAGATCATGTAACCACACAACTACTTACACGGAGCCCACCAGTTCCTGTGCAGAAGTAAGAATCTTTCAAGATAACCACGGCGATTGTCAAGAGGCAATGGTGATGGTGTCAGTGTCAGTGATGCGTCAGTGATGTGTGGTGCATGGTCATTATGGTGCTTTTAAGTGCATAGTGCTCGTGTGATGTGTGCGTGTGCACCGCGGGATCGCCGATGGAGAACGATCTGCCGCCGTTGGACCTTGCAGATGTAGGCAAGGTAGGGATTCGTCTCCTCTCCTTCCCCCGCCTCCCTCCGCTACAGGTTCAGTGTGCAGGAGCCCCCTTAGCTCGAGACAAGGCCTTCATCCTCGCGGTAGGGCCCCCGATGGGGCTTAAGGGACGCACCAATGCACTTAGAGAAATGGGGGGTGAATTAAAGTGACTCTTAGGCGATGAAATTAGGCAGGACATTTAAAGTGACTGGGGTATGACATTATAATAGAGATAGCATACACTTCGTGTCAGGCACACTTGTACTTATGTAGCATATTTACATGCAGGTGTTAAATCTCTTATAAAGATTGAATTCATTTTGTATTTATATAAGAAAGTATTAATTACATGTGGATTGTGCTTAATATTTTCTTATATTGCATCATCCCATCGCTCTCTTTCCTCCTGTTCCATCATCAATCATCCTTCTTCACGTTCCTTCCACTGACTTTTTCCGAAGGCAGCGGATTCCTGTTCTAATGGACCGCTGTAACATGGTATCAGTAGGACGTACCTCACTGTAGTTTCTGCAGGAGGGACGTGACGGACCGGCCATCGGCCTTCGTCCTCACCTTTTGACGAATGCCGGAAAATGGGTTCCAACGAGCTGTGCGCGATACCTCTTTGGGTCAGCAAAAGGAAACTCGTGCGATCTTTCTCTCTCCTTATTTCTCCTTATCTTTTCCTTCATCCTCATTCCCTTTGAATGTTGCGTTGACATTTCTACAAAATTTCGAATTAGTGTAGGCGGAAACAATTGCTTTACTGTTCGTAAATGATCGCGTAACCATCGAAACGGGACTTTTACGTCAGATGATGCACCTTTCGGTTGTCTTTTCAATCGCAATGCACCATAACGTGCTTCTCCTTCAATTATTGGTCTTACAAGAAAATAAAAATTATAAAATATCGCTTGGCCATGATTTTTGGTTTAGTGAGACGCCTTTTCATTGTGCCTTCGATAATTAAATATTTGGGTGCCGGTTTATTTAGAGATGTCACTCTTATGGTAATACATGTTGATCAGAACATAAAACCCCTGGAAACTCGGTAAGCAGTGCTGAACATCCTTACTTTCACTTTTTATGTCCGTTCAGATGTAAACTGAAACCTTGGAAAATTTCCTACCCTTGTTGATCCAGGCGATGGAAAATTTGTTGCGGTATTAGATTCTTAGAATTAGCCATCCTTTTTAGTTTTCCCGCAAAAAGCAAGAGTTAGATAATGATTACTTCATCCTTCGGACTTTTATACATTTCCAATACACAATGCTGGTCATTTACTTGACCTGTTTTCACGTGGTAAGTGTTATTTTGTCAGAACAAATGGGTACTCGTATTATAAACGGCATATTATATCATTACATCACTTCACAACCGTGCGACTTTAAACCGTAAATGGCAAATCAAAATAACAGAACCCATTTAAGTGTTTCGATGGTGAACATAATCACACGAGCAATCCCAACCCAGTCGACATCATTGGAATTGTTAACCAAAAAGCGATTCTTATTGTCGGTCGCTGCTTCCATTTGTCGAACTTTTCTTTTTCAATTCATTTTAGTTGGAAGGATCTGTGAAAATATTCTGGTTACGAATATTTGAAGTAGCCTACACACGCGCGATGAATATTTTCTTTTTCTTGCTGGCATAAGAGTCCTGGAATGCTACCTCATGGTCGCTGTCATTTGTTTGGCATGCAGCTTCAATCCTCCGTGTAACATTGAATCTCCTCCTGATTGCCAAACCTTGGATCGCTTTTTTACCTGTACTCCTCTTCCTAAAAGTTCTAATCCATATTAGTTAGGTCTACCCTAGATTACGAACTCCGCTTTTCCATTAACCGGAGATTGCTGCACTTCAATTTCTTTTTTTCGCCACTGTTGATTATTTCGATGGTAATATACGGTATGGATACCGTAGATTAATTGGTTAATACTGAATTAATTAGGTACTCTGTAAGTTTATATATAATTAATGCTTTCCTGTGCAGACAAGAATTCTCTACATACCCGTGGTGGCGAATCGGCAACAATTGAAATGAATAACTTTTACCATCGGAAAAGGAACTTAGTGGCTCCACCAGTTAAATATTTGATTAGTTTTAGTTTCAAGCAATAAACAAAAAAGGTTTTTTCATGCGAGCCTCTTTGTCCTTCTTACCCTACAAGGAATCACTTTTAGATGGGACAGTTGTAATTCCAAACGCTGGATAAACGCTACCACGACTGTGGGTATTTTGTAAGAGACAAAATCTTCCTCGATTTTTCATACAAGCGGTTGTTAAGCAGCCATAACCTCTATTGTATACACTACCTAAAATAATTGATTTCTGTTACATACCAACTTTAAGACCTATGTTGACACCTTCCGTGTTATATTCTACACTAACTGTTGTTCATTACCTTAAACACCTGCGAATGGCAAAAATACCTAGAATTGCCTCAGTGGCTCTTCACATTTTAGGCATTAGGAGTGTGACAGTATGGTATTATTTTGTAACATGGAGTTTACAATTTAAAAACTAAAGTGAATATTACGGTTTTACTATACCATTTATGATGGTATATTTTTACATGTAGGATGAAAAATCTAATATAATTCGTACTGTAGTATGTAATATTTAGGGATATATTTATTATTTATAATTGAAACGACTGAACAACCCAAGATTGTTGAATAAATTTCCTAAAGGAAACTTGCTTGTTCGCGTATTACATACATACGTATTACCTCAAATTGCTACTCAGTGAATGTTTGCCTACTACACTAACATTTTGCAAGCGATAATCTTGGGGTCAGGATATTTTAAATAAGATTTAAAACTAATCACCTGCATTAGAAGCAGACGAGACAGCGGTAAGGAATATTCCAGTCCTTGGTTAGACGAAACAATAAGTTGAAATTATAACAGTTCCACGACAAACCAAATCATTGAGGCAATTTTGGAACAAAACGGTTCAATACTATTACTGTTTACGCCCCGACAGTTAGAAGAGGAAAATGGAAATTTTAATTGTCACTCCTCTTGTAAATTTAATGGGAGCGTTACGTAGAATTGCGTAGTTACTAAATCTACTGATTGTGTACTTTATATATTTATTATTGTCTCCCTCTAAGGCATACAGCTTAAGAACGTGTTCATAGCATTAATGAGAAGCTTGCTGATATTGTTGGAATAAATTTTATTTCTATTATCGCAGGAATGGCACTAATAGTAGCAATTTAGAGCAATAGCTGTCGTAAGATGTACTCTAGCTTCATCCGTAATAAATTTGAGAACAAATACAACATTAGTGAGAAACAAGCTATCATTACCGTCGCGTATTATTTACTGTTTCGAGTAAATTCCCTTATTGTCGCCTGCTTTTTTCATTTGCCGGTAAAAATTAGTTCGAAAGTGCTACTGACAAACGGAATGTTACTGTAAGTTGGAATATACTATATTCGGCCACTTGTGGACTTGAAGATTTTCTTTAATTCGTGTAACTATCGAACTGCGGTATGAAACTACACACGGACTTATCATTTGACAAAGCCAGCAAGAGGCGTTTTATAGTAGATCAGACACGGTAGTGGAGTCTTAAGTTTTGAAATGCGTAACGGAAAGTACAAAATTCTGAATTTGTCTCAACTTTATTGCCGATATGAGTTTGATATTCACAGCCTCATATTTTGTAGAGAGAAATATACTGACTTTTAATAATCAAACCACTTTACTTTTCCACATAAACTTTTTAATTTTTTACTACCCAGGTTTCGTTATAACATAACATCATCAGGTGATGTTATGTTATAACGAAATCTGGGTAGTAAAAATTAAAAATTTTTTGTGGAAAAGTAAAGTGGTTTGATTATTAAGTCAGTATGAAGATTTTCCACAAAGTCACGCCAGAAACTGTTTTATTTATCGAGAGAAATATAGTTTGCCTCAATAGAAAGTTTTATTTTTAAAGTTTTAATAGCGGCACTCTTCTCTTAAAAATAATTTTACCATGGTTATTTTTTTAAATCTGTCGAGTATAACTCGACGATATGTCACAACAGGATAATTACAAAATGTGTTAACACTTGACGCTTCAAACAAATCCGGAGTAAAATCAATCCCTTCATTAGAAGTGCACTTAAAAGATAGAAATAAACTGTTCCAACTAAAATTCATGACAAAATTGACTGGTACTTAAAGAAATTAAAAGCACAGAAAAGGCATTTAAAATGGTAGTCAGGAATCCTAGATTTCGTAGGTATGCAAACTGCACCTGTGTACTCAACCTAAATTACACCATGACTGCAACCATAATCACGAGAATCGTAAATCTATTACTGAGAACCCATACCTATTTTTCGCCAGACGGAACATTTATTTTGCCATATCAAACGTAATATCAACGGTTGGACTCGGTCCTTCCCAAATGTTTCAACGATGGAGCTGGTGTTCAAATTCAATTACAGTAGAACTCCAATTAACCGAATCAATCAGGACCACACCCGTTCGGATAATCGTAAATTTGGATAATTGGAATTTTTGTCCGGGGGAAGGGTCAATTCAAAGAAAGCTAAAAGAAAAATGAGAAGGCTATATATTAACTGATTTAAAAGAAGTCTCTTTGGCGTGTTAACCGTACAAAAATAATTTCCTGCAGCTTGTCTCCTGATAATTTCTCTCCACTCGGATCTTATTTGCGTACCCAGTGCACAGCCTTGAAATTCCTTAGCCAGCCGTTACTTGCCTTAAAATATGAACAATCTAGCTTCTGACCCAATATCTTAGCTTTTTCGCAAAGAATCGGACCTGAAAAAACGTTTCCCATGGAACGTAGCTGCAAGAACCACTTGAAAACGACGTCTTCTAAAACTTTGTTTGTTGCCGTTTTCATTGATTTCCTCAAAGAACTTGCATCTTAATTTTCAAGGATCGACACAAAATTCACAATTTAAGGTGTGTTCTTTTTAATGTCCGAAATCGACTGTCCAACACCGTACTGCTCTGCCAACTTTTTGCCCGTAACTCGCTTATTATCAGATTGCTCCATGATTCTGAGTTTGTCCGCTAAAGATAACACAACTCGTTTTCTCTTCGAAGCCACGGTGAACAATGAAACGCACTCTCAAGGAAAACAACAAATCGGCGCATGAAAGACCCCACATAATCAACTAGTAATCAAAACAAACGGTGGCAGATCACCCGTAGCAACATCACTCACCCCTCCTGGGCTGGGCCTATTCTGTTTCTAAAACTACAGCATGAGACGGTGGCTAAAGCGATTCGGATAATCGGAGTTCTACTGTACCTAATTTGTTTTGGTGGAGATTCAGATGGACGACGAACTGAAATGCTGTTGTTCGTCTGGAAGGAGGAAAGCAGATGCAGTGTTGTCGATCTGCGTTGAAGAAAGAACAGCGGAGGATTAAAAAAAAGGTAAGGGTGCGGGGTATAAGCACCATTCTGAATTGGCAGGATTAATTAATAAAGGTAACAAACAAGATGTACTTCCTAGCACCATTAAATATCCTAAAGTTTCTTTCTGGTTAAAATCCTAGTTTTCGTAGTTTTCGTTTGGGTCTATTCGGCTTTAATATAGATTCCCATTAGTTTTTTCATTATATTTTTCCATAAAGTCATACCGACCCACAAGGTTACGTTAATTGCATTTTGGTAAAATTTTAAATGCGTTAATCGGGATGCCACCACTTGTCTAATGAATACCTTGCCTTTGCCCTACAATGACAGCTTCATCTTTGTCCAGCTCGTTTTCTCAGATCCCCGGGTAACCTAAATCCGGAACACCTCGTAAACGTTCATCATGATTATCAGAAAATTTCCCATCTGTCCTCGTTTATGTGAAAGACTGTAATGCTTCGGTCACAGCTTTACCTAGTCCCTCGGTGTCCGACCACTATTTTATTCCTCACTTCGCCTAAGCAATTCATCTCGTTATAAACTTCAGTATCCATTTATCCACAAAACACAGCCCAAATATTGAACTATTCGCCTTATCAACATAGTACCTTCTGCATTAAGATTCCTTCCTAGAGCAAATAATTTGTCTCGCCCTTCATATTACCTTCATCACCTTGCCATTGATCCCTCATTCTGTAGATATTCTATGCCCTAAAAAATATCAGTAGCGTTAAAGTACTTTCTGACCACGTGCTAACATAATCGAGGAATAATAAGAGTTGGTTTCAATTATATAACGTATATCTACGTTAGGGTATGTTACAAGACTGATAACAACCCAGACCTTACTTGACAAAATCCCTCTCGCCCCTAAAGCGGTCGGACAATGTTTTTATCAACCCTAAGGTTTTCGTGCGAAAAAAGGCTTCTTAAATCTATATCCGTACTATTTATTTTCTGTAGTTTAATATAAACAATCGCTTCTGCCGTAGTAAGTTAATTTAAATTATACCTTCAAAACATTTACGCTCATGAGAATTACTTCCAATATATGAACACTCTTTAATTTTTAGTTTAACAATAAGCTCGATGTCATCCCAAACCTAGATCCTCGGATAATTTTGTTACGCTTCTCATTTTATCAAGACACTTAATCTTCTTTAAACCATAGATTGTTTTTCATCTTATTAAACTGACCTTCGGGTTGATTACTGTGTTTATGGTTTTTTTAATCAATGTTGAGAAATAGCAAAGCATAAGATATGCTCGCCCAGCATCCCAGTGTTTCGTATTTCTTTGAATGGAAAATCATTTCCCCGACCCAAAATTTCATGATATTAATATTATTACCCGACGGCATTTGTTTACCAATATTCACATTATTCTGAAAAGACCTTACTCGTAATGCTTTATAGTGTGCGTTATTCGTGATATAATTTCCATTAACGTTCTCTTCTCGACCGAATTATATTTACACGCAAATTTACTAATTTACCAAAACAATTTCTATTTTTTCATCCAAATAGCAGAATATGTTTAGCACATAACTAATTTCAAAACATTATCAATGAAGGGTACCATCCATTTTCTTTCTAATGCTACTTGCGACGATGTGTAGGGAGGTTAAGGAAAGACTAGTAAAGACGTTGATATGGAGCTTAACGTACGGCGCGGAAATTTGGTCACTGAAATAAGAGGATAGACGTAGATTGGAGGCTTTTGAAATGTGGGTGTGGAGAAGAATGGAGAAGGTGAAATCGACCGAGAGGAAAACAAATGAAGTACTTGAGATGGTGGGTGAGGAGAGGGGTTTGTTGAGAGAACTCCTATGGAGGCAGGAAAAATGGATGAAAGGCGTATTGAGTGGCAGTGGGATGTTGAAGAAGGTAATAGAGGGGAGAATGTTAGGCAAACGAGGAAAGGGCAGGAATAGGATAGCGATGTTGGACGGGATGAAGGGAGGAAAGAAGTACACATAGATGAAGAGGGACCTGATGTAGATTAGGTTGCTGGATTGGGTTTTGTTTGGAGTTACAAAGTGTTTATTTGATAGTTGTGTCCATCCAGAAACTTACCTCAACCGGTAGATTACCTAAATAATAATAATAATGTTGCATATTTCTTTAAGTAACCTGCACGCGACCGCCGGGGCAATGGGTGAATACACTCAACTAATTTTGATCGGAATAGTTTTACTCCACCGGGTCCGGACAAGGTTATTCTGATCACCCATCGTTTGTGGAAAAATGACATATTAAATCTCTCTATTCTACTCTTAATCAGACATGCCAACTCTCCCGATTTCAGCGGGAGACTCCCGATTTTTCCTTCTTACGTTCTTGATGAACTGTTCAAATTGTGTACTTAGCTTAACATGTTAATAAAGTGTGACATTCATTAAAAATTGGCAAAGCGTCATAAAGGGATTAAGGTGCCATGCAAATATTGTGGTAATTAAAAGTGATTACTTCGTGATACACTTCTAAAAATCTCCCGATTTTTCATTTTTGAAAGTTGGCATGTCCTCCCGATTTTTCATTTTTGAAAGTTGGCATGTCTGCTTAATATAATTTTATTAGCATGACTCTCCTACCGTAGTGTGATAGAGGTAATAAATTTTCAACATCACTGCTAGAGAGATCTCCTTCCAATTTTTCTAAAGATTTAATCTGGAACTTAACCTTGCTCCGTGAGTGATTCCCACCCTAGCTGCTCAAATATTTTGGATACGCTACTAAGGTTATCATAATCTTTTTACAAATTATAGCTGCTCTAAACTGCATGCGATCGTATTTGGCAATTAATCGAACTTCGTGTGGATCCCATATACTAGCAGCATATGTGGTGCTAGTATTATTATTAGGTAATCTACCGGTTAAGGTAAGTTTTTGGATGGACACAACTATCAAGTAAACATTTTGTGACTCCCCACCTAGCAAACTAATCTATATCAGGTCCCTCTTCATCTCGGTGTACTTCCTTCCTCCCTTCATCCCGTCAAACATCCCTATCCTGTTCCTACCCTTACCTCGCTTGCCCAACATTCTCCCCTCTATTACCCTCTTCAACATTCCACTACCGCTCAATACGCCTTTCATCCATTTTTCCTGCCTCCATAGGATTTCTCTCAACAAACCCTTCTCCTCACCCACCATTTCTAGTACTTCCTCATTTGTTTTCCTTTCGGTCCATTTCACCTTCTCCATCCTTCTCCACACCCACATTTCAAAAGCCTCCATTCTACGTCTATCCTCCTGCTTCAGCGACCACGTTTCCGCGCCGTACATAGCTACGCTCCATATCAGAGTTTTTACGAGTCTTGTCTTAACATCCCTACTCAACGTCCCCGTCATCAACTCCCTCCTCCTTGAGAAAGCCTCCTTGCCTAGCGCAATTCTTCTCCTTACGTCCCTACCAATTTGACCGTATTGGTCCAAAACACTTCCGAGATATGTAAACTGTTCTACCTGCTCTATTTTTTCCCCGCCTATTTTAATATTTAGCTTAGCTTTTTTCTTTCTGGAAAATCGCATAACCTTTGTTTTATTAATATTGATTCTCATCCCATATTTATCGCACTGAACCTCCAATTCCCTCAACAATGCTTGCAACCCCTTGGCTGGCTGAGCAACTAATGCTTGGTCATCAGCAAACCTAACCGATTTTACGAATTCCCCTCCGACTTTCATTCCTGCCTCCAGTTCTTCCCATGCCTCTTTAATCATTTCCTCTACATATACGTTGAACAGCACCGGTGACAATGGACAACCCTGCCTTACACCTCTGTACTGTATTGTACCCGATGATGCTGCGCAGGATGGAAACCATGGTTGCGTTGTATTAAAAGTGTGTAGAACTGCAAAGTTTTTTCTCTTTCTTTTACCCTCACCATGAAGGAATTCGACAAAGTTAAGCCTGAAACTGTTAGCCATCTTTTGTTGATGATCCTGAGTATAACTTTAGCTGCGTGGGATATCAAACTTATTGTTCTGCAATCACATGATGTAGCCTTTACCTTTTTCAGAATAGGAACTAAAACTGATCTCACAAAATCTTCCGGCCAGATTCCTTCCTCATAAATACTACGAATCAGTCCATATATGGCCTTCTTCCCACCTTTCCCTAACCATTCCAACATTTCTACAGGAATATTATCCACCCCCACAGCCTTATTTGCTTTCATCTCCTTTAATGCCCTTTCTATTTCATCGTTGAGTATGCCTGGACCTAAGCTATCTTCTTCTACGTCATGTTCCTTTTCTATGTCTAACCTTGTCGGCCTAAGTTCTTTACCATACAGTGTTTCTATGTATTCCTTCCATCTCTCTTGGATTTTTCCTGGTTCAACTATTATCTTACCCCATTTATCTTTAACTGTTAGCACAGATCTTGCCTTCTTACTTCCCGATAATAACTTAACCTTGCTGTATAGAGCACCAATTTCACCCTTCTTCTGTAAACTTTCCATATCCTCGCATTGCGTTTTCCACCATTCTTCTTTTGCTTTATTTGTGGCCCTTCTCAATTTATTGTTTAACTCTTTGTACTTCATTTTGCCTAACTCTGTGTTTACATTTTTCCATCTTCTTCTCTCATCCATCTTTGCAATCATCTCATCCGTTACCCATGGTTTCCTTATCCTTTTCCCGTTAACGGTTCCTATTGTGTCTTTAGCGGCTTCCAATATCCCTTTCTTGATACATTCCCATTTTTCTTCGATAGTACTCAGTTCTTTACCGTCATCCATCATTTTCTCTACAGCCTGCTGATACTCCTTCCTCGTTAATCCATTTACTGCTTCTAAATTCCATTTCCTAACCCGCCGCCCTTGCCTTATCTTCTTGAAACGGACGTTACATTTCATAACAACTAAATTGTGGTCAGAGTCCGCATCCGCTCCTGGGAAACTGTGCGAATTTATCACACTGTTCCTAAACCTGTGCCTAACCATAATATAATCTAACTGATACCTTTCTGAGTCACCTGGCATTTTCCATGTATACCTACGCCTTTTGTGGTGTCTAAACCATGTGTTAGTGATGACTAACCCCTGTCTCCTGCAGAATTCAATTGCTTTCTCCCCGCGTTCATTCCTCGTGCCTAACCCATAGTCCCCCACCTCACCACCATCTCTTCCTTCGCCTATCGTCGCATTCCAATCCCCCATCACTATCAAATGTTTCCCTGCAGGAACACTCGCGATGATATCCTCTAACTCATCATACATCCTATCGACTTCTTCCTCCTTGTGGTTGCTCGGTGGCATGTATACCTGAACAATGACCAAGTTCGTCGGCTCTGCTTTAATCTCTACGAGTAAAATTCTATCAGTCGCTTGCTCTATGTTGACTACGCTTCTTCCTTCCACTTTATTTAAAATTACGGCAACCCCTCGTCGGCTCTTGTCCCCGCCGCTGTATATCACTCTATAATTGTCACTCCAGTAATCCCCGCTATCCTTCCATCTCACCTCGCAGAGACCTAAAACATCTATATTACCTCTTTCGATCTCTCGCTTAATATTTTCTAATTTGCCTCTCCTCAACATTGTCCTGACATTCCAGGTTCCTATTCTTACTACTTTCGCCTTCTTCTGAGTCTTCTGTCCTGCTGCAGTTATTTCTTCCCTGCAAGGGTTTCGTGGGATGACGACCGCGGAAGCCTTGCCTCTCCCGCTGCCGGGCACGACACACGGCCTCTTGGGCCGAGTCCCGTGGAGCTAGTATATGGGACCAAAATAAGGCGGGGATCACGATGGTGTGGTAACTAATCGAGAGTGCCTGGGTTCAAATCCTGGAGACAACAAATATTTTTCAGTGGTATCCCGATCCCTACTTGAGGTGCTTCGTGGAGTGGGCACTTTGAGTGAATACGCCGTCCGTCGGATGGGACGTTAAGCTGCGGACCCCTTGGCGCCTTTCGTTAAGAGCAGGCTAATGCCGACGCCGGGTTTCTCTCCACCCTACATCCTTTCCTGTCCATCCCTAATGACCTGAGCTGTTGGTCGCCTCCCCAACAAAACTAAAAAAACCAAACGAGGCCACAAGGTAACATTTCTCACCACCACTAGATAACATTTCTCTTTGATCATCTCATTTGTGCTCATTTCATCACTCCTCTGATAACTAGTTTTTTTTACAAATTTTGTCCACATAGTCCCCGTATGTGTTCCCTAGGAGAGCCTGTGAGTGAGGGTAACGCCTAGGTATTAAGTCTACACATTCCATTTCGGTATTCCCGATGCAGTAGACTTTAGGGAGGGAATTGTTCTTTTTAAAAAATTTAATACTGTGCACATTTAAAGTGTAATTCTAATTGCCAAACGTCACTCCAGCTTTGTATAGTATTAAGGTCGTCTGATAACGCTGCTGTTTCCTCAGTTTCACTGATATCACAGTAAACTACTCTATCGTCGGAAAATAAACGTATCTTACTAGTGACTACGGAGTCAATGTCGTCAACGTAAGGCAGGAATAAAAGAGTTCTGTTAACATTAACCTGGGGAACACCGGAAGTAATTTCTACTGCATTTGAGCTAACTCCATCTGTGACTACTCTTTGCACGCGACCATTCAAAGTCTTTATTCAAGCCCAGGATACCTTAATCTATGCTATAAGATTCTAGCTTCGTAAGTAGTATATTTTTGGTACTTTCTCGAAGGCTTTCTTAAAATCTCCCGATCTTGCGCCTTGAGATTTTATTTTTCTTAACTCAAGACACCTCAAGGGTTATCATTACACCTCTGATGTTGATCAGAAGTCCTGGATTCAAGAAAAGTCGAAAGAGTTTTTCAGTGACAGAATGAAGAAACTTGTTACACGTTGGGATAAACGTGTTAGCCTTAACGGTGACTAAGCTGGAAAATAAATGTGATTTTGAAACTTAAGAATTGTACTTTAATGTACTTTTTGCCCGATCTTGCCATTTGTTTTTGTTTGCATGAGGGCATTACTTTTCAGCCTACCCTCGTAGAATTAACTATAATGCACACAAATCAACCCCTTTGTTCATAACCGGGCACCCCCAAAACGGTAGATTTGTGATATGAACAGATTGAAAATTTAAAATTCCGGACTGAACCTCCGCATTCTCGTTGTTTAACTCTTCTTGGAGCAGGAAATGCTCGGAACGAATTTGGAAGTTTGATAGATTGCCCCACCCACACCCACCATTCAAGGAATGCCATTTTTGTCATAATGCAGTCTGTTATTGATCAATAATTGATTTGAATAAGTGGGAGCCGATACTCAACAATGACGTACACAATACATTGTCATAATGCAATAAAAATTTATTAACGAATGATCTACCGACATTGAAGAAATTTACACTGTAATCGCAAACCAGATGTGCAGATCGGCTGCAACAATGTAACGGCAGTAAGTAACTTTGATCCTACCAAATGACTCCCAAGGACGACTTGAACCAGCTAGAGAAATTATCTCTCGTCCGATCACACTTCCTACTGCAATTTTATTGTTGTGATGGAATGTCATTTACACATTTTGTTCTGTTCTAAATGACTGCTCTCGCGATCTCTTCCCTCAGTTGTTGCATACTATACATTTACGTCCCTGGTTTGTTTTTATTGGCAACATTACATCATTTTCATAATAAATAATGTATGAAGCCAGACAGCTAATATCGAGCATATTGAAAAACATTATTAGTAGCCATCTCAATGAGCGACATTGTCATGTACCTGGTAATCATCTGGTCCATAGTATCAACACCAGCCTAATATTTATTATAATGTTATTTTTTGTGGCTTCTTTTTAATTTTATCATTGTTAGTTCCATAATCAGGTACCTCGATAGCCAAGATTTATTGATTAATAACCAAAACGGCTTCCGTAAGGGTAGATCCTGCGAAACTCAACTCGCACTTTTTGTACATGATATATTGAACTCCGGTGAAAGCAATATTCCAGTTGATCCGATATTCCTAGATTTTAAGAAAGCTTTCGATGAAGTCCCTCATTGCATATTACTCGCGAAGTTGGAAACTTATGGAATACACGAGAGTAGTATATGCTGGATTAAACAATTCTTAAGTGTTAAAGCAAAAGGGAACGTACTACGGCCGAATGAATGCAATGAATACAATGATTATTCTTCTCTGAAGAATACAAATGATTATTCTTCTCTGAAGAGGCCTGCTTGGCAGGCGAAACACCTGGTGTCAGGTTTTCGGCACTATTTTTTTCCCCACGTACACTGCATCACAGTGTACTTCCCCCCTTTCCGTATTCCTAGTCTGTGTGAAGGGTCACTGCCGTTGGGTTAAATTCCCCGTAAACCCTGAGTGCGTGTGTGTTTGCGTCTCACAAACGGTCAATTTGCTCTGCAAATACCGGAGTGAGGGAGTGCGTGCCGTTCCTTTACTTATTCTATCTTTACGTCTGTCTGAGTGAAGGGTCCCTGCCGTTGGGTTTAATTCCCCGTAAACCCTGAGTGCGTGTGTGTTTGCGACTTGCGACGGTCAATTTGTACTGCATATACCGGAGTGAAGGAGTGCGTGTGGTTTTGTTTGCCTTGTCTGAGTGTGTGGTCCCTGGCGAGGGGTTTCTTCCCCCGTAAACCCTGAGTGCGTGTGTGTTTGCGACTTGCGACGGTCAATTTGTACTGCATATACCGGAGTGAAGGAGTGCGTGTGGTTTGGTTTGCCTTGTCTGAGTGTGTGGTCCCTGGCGAGGGGTTTTCCCCCGTAAACACTGAGTGCGTGTGTGTCTGCGACTTGCGACGGTCAATTTGTACTGCATATACCGGAGTGAAGGAGTGCGTGTGGTTTGGTTTGCCTTGTCTGAGTGTGTGGTCCCTGGCGAGGGTTTTTCCCCCGTAAACCCTGAGTGCGTGTGTGTCTGTGACTTGCAACGGTCAATTTGCACTGCAAATACCGGAGTGAGAGAGTGTGTGCAGTTTTGTCATCCTTATTCTTTGCACCCTCCCCCGTGTCCCCTAACTAGTGCCCCCAAGAGTACGGCTTTGGGTAACTTGTATTCATTGAATTCTTAAGTGATCTTGTCCAAGCAGTCGTCCTGGACGGTGTATCATCCGATATTGTCAGGGTCACGTCGGGTGTACCACAAGGAAGTGTCATAGGGCCCCTCCTATTTCTTATTTACATAAATGACCTCAGTACCGTAGTTAATAGCAAGCTCCGTCTTTTCGCCGATGATGCAGTAATTTATGGGGACATTCGAATTCACGAAGACAGTCATGTTATTCAATGACCTAGATGCAATTCAAAATTGCTATGACACATGGCAATTGGAATTAAAGTTTTACAAATGCGTACTCATATATTTTTGGGAAAGAAGTAATTCCCTCCCTTATAGTTACAAAGTGAAACAAACCAAAATCGCGAGGGTAGATTCCCTTAAATACTTGGGTGTAACAATTACTCACGATCTGTCCTGGGGAAAGCACATACGAGAAATATGCGGTCGTGCTAATAAAAAATTGGGATTTGTGAAAAGAGTGCTAGGTAAATGCGACGAAAAGGTGAAAGAACGATGTTTCCTTGCCTTGGTCAGGCCCCACCTAGAGTATGCTGCCAGGATATGGTATCCTCATAATATAAATTTGATTTTGGAATTGGATCGAGCTCAGCGGAGGGGGGCTGGATTTGTCAAACATTGTTATGTCCAACGCAGCAGCGTATCTACTTTGCTAGACAGTTTAGGTTGGGATTCTCTTACAGTCGAGTTTACAATATCGATTAAACTTATTAAAAATATTTAAAGATAGGCCCTTTTCCGATGACATCAAGGATATAATACGAATATTTAGAAAGAAATAAGCACTTTGTGACTTCCACACTTTTAATATAAAACGACCGGTTTCGGCTGTTATGCCATCATCAGGTACCCTTATTAAAAGTGGTAGGTACCTGATGATGGCATAACAGCCGAAACCGGTCGTTTTATATTAAAAGTGTGAAAGTCACAAAGTGCTTATTTCTTTCGACGTCCTTCCACAAAATAAAAGCTTCTACCTTCGATTTAATGTAATACGAACCCCAACGTATTACGGTCGGAGTGATCACGAATATAAGATAAGAGAGATAGACTGCAAGACTGACAGGTTTAAAATATCATTTTTTCCAAGAACGATAAGAAACCAGAATGCTTGTAGTCGAAACCCCCCAGGAGTCAGTTCAACACAATAAGTATTAACATACAGGTTAGGGACTGCGCGTAGATATATATAGATATTTTTTTCACAGGTTCCCCCCCACCTACAGGTATTTGAAAAACCCCAACCCCCTCATCCCTTACCCTTTCCTCCTGGTGCTATACCCCCTGCCACACCTTTTTTGGTGGCTCGCAGGGTATTTATATAGATATAGATGAACATCGTCGTGAGCAACCGTATCTGCATGCATTTTTGATAATAGTTGCATTATTTTATGCCACATACGAACAGAGCGTGATTCGTAATATTCGTAAATTCCAAATACAGTAGAACATAACTCTCTTGACTGGTGGTATGTCATTAGTTTTGGAATATACGGCTTATTTTTCCGCGAAGTACCAACAATCTTAAGCTTCAACGAAAGTAAGAATTTAGAAAGAGTAAAAGAAAAACTGTTCATGAATGTTGTTTCTGCCAGTTCCACGGTATGGAACTGAAAGTTCTCCAACTATCCTTTCTCCTAGATTTTTCTCCAACATTAGCTTTTTGTCCGATGCAAATATTGCCTTGTAAAGGGTATGCGTTGTCGGCATTACAAATCCACCACTTTTGTACACCATATTTGGCAGGTTTTGATGGTATATACTGCATAAATCTTGCGAGGCCTTGATAAGGATGAAGATGCTTATCAACCGTAAATCGACACTAAATTTGTATTCATCATCGTTCAAAGGTCACGTTTCGGAGCAGCTTTATCTTCATTTTTTAGTTGCTTACATGTATTGGTACTGTCGAATCTTAAAAAAAGTGCGATGCTCTGGAGCCTATTGCATTCCCATTGTTTCTCGATAAGTGGATACGCAGTTGTTCTCCACATATCACTTGATCAGTGTTCAAGTTATTAAACCACAGGGTAAATCAAAATACCAATAAAATAGTAAATTTCTTAAATGCTAACAGGGTTCCAACATCAATGAGCATCTGGATGTGCTACATCTTATTCTGCGTGCACTTTCTCACTCTTCAAATTTGTTTGTTGTATGACGATGTTCAACATATCAATTGTAAATATTTTCTTATAAATGTCCGAAATATGTTTCTGTAATTTAATCACAAAAATTCCCAGGTCAAAAGTAGTCACGCAGTGCCAGTGCAGGCCTTGAAAAAGCCACTTTCTCATTTTAAAAATCTAAGTTGTAGAAGTTTTTATTATACTAAAATACAACTGGTACTTTTCTTCGGTGTTCCCTTACCGTTGATTATGTTTGAGTCATGTAAATAGTCCAAAAATGAAAAAAACGGAGAGTATTTCCGGTTGCGAGACAATGTAGAAAAAGTTGGTTATGAACACAAGGTTTAACGATAAGGTACTTTTCCTGAAATGCATCTTGAAACACCTACATCAGTACTGGTTAAGGTTGAAGTATATATAACAGCTTTAGTTGTCACCTTTACTCAGGGTATAGGTTCAACTCTGGGCGAGGAGGGTATTTTTCAGTAGGTACCTATCTAATATTTGCCGGAGCTGTCCATGGTCACAGTTTTTGTTCATAGAAATCCAATTCAGTCTCCAAAAGGTTTCCCTCCACTCTTTCAACTTTCCTGATTTACTCACCAACACTTTGCATAAATTACTCAAGTTATCTTGTGCCAAACAAAAAAAATTAAATCAGCTGATTGTCGTAAAAAAAGACTATGAAATTAGAAAGAAACCATGATATCAGCTTATTCTTCAAGATGATGTCTGCCAAAAACTTGTAAATATATGTATACAAGTGCTTAATTTAAATGCTCATCTCATAAGTATAAATGATACCACAGTACTGAAAAATAAACTCTTTCAAAATTATCAGCTTTTATTCTGTTACATAACCTACGAGAACAACTAAATGAAAGTTTTTCTTTGCTTAATGGTAGCCTTCACACTTCTAGGGTGCCTTGTTAGTAGTTTCTGGCTTAATAATTAATTTGAACCCTAGTGAAAGATTGAGTGGAAGATAATGTAAGTGGCCAGGTTAATTGGAGGCTTAGGGGATGGGGGAAAGGGCTTTGCAACCCAAATTCATCTCCAAACAAGACAGACTGGAAAAAGACTTCTTCAGATGCACCCAATAATGAATAATACCAATTTGATACATACGTTCCCTTACAGCAACCTCTTACTGTTGGTAGGCACCTTGATGGGCAGGCAACTTAACTTTACATTGGCAGAACTCCAATGTACAATGGAAACCCAACATTGAATACCAAGTATTGGAAACGCTTGCTGAGCTCACTAATGGAAAACAGTGGGTGACAATTAATAACTAGATGCTTCATCTCTATCTACTAAAACTATGACGAACAAATAAGAGAAGTATTTATTTAGGATTGATTCATGTATAGCTATGGGGAAGGATAGGGATGGTTAAAGTAACAGATAGGGTTTGGAAAGGTGTTATAATTAGAAGATTTGGAGAGGAAGGAGCTATATATTGTAGAAGGATGAGAAAAGTAAACTGAACAGGTTATATCATGAGAAGAGACTACCGGCAGAACTGGTTATTTAAGGGAAAATTAGAGGGAAGAGAGGCAAAAAGAAATTTGGCATATTGATATTTAATAATAATATTTATTAAGGAAGAAGGAGATCAATAGAGATGAAGCATAAGTTGATCACGGTTGAAGTATCGGGTAACAAAAGCAATTCCATTGTGGGCATTGGGTACAAAGAAAGAATCACTGCTCAAGGATGATGATCTGCCTTCAGCAGAATGTATATTTAAAAGATAATATATGAGATATAATATTGTGCTGTCCTGGGCATGATGAAAATATGAGGAAAATATTTATTAAGAGGAGTGAAAGTTTCTAGATACCATTATGGTACAGCTTTGTTAGACTTTTAGGTGGTTTTATCAAAGGATAGCATCAACACATGGAAGTGAAACCAAACCCCTCCTCATTCCTCTAATCAAAATAATGTACCCATTTGGTATATTCCACAAGTGCTAGGTACACCTCCTTGATATCCTCCTCCTCCTAAATGATAACATAAAACATCCTAGTGACTTAGTAAAAACTTAGACAACACTCGAGTAAAAGGGACAAGTTTACTCAAAAATTTCAGTAATCAATACATACACACATAATACAGGACTTTATCATTATAAATAACGAGGATTTAGCATAGTCTGTTGCTTACAAATTATTGATGTCTTTTCAAAATTGTAGTTGTGGGAATGTATGGTATTCTAATTATGAAGTCCACAAATTGCAATATTGAGCAAATATTAGAATCTTTTAAGTCAGTTAACTTTGGAATGCTACCAGGCTTCAGTGGTTGTAAATGATAATCACCAAAGGCCTTTTAAGGGTGACTTAATACAAATGGAAAGCTTGACATAAACAGGAAGATTATATGTGCAACAAACTACACTTTACTCCACTTTAATACTCTATATAATAAAACAACCGTAGGAGCTCCATTGAAAGGCATGGTAAGAGGTGGGTTAGACATTATCATTGTATTAACTTCAAAACATGTCATGCCGATGCAAGAAGCAACCAAAATAATCTTAGGCTTATTCCTGTTCCACCTCCTTGTTTTTACTTTGGTTTAAATTTTTTCCATAAGCTTCACTCATACCTAAAACACATAATACATCATTTTAGAGCTATATTACAACTCACAGAGGTGCAGAGATAAAGACAAATTGTCATCATGTATAGGTGGAAGTTCATCAATGTATGGGGAAATTACAGTCCCCAAAAGAATTAAATAAACAGCCCCCTAAAGAGAAGAGAGAATCTGTGTAACAACAAGAAGACACAGTTGCCATGAATCACAATAGAATGAGCTGGAAATATCCTGGCCCATTTTGCAAGAAAGGAAAACACCTAATATCATTGATAGTGCATGTTTAAAGTGACACCTTTACAAATAATGTCCATGATAACAAAATGCCAAATTTTATGTCTCCTCCGTAGACACTGATCAAGAATCTGTTGCATGCCTTAGTCAAGAGGTGCACATAGCGGAGAAACAAAACAACCATTATAAATCAATCGAGCAAATGATTTTTTGACATTGGCTTCATGTTAGGTGATATCCACATGTATGCATCACTGGAAGTTGCTGAAACGATACTAATTTATTGCAACTGAGAGCAACCTAGTAGAGGAGCTGGTTGGTCTTTATAGCAGTTAACATAAACTTATACTAGTAGATGGGAGTTTCCCCTCTAACAGAATGCACTCATTCTGAACATCTAAAAACTACATGGCTCATCCGCAAAGAAAAAGATATGCAATAGGTATTTTGGAAAAATATTATGCATTACATAGTGCATTGAATGGTAAATCAGCACATTTGATATTCTTCCTGAAAATCTTATCTTAGACCTGTATATGGCACACATTAATGCACTTTCTTAGCTTACATTTATACCGGCATTTACTTCAATTTATATAAATATAATAACACTAATAACTTTCTGTACAAATTAGAAGGCTTATACAGGCATTTATAAATATCCTCCATGCTCCTGCTCTGCAGTGACTTTCCTAAGAAGTATTAAGTTACTCACTAAGCTCTCTTTTTCTTTCACTGATTTAAGATACTTGCTTGGCCTCTATCAAAACAAATGTCTTCAACACTTACCAGCCTAATGCTACTTTATGCTTTTTGAACCTTAAGAATGTTGTCTAATTGCAGATTGACTATACTGAGATCAAATGCATAACATGGAGTTCCATTGCTTGTGCCTCTCATTAAAAAGCATTATTGCCCATAACTTTACATCAGATCAAGACCAGCAAAATCCATAACAGGAACATTCCATTAGGTATTCATAAAGGCACTTACATCAATGTACATTTTTTAAAAGACTAAATAATGCTAAAACATTTGTCTCTTTATTGCAAATGCCATTGTATAATAACTGGCATCAATATGTCAGTTATCATGTATATTTTGATACAGATATAATTGGAGAGTTCATCAAACTATGATAACTCAGCCAATACTGTGACTAGCTAGATATATCAATCACATGGTGATTAGTTGCCTTAAATACAAAGTGCACAGTGGTTGTATGTGAAAATTGCTTCCCCCTATTTGACTCATCATATTTCATTGGAGGGTGTCCAGTTGATTATGATGTCTGGCTTCATTACTTTTATAAACCTTTGAAGCCAAAGGAAAGGTATTTTGTCGACTAGGCAACATTTAAACCACACTGAAAGAGCAAAAAAATACTTCCTCAATTAGCAACCATTACCATTTTTCCACCATCTACTTCATGCCACAACGCCACCTTAACTGCAACCTAGTTCAAACATTCACAGATAAATTAAACTATTTAAAGGCACAAAACTGTGTTAGCTACATTTCAAAATAGCACCGATTATTATATACACAATTGAAACATGGTTACTAAATGAGGGATACCTTTCAGTTCAAGGCTCCTGAAAATATCTTTCTAATCAAAATTATCAATCTCCAAATCTAAAGACATATGAAGTAGTTATAGATATCCATCCCTACTAAACCAACACCAGAAACTTAAAATATATTTCTAAGATCTTTCCCACAAACGTCTTTTCACATAACATAAATGGCACTCTGCTTAACAATATTTACAATATCTAGTTGAGGCATAAGATACCAATGGATCCAAGTTACAGTTATCTGCATTAAATAGCCATACAGGAAAGTTTCAGATTACCCAAACCTCCTTCGGTCCATTTGTAAGGCACAATCAATACTAATCATTGGAAATTTCTTATTGCAGGAATAAAAATGAAAGGCTTGACTAAAGGCACTATACTTTTACCTACTCATCAATTCAAACTGGCATCTAAAATATTGTCAACTCAATAACTAGTGACTCCATATCTTCTGCCTCACAGTATGACACTATACTTTCTGCACTTTGATATTTTAATAATCTCTATTAACATGAAAAAATAGGATATTTACACAACAGGTGACACGAAGTTCATTTGATGAGAAATTTCTATACTTCTTCTTCTTCCAGCTCAAAATAAAATGAAATCTAGTTATAAGAGGTCCCATGGACATCATATCTACTGCTTGATGCAGGAAACATTACACTCAAACATTGATTGTATTCACTATATACAAGTGAAATGAATCTCACATTATTGTTCAAGAAATTTAATAACATCAATGGATCATAATTGCAAAACTAGTATTGATCCCCTTATAAATTCCTTGGTCACTGGTTAATCAGCCACATCATATTGGCCACAGTACATAAAAATGACTCACAGAGGACAGCATCCTTAAATATCTTCAACAAAGATACATATTTAATAACATATTCTTGTGATCTAATCACTGAATAATCACAGACTAATCCACAACTGTAGGTTCTTAAACCACAAAAGCAATTATGGCTTCACAATTTCCTTTACACTCATTTATTCTACACAATTTCTTCATTCTAGATGTCGATACTTATGTGCTGACATTTGAGAAAGGCCTAGCACTGCATAATGACAACTCAAGCAATGATAGTGAGTTTGTTTTTGACTATGAGCACAGCCTTCCACTTGGCATGTCTGAGATGGAGTGAATTTTTCAAATCCAGCTGCCATGATAGAGTCCAATTTTTGATGTTGCCTTCGATGAGCAACCACTTTGTTAGTATCTGTGCACACAAACTCGCATTTTAAACAATGGAAGTGGGATGCTTTGTTTTGCATGGATCCTGTAGAAAGAGAACTGTATCAGTTTTTGCAGAATATTTCACTCGTACACTTGCCAATAAATTATTTAAATGGGTTCTTATATTTTTTCAATGTGTCACATTCAATAAGTTTTCTGGTTTTATATCCAAATTAAAGCTTTTCAAATATTATACTTTCAATTTCATAATTTTTGAAAATGTACTCACCTAATGTTGAGGTGTATGCACAGTCAGGGCGGCCACATGCGACATTGGCACGAAACTGTTGGAAATCACCTCCCATGAGTGTGTCTAACCTTTCATGACGAGCCGTATGCTGTACAAACCTAGTTTTGTCACAGAAACTGTATCCACAGTCTGGTCTCATGCAATGAAAGTGAGTCTGATGCTCCCGATAGCCACAGTGAGGGTATTTACAATCTTCATTGAACCTGTAACAGGAGGAAAAATCATGTGATTAGCTCCAGAGAGTGAAAATATGGGTGGGAGCTTCCAATGAATGGCAGAACATGGTTCTCTGAATTACATGTCAGCTCTCCCAAATATTATATAGACAAGAACTCTATTACAAAGTACACGGATCTTTTCCCAATAATAAATGGTTGATATAATGCACTCTCATTTCCATTCACCTCTTGGATTAATTCATCTTGTAAGCATTTTTCTCAATGAAAATTGTTAGAATTAATTAACAGAATTGAATCTTTCCTTGCCAGATTTACAAAATTACTCCAGGTAAAATTGTCCCCAAACATTTCATCATGCTTTTGAAATAATTACTACAATTTTCTTCTTTCTATTGTTTCAGGCTCAACTTAGTGGAAGTTCATGTTCATTACGTTAAGAACACAATGAATATATCCACTGTTCTTTCTTATCGTACAACTAGTGTCAAAGCTTAGGCATCATCATCAGGTACAAAATAAAACCAGCTGCAGTCCATTAATATAGCATTTAAGAGGGAGAGTGGAGTGGGTGAGAGAGGAGGAAAAAAGAGGGGAAAAAAATAAGGTTGTGATCGGTGTGAATGGGAAGGAGGAAAAGGGTATTAAGCGTCAGAGATTGGTGGGTTCACAGAGGGGGGGGAAGGGTTGTTGTCTTTCGGTGAAAGAAAGGGATACCTCTAGGATTGGGGAGAGGTATTCAAACAATAATTTGCCCACCAAATGACCCGTTTTCAAATTCTTTCTAATTTCAAGCTCTTCACGCTTGTCCATCCTCAACCCTTTGTTCATCCATTTGTTTTTATTTTGTACCTGATGATGATGCCTAAGTGTTGAAACTAGTTGTATGTTAATAAAGAACAGTGGATGTATACATTGTGTTCTTAATAAAATAAATAACTACAAATTTCTTTTTACCATTGATTGTGTTCAATACAATCACATAGAATTTGATACTCATGATTAAGACTCATTTTCATATAGGATGAATTACAGAGATTTTACGATTTGCTCATTTCTATAACACGTTTCAATTCCAAAATGATCTGGATCACAACCATATGTTTAATTTTTTAAAGTATTTTAAAATGAGAATGGTTTAAACTTTAATAGACATAAAGTCAGGATTTCTTTTTAAAGAGAACTTGGGCATTTCATAATAACTGTTCTAGCAAACAACTTCTTGAAAGCACAACCAACTAACTATGCAATAACATGACTAAATGCAACAACAGCAACAGAGTAAAGAACAAATTTAAGAAAGTATTACATCCTCCCAAAAGTTAGTTGTATAATCGAAACTAAGATAATAGTTGAACCAGGAAAAATCCAAGAGAGATGGAAGGAATATATAGAAACACTGTATGGTAAAGAACCTAGGCCGACAAGGTTAGACATAGAAAAGGAACATGACGTAGAAGAAGATAGCTTAGGTCCAGGCATACTCGACGATGAAATAGAAAGGGCATTAAATGAGCTGAAACCAAAAAAGGCCGTGGGGGTAGACAACAGTCCTGTGGAACTGTTGAAATGTTTAGGAAAATGTGGGAAGAAGGCCATATATGGACTGATTTGTAGTATCTATGAGGAAGGAATCTGGCCGGAAGATTTTGTGAGATCAGTTTAAGTTCCTATTCTGAAAAAGGTAAAGGCTACATCATGTGAGGATTGCAGAACAATAAGTTTGATATCCCACGCAGCTAAAGTTATACTCAGGATCATCAACAAAAGATGGCTAACAGTTTCAGGCTTAACTTTGTCGAATTCCTTCATGGTGAGGGTAAAAGAAAGAGAAAAAACTTTGCAGTTCTACACACTTTTAATACAACACAACCATGGTTTCCATCCTGCGCAGCATCATCAGGTACAAATCAACAAAATTTTTCAACTTATATAGGCAGGAGCCAGGTAGGGGAAGTTAGGGAGAGGGTGGTACTGTAGCAATCATTGGTGGGTGAAGGGTAGGTGAGGGTGAACTATTGGATGCAGATGGTACAAAGGGGGGGTTTGTTTGCAACGGTTGATCCTCATTAACGGAGGGTCGGTGACTGTCACTGCCTTGGTGGGGGAGAGGACGGTGTGGGGAGGCATTCAGGCGAGGAGAAAGCGAGAAGTAAAGGATATCGTTGACCACCTCAAGTTTAACAGACTGAAGTGATTGCCAAATTTCCAGCTCCTCCAGAGCATTCAACCGGCGACCTTTTGTTTCCATGAGTAAAATGTCAGCTGTGAAATTAGTGGAATGATTGTAGACTGAGGTGTTTGGTGAATTGTGATCTGTTGTCTTTCTTCCTGAAGCATGAACAGTGTTCCTTAATCCTAATGTCGAAACACCTCCCAGTCTGTCCGATGTAGTTGGCATTGAAGTCTGTACAACTGAGCTTATAAACTCAGCTTTGTCCTTAGGTGAACCTATTAAGTTTTTCAAAGTATGTGAATTGTAAAAAGGGGCTTTGATATTCTTTTGAGAGTATTTGTTGCATTCTGAGTGAGACAAGGCCAAGGAAAGGAATTCTTCGCCATTGGTGCTTGCCTGGTTTGGATGTGTGATATATGGATATCAGGGCTATATGTTGTCGATCAATGTTCCAGTGTAACTGTTGTTGACTGCAATCTGTTTTACAATGTGGAGTTCCCCGTTGTGATTGGGATATTGTACTCCGTGTAATACAGAATGAAAGGCTGCATGGTTTTGTGAATGGTGATGCCTGGATGTGGAGTGGAAAATTTGGTCAGAGTAGCATTTTTTCCAGTATATCGAGAGATTGAACCTTTGATTAACTATTTCCAACGTCAAAAGTGTGTGGAAGTGCAAACGTTTTTCTCTTTCTTTTACCCTCACCAACAGGATAGAGAGTAAGGCAAATGATTACTTAGGGGATGATCAGTTTGGGTTTAGGATGGGAAAGAGGTACTTGTCAGATGACCATTAGAGCCATTATGACCATTATAGATGCCATTGAAGTAATGAGATCACTAATCGAGAGGAATATAGAATACAATCCGGACGTTTTTGCCTGTTTCATAGATTTCGAAAAAGCGTTTGATAGAGTGAATTAAGAAAAATTAATGAGTGTATTCCAGAGAATAGGAATGGATTGGAGGGACAGGAGACTGATCCGCAACCTGTACATGTCTCAGAATGCTCAGGTGCGAGTGGGGAAAGGAGAGTCCGGATGGGCAGTGTTAGGAAGAGGTGTAAGGCAGGGTTGTCCATTGTCACCGGTGCTGTTCAACGTATATGTAGAGGAAATGATTAAAGAGGCATGGGAAGAACTGGAGGTAGGAATGAAAGTCTGAGGGGAATTCGTAAAATCGGTTAGGTTTGCTGATGACCAAGCATTAGTTGCTCAGTCAGCCAAGGGGTTGCAAGCATTGTTGAGTGAATTGGAGGTTCAGTGCGATAAATATGGGATGAGAATCAATATTAATAAAACAAAGGTTATGCGATTTTCCAGAAAGAAAAAGGCTAAGCTAAATATTAAAATAGGCGGGGAAAGAATAGAGCAGGTAGAGCAGTTTACATATCTCGGAAGTGTTTTGGACCAATACGGTCAAAGTGGTAGGGACGTAATGAGAAGAATTGCGCTAGGCAAGGAGGCTTTCTCAAGGAGGAGGGAGTTGATGACGGGGACGTTGAGTAGGGATGTTAAGACAAGACTCGTAAAAACTCTGATATGGAGCGTAGCTATGTACGGCGCGGAACCGTGGTCGCTGAAGCAGCACATGAGACATAGTTTGGAGAAGGTGAAATGAACCGAAAGAAAAACAAATAAGGAAGTACTGGAGATGAAAGAAATCCTATGGAGGCAGGAGAAATGATGAAAGGCATATTTAGTGGAATGTTGAAGAATGTAATAGAGGAAAGGGCAGGAACAGGATTGGGATGTTGGATGGGAAGAAAGTACACAGATATGAAGTAGTATCTGATGTAGATTAGGTTGCTGGATTGAGTTTTGTTTGGAGTTACAAAATGTTTATTTGTTAATTGTGTCCATCCAAAAACCTATCTTAACCGGTAAATTAAATAATCCAAACATTATTAGAGAGAACAATACCTGAATCGTATATATCCTTCGGGCACTGGTTCATCTTTAAGGATGCGCATGCTGTTCTGAATTCGAGCCTTCTTTGCTTCAGGGCTCATGCTGTCAGCATGCAGCACTGACGAGAGGGGGGAGGCAGGGTTGTGAGCAGAGGGAGCGTTGGGAGGAGGGGGAAGAAACTGGTGATGGGGCGACGACAGGTGAAGGTGGTGCAGAGGGGCGTGAAGGGTTGTGGTGGGGGAGGACCTCTTCCCAAGGAGAGAGGGCCGGTGGAGGGCCGAGAAGGGATTCTGGGACTGCATAGCGGGCGATTCGCCTGCCTCCCCCATCATACTCCCAGCAGGACTAGAGCCCTGGGGTGGTGGTCGCAGGGATGGTAGGGCAGGGGCAAACATTAAACCTGCAAAAGAATAACATTAGCATTAGCCTTGAATAAGGAGTGAAGATGTTCAAGTGGCTACTATAAACAAATGTACAAATATTGTGTGTCAATATATTGGATATATATCATCTATGGCAATGATCTGGGTCATTGTCTCGTTATGACCAAACATTAGTTGCTCAGTCAGCCAAGGGGTTGCAAGCATTGCTGAGCAAATTGGATGTTTAGTGCTTTTAATATGGAATGAGAATAAATAATAATAAAAGCTAAATATTAAATAGGCGGGGAAAGAATAGGGCAGGTAGACTCGGACCAACATGACGTTTTGGACCAACATGATCAAAGTGGTAGGGACGTAAAGAGAAGAATTGCACTAGGCAAGGGGGTTTTCTCAAGTAGGATGCAGATATTGAGTAGGATGGTTATGACAATAAATTTTGGTATGACAAGACACCCCCTGATATGGAGCGTAGATATGTAGTTGCTGATGGATAGATTCATATCAAGGATCTATGTTTAAACCCTTACCCTCTACCTCCTACTCCCTAACCTACCACCCTCCCACTAACTCCCCACCCATTAACCTGACACCCTACCTCCTATCCTCCCACCCCCTTACCTTACTCTCCCCTACCCGTTAACTCCCACTTTTTAACTAGTGATCTTACCTTAGTTTTAATTAAGATTGATATGCAAGTGATGCTTAAGAGCACTATATTTTGTGACATATAGGATAAATCAGCGTGAAAGATGCATCTTTTTTTGCACAGTAATAAAAAGCTACACTGGGGATTTCAGTCTCATACAATAATGAATTTAAATGTGTTATGCACATTCGCTATACCCCTAAAGACTTCCTCCTGTACCATAAGGTCAAATCAGTGAAATCTTTTAACACATATAAAAACAAACAAATTGGCTTTAAAATAATTTTGGTACAAATTACATACCTAAATTATTGAAATGTGTACTATTGTATTACTATTTTTTTTACATCATCTTCAAATGAAAAGCCGACTATTTTCTTAATGATGGATGATAAACTGACGAGTAGATATGAATTAATGTATTTCATTACTAACCAGCTGGAGAAGAGTATATAGCAGGCATCCCAGGACCCACAAATGGCATCCCACGTGAAGTGACCAATGCAAATGGATTGGCCAAGGCAAAATGGTGAGGGTACGATGGGTCTCCACCCACAACTGGGCCCGCTCGTGCCCACAGAGGTGGCCCAGATTCCTCCGCCACCTGTGGTGATGACCTATGTGAATCGTCAGCCCCCTCAGTGGCCTGCCCACCTTCCATGCTCCCTCCCCCATCATCTCCATCCACGTCCCCTCCATTCTCTTCTTCACTTTTTATGACAACAGTTCCCACAGACGCATCCTTCGTCCGGGGCCCAGGAGAGGCAGCCAAAGGTAGGCATGAACTGTCTGGGCTCAGGGCTCCTCCCGCATGCTTCTGAATGTGTGGTCGAAGTCTCTCAAGCTCTGAGAATGCCTGAAATGATTTTAAATGAAAATGGTTCACAAATCATATTGCTATTTTTTTAGGTAATCTACCAGTTAATGTAGATTTTTGAATTGACACAACTATCAAATAAACATTCTGTAACTCCGAACAAAACCCAATCCAGCAACCTCATCTACATCAGGTCCCTCTTCATCTGTCTGTACTTCTTTCCTCCTTTAATCCCATCCACCATCCCTATCCTGTCCCTTCCTTGTTTGCCTAACATTCTCCCCTCTATTACCTTCTTCAACATTCCACTACTGTTCAATACGCCTTTCATCCATTTTTCCTGCCTCCATAGCATTTCTCTAAACAAACCCCTCTCCTAACCCACCATCTCCAGGATTTCCTCATTTGTTTTCCTTGCAGTCCATCTCACCCTCTCCACAGCCATATTTAAAAAGTTTCCAATCTACATTTATCATCCTGTTTCAGCGACCACGTTTCTGTGCCCTACATAGCTACGCTTCATACCAGAGTTTTTACAAGTCTTTTTCTTAAATTCACTACTAAACGCCCCCGTCATCAACACCCTCCTCCTTGAGAAAGCCTCCTTGCCTAGCACAATTCTTCTCCTTATGTCCCTACTACTGTGACCATGTTGGTCCAAAACACTTCTAAGATATGTAAACTGTTCTACCTGCTCTATTCTTTCCCCTCCTATTTTAATGGTTACTTTATCCCACCTCTTCCAGGGAAAACTCTAACTCATCGTACATCCTATCAACTTCTTCCTCCTTGTGGTTGCTCGGTGGCATGTATACCTGAACATTGACCAAGTTCGTCTGTTCTGCTTTAATCTCTACGAGTAATCTTCTATCAATTGCTTGCTCAATGTTGACTACGCTTCTTCCTACCCTATTTATTTAATATTGGCTCTCATCCCCACCACTGATTATTATTCTATAATCATCACTTCAGTAATCCCCGCTATCCTTCCATCTCACCTGGCATAGGCCTAAAACATATTTATTACCTCTTCCATCTCTCGCTTAATATTCTCTTATTTACCTGTCCTCAACATTGTCCTAACATTCCATGTTCCTATTCTAACTGATTTCCTCTGCATCTTCTGTCCTGCTGCTGTTGTTTCATGGCATGACAACCGCGGAAGCCTTGCCTCCTCCGCTGCCCCTCGGGCTGAGTCCCACAGTTGCCAGGACTCAATTTCTCTATTCTGTCCATCATAAAAATTTTGGGAATAATAATTGAGGTGGTTTCCAGTAGCCTTCCTCAATAGTGTTTTTAACGTGACACAATCACTGATGAACAGACGCTGCATGGACTACCTTTCGTCTGGCTTGTGTGACCCTACTAGTAGCAATTATTATTACTCCCACCAGCACAGCTCTAGGGGCAAATTCCTATTAGCAGGGAATAATAAAATATGGCACTTGATAAAGTAAGGTATTAAGAAAACAGCTGTTAACTGAATCATGTCTATTTCTTACCTGATTACAAGCAATGCAGTGATAATGCTCTTTCCGTTTTAGTTTACAAAAGGGGCGGCTGCAGGAGTGGTCAGGTCCATAGCGCACGTGTTTGTCTACATCCATCCAACATTCTGGACGAGGTATATTTGACTGTGGCTGTAGGGGAACATCCTGATTGGCTGCAACTTCACTTGGAATTCTTTGCAGGAGATGCGCCAGTGAATTTGACTGTGATGCATCAGGTGATCCTTCAATACCATCTGTGTGTAGCAACATAGAAATTGAAAGCAAAATGATAAATGGGCATCAACACATATGGCTTGTAATATTTTAATACTAAAAAATAAAATTATATTGGAACAATGCAACTCTTAAATCCCTAAATAATGGTTTTTCATTCATTTTAATACACTCAAGTGCTGTGACAAACAATTGAAAGGAGCTTGGGCAAAACACCAATTGAGAATGTTCTCTCTTATGCCATTTTATTTATAAGGGCACATTTACCTCCAAATTAAATTGGAAATCTTCAAACATTCCACATCATTTGGCCTAAACGTTCTGTCAAAACAATCTTATGCATCACTATTGCCATGTGCATGTACTACACTGAATGTCAAAATCAAGCCTTCATAACAGTCAGTGCCCTTTTGATGAGTGCAATCAGTTGTTGCTTGGAGATTTAATATTCAAACTCATTGCGCTTCAAACAATGAATTGACCAGAGCGCTATTACTAGTTAATTGAAGGATGAAAACAATGCTTAAAAACATTAGAATCAGTTTGCAATACTCTTGAGAAAAACATATACAAATATAATATTTCATATATTTTATCTCAAAATCTAGCCTTAACCTCCCATACACTTAAAAAGAGTTCAACACTGAGGTATCATAACAATGCAGCCATTGCTCTGGCAGGAGTTTTACAGCAAATTACATGGCAAGATGAAGAAGATATGAGATTCATTGCTTGGATAACCAACAACTCTCAACTTTTTCTTGTCTTATCTTGTAATCAATTTGTGTCCAATTTACACACCCACATTTGGCAGTTGTTAAAAACTGAAAAATATTTAATCCAACAGGTTTTTTATGAGGAAGCACTTTCAATAAAAATGAAAAAGGAGGGTGTGCAGTTGGAATTTACAGTAACTTAAATCATATTCTTTTCAAGTTTCATTCATGAATTGATTAAGACTAACTTGTATCTACTGTTGCATTTTAGTGCTGGTTTTTTCATAATTACATTTTGTAAAATAATCATTACATTTCACTAATTTATTTGTGCTCTCAACATGGTTACTTAAAGGTCATGAGAATAGAGGAGCCCTTCACTTTTTAAGTTTCTATGAGAGGAAAAATAATGACACTGAAGAGCAATCTTATATGCCTATGCCTACAAATAAAAGAGAGGTATCTATTATGAGTTTTAATTTATTATATTATGTTTTTCTAATTTTTTTTCAAGGCTCAAATCATGAGTAATTAAAAAAATAATGAGCACTTCACTGGAAAATATTTAGGGCTATTATAACTTTTCAAAATGTACAATATATGCTTTTTATTTACATTATTTCCCGTTAATATATACTTAGAATCGAAAGAAACTTTAAAGCAATACATTCCTAATAACAATCCAGCAAACAAAAGCCATTTGCCTCCATTTCAGTGATGTCAGCAGGAATGACTACCTACAAGGGTGTGCACTTCTATTATAAATTTTTAAAATTTAATAGATTCACAAGTCTCATAAATGCTGACAAGCAATACTTGGAATGTGAACAAAATTCATACTTTTCTTGACATCTGATTGAAGCTATTATAATATGTATATTAAAATATTCAGAAAGGAATACAACAATTTCCAAGAGCCATGGAAGCCATATGGCACTATACTCTAATAAAAAAAACTACTACAAAAAGCTTAAATCTAAAAGAAGTGCAAATCAAATCACCTAAGTGCATCTACACCAGAAAGGAGCAATAATATCTATAACAGCAACTAATCTGCATGCATTTCTCAAGAAAAGAATAGAAGAATAAAAAAAATTGACCTAATGTCCATCCCAAACCTATGACAGAAGTGGGCACCTCCCTGGATACCAGAGACATAAATTTTTTAATACCATCTTAAAATCACACCAAATATTTTTACTCAAAACAAAATATGGAAGTTCTTTTAATAATTTTCAATCTGATCATGTGTGATTGACTAGGGCCAGGACTTAACCAAATCTCTTCATCTAGTGCCAGAATACAACCTAACTACATAATTCTTAATTTGTAGTATCATGTAGTCAGTATCATGAATGGGTTCTTGATTCACACACACACGCACATACATACACGTGCACACAGAGCACAGTCAACAGGGAGAGCACTCATGGCAACGCGAGGCAATCCCTGTGAGCCCAGTGGACACAGTGAAATGGAGCAAATACACAATAGGGTGAGAGGGTCCTTGAGGGTGTTCGACACCCACCTGTCACAACGGTGCTGTCGCGCCCGACACCCGCCACCGGGGATTCCCAAGCAGCGACCGCCACTCGCAGGGGGGGAGGGGCGGGGATATGGAGGGGTGGGGGGGACGAGGAGGGGCAGGAGGAGGCAGCCGAGGAGGAGGAGCGGGGGGGGGAAGAGGTCGAGGGGTGGTTGGTGCCTGGAGGTGCGGTGGGGGAGTTGGAAGGCTGGGGAGGAGAGGTTTGGGTCTCATGTTTCGCAGCCTTTCCATGAGGACGACCCGAGGAGAATGCAGAAAGGGGGTAGAAGGTCCCAGCGGCCTTCACAACTGTGGTAGCAACAAGATGCAGGGTGGACATGTCACCAAAGTGAAGGGAATTACACAACATTGTCAAAAATTTCTTTAAATTTCATCCACTACATTTGTATCTCAGGATACTTAACAATTTTGGCAAAAAAAATACAAATGTAGTTAGTGGTGCTTAATAGAGATCAAATGATGGCTTTTTATGTTTGTTGTGTTTTACTCATACAGGTAATCACTCATGCACCTGAAGACACAAAGAATTGTGAATCTTGTTGAGGGGTTAATGAAAAAAGTACAATGAAAAGCAAATGTGAGAAAAAAATTGAAAATTCTCTTTTAAAAAGTTATTTTAAGACTTGAGAACTTTTTGCTACTTGAGTGCATATGACAGGAGAGTCAATTCTCTCAGAGTAATCTTGTCCCAAGCTAATAAGTCAACCAAAATAAATGCGTATGATGGCAAAATTAGCACTGAAATTATCTCTCATAAATAGATATACAAAACTTGAAAATTTTCCATTATATTTTGATCATGTGTTTTTAAGAAATGACATTGAGAGAAATTTTCTTGAAATATATTTACTCATGTAACACCCATCAGTAATGATCTTAAACATTGACCTTGAACTTAAAAAAAAGATACTGCAAGATCATTAGAATAGGAGATCATGATCACACATTTGACAATAAATATAAACCTATTTAACATTATCAAAATGACCACATTACAATATCTGCATTTATATGTCGTATTCAATCACCATTAAATGTGAGATGATTGATTTTCTTCATGGATTGAAATGATATTTTCCTATTCATTTGGACATACATTGGAGCGGGAATATTCTTCATCATGACTGCTTTTAAGGATCCAAGAGGATTATAATAATAATACAAAATATACCATAAAAGCCATAGATATCACCAGGAAAATATAATGTCACAAAGCCTGGGATTTATAATCCCAGACTGCCAGAAACTGATAGTAAAACAGTTCGAAAATCGATATGGTTTTAAATTCCATACATTTCAAGTTTTTAATTTTCCAAGATAATCATTATAACTGTATTAAAATACTAATAAATTACAATTTTTACTATTATTGCATTTTTGTCTATAACAATCAAATAAAATTGAATGGAACATTAGCATAATTTGGCAGAGCAAACCAGGAAATCAAACTAAATAGAAAATCATCCGTAATGTTCTAAGTATAAGCCATTTGGAGGATTCTTCATTTATTGCTTATTTAATTTGTTTAAAATATGGTTTTCAAAATAATCAATGACAAATAAATATAAAATTCTTTATTGCTAATATTTGAAGAACTGATTATGAAAACTACCAAGTAGTTGTTCTTTGAATAAGTGATGGCATGAAAGTTTCCTCTTATTTGCCACAATTTCTAAATATATCAAGTAAGTATATTTAATGACTTCAGCATCCCATGCATTTTACAAAGTCAACTGAGGTGAAATGGTTGATCACGACATGTATGGATTGAAAGTTGCAATATTCACTTTGGATGAAGAAAGTTTTCTTCCTAATTATATAAATTTGTATATTCGTTTTCTGTTTAAAATGACTTTTGATGATATGAATTATGGTATGTTACCATTTAATGAAAAATAAAGACTATGACATAGGTTATGCGAGTGCTTTATGAGGATATTAATCTGACAGTTAAATTAAAGTGAAAACCATAAGACTCTTTAAAAGCAGTTTTTTTTAACTTTCGCAGTAATCATAAGGTGACAGTGTTTTGCAGTCTTATTTTCCCATGGCCAAAGAAAAATTTCTCCTAAGAACTTTCTCCAGCTAAACCCTTGTCAGCTGAAACTGAACCACGTAAAATTAAAATGGCAAAAGGAAAATCCAACACCTTTGCCCATTTCTCTTACATAGCAGAATACCTGATGTTTTTCATGAATTTGTGATGTTTATCATACCATCAAGTAGTATATTGACTTTATACATGACATATATAATCATATAGTTTCAGACTAACCTGAAACAACTGATGATGTCATTGTTTTCACTTCTATTTTATTATAGCATATCTGATATTGCAAAATTCATAACTAACATGTATCATCACCATCATATCACTTCTTTTTATACAACTGTGTCAACTTCTTTCACAGTGAAGTATTTGAATTTAACAAGCAATGGAAATGGTACGCATTTGGATCACCACTATAAGATAACAAATTTGCCTTAAAAAACTGAAAAATGACTATCAATTTAGCACATGAAATTAAGAAAGTCAGTAAATTTATTCCTTGTTTTTTTTTGGAGAATAGATAATGACTCAAAGGAGTAGGCATGGTTCTTGTAAAATAATATCAGGCTATTACTGACATGTGATAGTTTTAGAGTGATTTCCAGTTAGCTACAGTACCTTAAAGAGAGTCACCAAAACTTGAGCCTATGAATTACCTGGCTGCTAATGTCAAGCTATATAATTCAAGTAATTAATAAATCATCTCATAGCTTACAAGAAGGATAGAGCTCTAAAACATTACCATGGGTGATACATGAGTAAAGATTTTCAAAAGTACACTTTCATTTTTTCTCATACTGCTCAACGTGTGCAAATATTGAAGTCAAAAAATTTGCTGTTAAAACTGACAATAGGTGTCTATAATTTGCCAATAATAAGAATAACATAAGAAGAAATCATGAGTGAATACCAGATAACACTAATTGAATGGTGGCCAATAAAAATGAGTAAATTTCTACAATTTTCCTATACTATTATACTAATGCAAACGCTTACTACAGAATATAATGCAGAGGTAGGTACATTTCAAGCAGCATGCCAAAGAGATTTAAAACATACAAGGTCCCGACACCAAAATAACATCCTAGATGGAAGGTCATTTAGGAACATGAATTTCTATTTTTATCATGCATTAAAACTTGAAATATTTAAGGACAAAATCAGCACACATTTCTGGTGGGAATTATTTGGTTTAAAATTTAATTTTCAGTGCAATATTTCAAAAAAATAATATTATCCATTTCTAATATCTGCCTACCTAACAATAAACACAAGTAAATACTATCAATAAAAATAATGTAAATATGAGTAATAAGCAAGCTATCATTGATTTCAACATCAATTATTATGGGCAATTCTAGTAAAATTAAACTTGATTTCAACATCAATTATTATGGGCAATTCTAGTAAAATTAAACTAACTATCAAAAATCTGAAAAACATTAAGTGTTGTTTCTGCAATTTAGAAAATTATATGAAGCTTATTCAAAATCCAAAATTAAGAAAAAAACATTTGTTAGTGATCACGTTAAAGCAAAATTAGTCATGTTCTTGGAAAAATATTTAGACTTTCTTCAAAACTAAAAATTCAAAATTGTCAAAAAACTGATGTAAAAAGGAAATCATACAAATCTTTCCTATTTTTAACAAGAGTCTGTGCCATTTTTCTACAAGAAAAAAGAATTTTTCTACAGCCACATGACCAATCATGTGGCTGTAGAAAATTAGCATTAAATACAGGCCAAAAATATTTAAACTTCCAGAAGAATGATAAACATCCTGTATTGCAAGGATAGAAACAAATAATCCCCTAGGGGTGGAAAACTTAATTGTAAAACTAAATATACACCCTAGCCATTACTTTTCACACTGCTAAATTCCCTCCAATTTTCACTAGCAATAATGAATGCATTTTTAACTCACCAGTGGTTCCAGTAGATGGTGACAACTGTCCCGAACGTGCAATTTGGTTAGGTGTGCATAGCATTCGGCCAGCAGGGGTCTGATTCTGCACTGCAAACACTTTGGAAGATGGGGAAGTGGGCTCTTCCTTGATGGAGGTCAGTGCTGGAGGAGAAGGCCTCCTCTCTGAGGCCCCATTGGGTGTGCTCTCCCCACCAGGACCTTCCCACCTGTCCTCCTCGCCCTCTATCACCTCAGGCCCAGTCACCATGGTGCCATCTTCCTCGTCACGATGCTTCTGTTCATGAACAGCCATGGTGGAATACCTCACAAAGGAATAACCGCAATTGGGCCGGGTGCAGTGGAAGTGTCTGTTCACTTTATTGCTGCAAGAAGTAATTCATTTCTCTAATCAAAGATCTAAAATTAACATTTACCAGACGTTAACTTATTTAATTAGATGCAAGGAAAATTTTGGATATGCTGCTCAGAAAGTCTATCACTCAGAATAAGCCATAATTTTTATCAGTCAACTTCAAATTGAATGCAACATAAAACTGATAATGGTGCTGTAACATAAAAGTTGCTAAGTGAATCAAGGAGCACCTGCTTCTGGGTAACCGTTTGCTGTGTATTCACTAGTTTACCACAATTTAACGATACTTTCATTGCTCTCATACTTTTACTAAAGAAAATATGTTCGATATATAATTAAGTACTTGTTACTGCCAGGCAATTTAATTTTATAAATAACAGATTAAAGTATGTCACATTATATAATGTTAATTTTTTCTTATGCCTGAATAAAATTATAAATATTCACAGTAATATCTTCAGTGAAATTGTTTTGAAGTACATCCAGAACCAGGATAAAAAAATTAGCTTTTTGAAATAATTTACATGGCTATGACATATGGAAATATATGAAAATTTTGTTTGAATAAGAATCAGGTAAACATAAAATCTTAATTGGATAGTATTAATTATGTTCTGTACAGCCTTTTTAATGTTGTTTTTGTGAACTTGCTGAATTGATTTATTCTTAGATGGGATTAATTGATGTGATTCGATACATTGCTATGGATGCTATGCTGAATATCGGTGGGAAAAGATCAATGTAAACAAAACAAAAGGTATTATCTTTTTCTAGAAAGAGGAAAGATAGGTTAACCATTAAAATAGGAGGTATTAGGGTAGTTAAATACAAACTATAGCAAGGTGGCAAAATGTGCATGTTGGACAGAATGGAGGACTCAAGTATGCAGAATTGAAGACAGTATTATTGGCATGTATGGACGTCAGGTTGTGCTTTGTCAGGAGAGGCGAACTAATGTATTGCTACATCATTATGTATTGTGTCCAACCAAAAACTACCTAAAACGACAGAGTACTGATAATAATAATAATAATAATTATCATATAAATATAATATGTACACACACACACACATATATTTTATAAATCTACACAATAAACATTCATAATTCACTTGGTCTAGCATTTCATTACCTGTGGCATGAAGGGAGCCGGCAATCAATTGTTCGATCAAAAAACACAAATCCTTCCATTATATCAATATTATCGTGGAAGTCTTTGGAGTGCATGATTAGGATGTCTTCCCTGTCAGTGACATAGAAACAGCGGGGCTGAGTGCAGTGGAAATGACGCCTTGAGCAAAAGGGACACAATGGACCATCTGGGCATGGACACCCATCACCAAACACATAAAATCCTTCTTGAACTTGAGCCTAATGAAAGAGAAATATCCACCCAATATTATATATTACTAATGCAATAAATATACACTGTCATGTGTTTAATGTGATTACTTAAAAAGGAGGATAAATGTCCTAAAGAAAATCATGATACCAGTAAATTACTGGCATTATATAATGACCCATGGTATAACATTGAAAACTGAGTACACACAGAAAACTGTTTAAAATTAAATTAATTGAACATTAGCATGAGCCATAAGAAATAAATATTCCACCAACAATAATTATATATGTAACATATACAATAAAAAACAACAGTTAATATTTTATTCAACTAATATCAGTGGTGGCTCTGGTGGAGCTACGAATGTATGAGGCCACAATTTTCACTGAAATAAGGACAAAAGTAAGGCTAGCCGTAATTAAGGCCCATTTTGTGCAATTAATAAGACAAAGAAGTGTGTGTGACTAACCATTGACTTTTCTCCAGCACTGTTCCCAGAGCTAATGGGAGGAGCTGAGAGGGGAGGAAGGGGGCGAGGGGGAGACGAGGCAGGGGGAGATGGGGTGGGGGTTACTGCGACTGGCCCCACTCTCATTCCCTGCGATGTTGGTGCCATTCCAAATGGAGGACTTTGAACCACATTAGCAGCTATGGATGCTGGTTTTGGTAGCTTGAAACTGGCAAATATTGCCTGAGGAACATCCATAGACCCAGGAGTAGAAGGCATTGGAAACTGTTAGGGAAAAGAAAAGAGCTTCATCTCACTCCCTGCATGATGCCAGGAAATTAACATAACAAATTCCAGAGATCAAATTTCACCTTAAAAATGACAACAGATTCCATGCACTTCACAATTTATGCATTCCAGTTACCCTAATATTCTAGACAAACATTCTGCTCTAAGACATTAACTATCACTTTTACATCCATGTGAATAAAAGTAAATAATTGTTTGAAGGATAAATGTTTTGTAAATATTTGACTATTTGATAAGGTAAAATCAAAATTTAAGCAAAATAATAACTTATTGCATTTCAAAGAAAATGCCAACCATCCAAAAAAAATTTTGAAAAGTAAACTACCGAAAACAAGAAAGCCGAGACTGTAAACTTGAGTCTCTTGAAACTCTCAAGTTTATGGTCTCGGCTTTCTTGTTTTGATTGATTCACGACCAACGCTACGTTCATTGTACATTTACATTGTAAATCACAGAAATTAAAAATTTGTGAACACAAATTTCCCTTTTGTTCCTTTAACTACCCAAAAGCTCCACATAGATAAAGAGCAATGTTGACAATGCAATTTTACTGTTTATGGTCACATATTTCAAGTGAAATGTATAAACAGCCCAATATGGAGTCATGAAACAGATTGATTGCACATCTGATGCCGTTTCCCTACAATCTGCTCTCAATTCCGTCACTGCTTCGTGCCCCGATTGGCAGTTATGCATTAATCCCTCCAAATCATCTATTGTGACCTTCTCTTTAAACCACTTTCGCCTTCATACACTCTTTCGAACAGCCCTATCCCATCTGTCAGTTCTTACTGCGATTTAGGTGTAATTTTGGACGCGAAGCTCACCTTTTGCGTTCAAAGGATTACTGGAAGAGCGATGGCAATAGTCGACCTACTTTACTGCCACACTGATGTTCGTGATCCTCTTACCCTTAGGACGGTGTTTTTTGGTTGTGTCCTCCCAATTTTAGAATACTGTTCACCAATCTGGTCGACCGCCTCCCCAACTACTTTAGAATTACTCCACAAACCTCTTAATTTCTTTATTGCTATTTCCCCTCTCCACTGCCATCGATTGCTATGCGATATAAAATTCTTACATAGCATTTTTGATGGAACTTTCCGTACCAACGACCTTCTTCCTCTATTCTCAATTCATGTTTCCCCTCGGCCAACAAGTAACTTGAGTCTGATGCAGATTCCAAATTTCCATCTCTTGGTCTCTCAACATTCCCTATTCCATCGACTTCCCACTAAATTTAATTCCCTAAGCAACCAGTATCCTTCCCTGGACCTCTCTTCCACTCCCTGGACCACTCAACCCTTTCACCTCCTTCCTGAAACGCCAAATGGTAACTTAGCTCTCTCTGGTTGCATATGTGCTCTCCTGCCATCTTTATCTGTTCTTGACATTATTTGTTAACTTTTCAATATTGTTTATTGCTTTTACTCATTCTTTTTCTTAGTGCATATTATATGTCAGCCAATATGAAAGCCTTTGTGCCATTTTTGGCTGCTTTGTTAAATAAATAAATGAATCAGAGAGTGACTTCTCCCTAAGCTGAAGATGTGAACATCAGTTGACACAGTCTTTTTGTAATTTTCATTGCCTTGATTTAACAAGAACTATTACTGTCTAGTTACCTCCAGAACAGATTCCAAATGACCCTATTACAATAAAACCATGACTAATAATGCAAATAGGAGTTGTTTGGGAGAGAGTAGCCCCATGCACCTCCAATTTTCCTTTTTGGTAAAAAAAGTATAGGAAAAAATGGATTTAGTTCCCCATAAATCATTGCACAATTCTGCAGAGTTTCCACACTTGGTGTTAATTTCATTGCAGCCATTGAATTTTTCTTTCTACTTGTTGTTTTAGTTAAGTTTGTTGAGCTCTGATTATATAATAATCCAACTACAATGTTTAACTTATGGGTGATAACGTCTCAGGCTTCCAACTGGTTCAATTTCTTCATTTTGAAATGAAGAACTATGTAAACCTAACTGATATATAACCATCTAGCAGCCCACTTTTATTCCCAACTCAAGTCCTTTTCACATCACCCTGACATATACCCAGAATACATGTAGAGAAGGACTGGTGATAATTATCAATCCTGTCTTACTCCCATGCCATCTGATTCCTATTCAATATACTTGTACCTGTTCCTTAAACCTGAATGACCTTACAACATATATAATATACTGTCTGACATAGAAACATTCATTATACATGACCCTCCTAAACCAGTCAAACCATTTTTCACCAGAATGCTCTCTTCAAGGGCATGGCAGTCTAGAGGAAGGCACATGTGGCAAGTGATCAGAGGTGAAGCTGACTCAGGTTCACCCAAGCAAGATTTTTCAAGTACTAGATAATCCTGGTAAAACAAAAGCAGTACAAGGAAAGTGGCTAGTTTCCTAATCTGAAGTGAGAATTTCACATACCATTAGTAGAGGTGAGATCTACCCACCTAACAATCCAACCTTACAGTCGTTACTACTGACGATTGAATACCATGAGAATGCATATTTATACACACACTGAAATTCCTTTTGTCCAAAAAAATAAAGATTCTCTATATTTTGGTTCAAAACTATTCTACTAGATATTAAAAATGAAATATTCATCAGGTAGAAAAGTGACCTAAAAGACGATAGCTAAAGACTAACACATGCTGCAATTTTAATGATGAAACTCATGCACTGACAAAAAATACACATGATTGCAAAATGGTAAATTCTTACAATGAAAATGTGCATATTTTTATGTGGTATATTAAAAAAACATATTCCCATGCTGTTGAAAATTAAAGGATTCTGAAGAAACATCAAAATAAAAAAAATCAATTCAATTCATAGACTATTTTACCTTCACCATATGAGTATTTTTAAATTGTAAACTTACATAATCATTCCACACCTGAAATGGAATGGAAAGAAGTTGCTGTAGTATATTTTGTTCACCAAATAATATTCGATTAAATAAGAAATTTTTATTCACCTGAATAATATTTAATGAAATACCTGCCTAAAAGTTGTTAATTATTTAAAATAGCTAGGTTCAAATGAATTTAATGAAATCAATAAAACATATGCAAAGATTCCAAAACTCATTACTGAACTAAAATAACTGTTTGCAGGCCAGGGGCAAATTTAGGTCATTGAAAAAAATGTTTATTTCCTGAATTTTAATCGCACAGCATTATCACAATAAAAAAACTATACAACTGTACAAAATCAACCAAGTTATCTCCATACTATTTAGACATTAGGAGTCTGATGTTATGATAATGTGATTCCCAAATATTGAAATACATTTCATACAGAAATTACACATTTGTCATGTACAAAGATGAGTGGGATTTAATTAACAAGGGGAAGATGTATAATCTTAACATCTGAACACCATCTCACCTCAATGACCCGGTTCTTGGGAGGTCTTCCCCTCTTACGGCGGAACATCCCATCAATGGACGTTGCCAGTGTCATTGTCATTGGGTCTTTAGTCAGGCTCAACTTCCTTGAGTACTCGTGCATTTTGTAGTGGTCAAGCCTACGGAACGGTTTGTCAGTTGGAAGAATTATCTCACGGCAATTTTCCTGCAAGAAAACAATAGATTTATAACAGCATAAAAGATAAAATACTATGATTTATGGCCATTTGAATTAATTTTAGAATTCTAAATAGAATACGATTTTTTCATACATTTAAATTCAGAGATTTCAAGGGACCATATATTATGCTCATGGAACTTCCCAGATAAATTAACACAAGAATTCATTGTTGGTACCTTGGTATTTATTTCTCGTATTGTATTTAGATGACTACTATTGTACACATTGTATAATGTAGTGAAAAAAACTAGTAATTTTTCCATTAAATTTCATTTAAGTTAACGAGAAGAAACACTTTTGATGATTTCAATGGTGAATGAGGCAAGGTAGCATGATGGATAGATACACTTTCAAAGCATATATTTGATAAGTAGAACCAACCCAGCAGCAATGATAGTGCTTCTCTTTGTTCTGGAAAGGACAGTCTGGTGGGCATGGTCTGCAGGGCTCTTGCCCAACTTCAACTGTCCAATAAAATGCCTCTGTGACTTGTTCCTGCTGCTCATGATTCCTGGCATGCTCACGAACACCATCTTTCGACCTACAATGATTGAAGTAGCAAAAACAAGGGATCATTACCAAAAATTGATCTGATATTGATTAATCATGTTCAAATTTATTTGTATTCTGGGAAACAAAACTTAAGGCTAGGTAATTTATGGCGTAATAACTTCTCCAAAGTAATTAACCCAAGTTGCTTATAAGTTATATTACATTTGTAACTACTGAGGTAATTACTCTTATTTCCTGTTGACATGATCCTTTCTTAAATTCAATAAAGAATACTGTTGTGATGTCCACGTTTTAATGCCGCTGTGATTTAATGCAGCAGGATTCATTCAAATCCATATTATATAGGGTACTATTTAAGAAATGTCAACAACACAAATTCATCAAATTAAAATGTGTGTTGTACACATTAAGCTAACTAAAGTGATGTAAATACAACAATGATTATGGAAAAGTGATTATTTCCCTTTAACTTAAGTAGTAGGGGTTCCTTGAAAGACATCATACCAGGAAATTCATATGCTGAAAATTGAAGTAGGCACGGAGAAAATTTTTCAGTACAAAGGCAACTCGCTTATTTTGCTGATTAGCAAAATATTTATATGTAAACCTAAAGTTGAAACATATTACATAGATGCGTAAAAAGACATATTTTTAAGTAACTTTAAAATGATCTTACACATCACTATATCAAGGGTTAAAATGTTTGCCCATTAGTCAAATTTGATCTGTGCATTTACACAGTATCACTATTTCTGGTGAAAAACTATTTATACCCTATATTTGAAAAACTACACAATACATAATTACAGTGCTCCTTAATTTTATCATAGGCATTTACATGCATAATTGTAAATGCATCAGAGATTTTATAAGCATTTTGACACATCCTGAATGTTAATTGCTTTATTTTCTTACTTAACCATATCGTTTTGTTCAATATTGCAAAATTTCTTTGAGGGATTATTCAACACAAATTGGTTAATTTATTAAGCCTCATATCTGTCTAAATAAGACTGAAATTCCACCATTTCCACTAATTTACCTGAAAGTCATGTCACACCCTTCCGCCATGCAATGAAAATGCTCCTTGCCCAGAAATTCACACACGGCATTTGGGCCTGCAGTTCTCCCTCCACACTTCTCTCCAGCTCTGTGGCAAGTGAGATACTTCCTCCACAAGTCATCCGGGAGCATTGGGAAGTGCCGAGCACCAATGACAGCGGTGGCAGGATGCTGGTGCTGGTGCATGAGGGCCGAGGAGACAGCGACGGGACCAGCCCGAAAGTCTCCATGGGAGAGGTCGACAGCGGCCGAGGAAGAGGAGGACTCTCCCGAAGGCGTCTGAGAGAGAAGATGTGGTGGTGGAGGGAAGCCGGCCACTGCACCCACGGGAACACCAGCTCCTGTGCCACCAGGGGTGCCTATGAGGAATGGAGAAGGCATTCCGGGTGGAGTTGGAGCCATGCAGTCGAGGCCTGCAAAGTGATGGGAAAAAGTTTTAGGTACACTGACTTGCGTCACCATATGAAACTGATGTACGAGGCATAATAGGTCCACGAACATTAGTCATCAGCACCATGAAAGAGACAGTGGGATCTGAAATTAATGCTTCCAGAACCAACAATAATATGCATATGTTGATAAATAAAACCGCATGGATGAAAAAAATGTCATTAACTGCTAATATACCACTGCATGTATCTCAAAAATCATTATATAAAAATATGCTGATGACATAAATATATTAACAAATTGCATTTTACTTCTCAAACACGAAATAAATGTATATTTAACCAACATCTGAGAATTGGTATATCTATCTCATTGCCTCTCATTAATTTCAATTTTAAGTCTATACATTGTTACAAATCCCAATTTGAAATATGTCTATGTGATAAAAAAATGATGGAATTCATTTTTTTTCTAATATTTTGCTGATAATGAAATGGAATGGAAAACAACTGGGATGTTTCCATATGGAAGCAAAGCATCCATTCCTCATGGGCACTTACCACCAAAGACGGAGGAGTATTTGTGGAAGGCGGCCAGGCCTGTAGCTCCCGGAGGAAGGCCATTCACCATTCCCTCGGGAGAGCTCCTTCCGGGTGAAGAGGAGCCAGGCCCTCGATTCTGCTGCTGCTGGGGAAAGGGTGACTGTGGTCTGGGTGCAGATGGGCCCTGGATGACGGACGTTTGGATGGAGGAGGGTGTCACGGGGGATGACGATGGATCAGGTGTGACCCCTTGCAGGCGGCCCACTGATGGCGGAGTTCCAACCTATTGAACAAAATGTCCAAAACACATCTAACTCACTGTGCTATTTAGGCAGAGGGACCATCACCGAGATAGCAAGGGAATAACAATAACATAGATGTACCAATTTAGTAATAAAACACTACACATGATGGCCAAAACATTTTCAAAGAACATCAAAAATAGAAATATCTTGAAAACCAAAAATTTCTTCAAATCAGAGTAACTTAACTTAAAACAATTATACTCTACTTAGTATGTCTCCAAGATATGCCACAGTATGCAACTAACAAATACTATACTTTTTGAATTGCTTTGACCTGAGTAAGGGAAAAACCTGTCACTGTCTTAATACCTACATATCTATTTAGTGCACATTCTCTGTCATGCCAGGAAATTTACTGGGCACCTGGATGAATGAGTTCTGTAAAATGATGCCTCATAAAAAATCAATCACATAGCTCACCCTCTCTGCATACATGCTGTCCATGGAGGAGAGATCATGTGGACTAGTTGCCGCAGATTGCGCTCCCCCTGGACCCATCCCACTCCCCCCTCCACTACCATCCATGCTGCCTCCACCAAAACTCTTGAGCATGCTCTGGGCCAACTTGAACTTCCTGTATGCCATTTCATTGTCCTTCCTCTCATGCTTCCTCTTATGGGAATACAGCTGGCCACTTGAGTGCAACACGTAAGAACACCCCAGGCGAATGCAATGGATGTGGTTGCAAACACGGGAGAAGCGACAGTTCTCAAAAGAGCAATGTTCATGCTTCATGAACTTCTTGAAGCCATCGCGGTTAAGCTGCTCATCCTTGATATGGTAGGTCTTGTGCTTCTCTGTTCACGAGGGAAGAGCCCACCAGTAAAGAAGAGAGAACAGAATTAGACCCTGAAAATTGGACCTACTACTGGAAGAGTGTCTAAGCATTAAATTTAAGAATGTAATGCAATTAAATAAGTGCAATGTTATGAAAGAAAAAAGGAAATTGTTGCACATCAAAAAATATTTCATAAAATAACAGTAGGATAAAAAATCTAAAAACTTCCACTGCCACAAGGACGATGAATTTTAGGAAATATATGTCAGAGGTTGACTTACTTCATTTTGCATAACAATGCATTCATAAAACTTCAGCCATTCCACCATTTTAACTTCTGAACTGTAGGGGAAGGCTAGGAGTTGCCCATTAACTACTCCACAGCCAAAGGTAACATGTCAACTAATGTGAATTCCCACCAATATCATTGAGAGTACTCAATAAGAACAATGAGGGAGTCAAGGCAATGTGGCATTTAAAACAACTTCATTTTCTATTTTATGAAGGCAGATGGTGCGAAAAGTTTTACAATGTGTGAAAATAGGGTGGAGCATTGTAAAAGATCATTTGATTCAATAATTGAGTCTCAACACTTTTCATGTTAAAAAGCAAAATTTGGTTTGCTTGGTTAAAAACCATTGGTTTAGAATCCATTATCTTCAAGAAAACTGATATAAAATTAAGAAACAGGACAGAATATTATTTCTGCATTGTGTTTTTGGAAACTGAGGCTTAGTTGCATTGCTTAGTAAACATGAATTTATACATATCCTAAATTTTTTTAACTTGGAAATTCACGAATTTTAGTACTCTAAAAATAAGGGTTAGTAAGTCAATGTTGCAAATGATACCCAAGGCTTAATGAAGAAAGTGATGCACTTTTGTATCACTTCATGTCGAAAACATCTGTCAAAGGAAACATACCCATGTCCGCTTTGTTCTTGAATGTGAACTTGCAGTTGGAGCGTCGGCAATGGAAGTGAGTCGTTCTCTGACCGTAGAATGAGCAGTGTGGTGAGGCACAGTTCTCAGTGGCACGGTATCGCTGGAAGCCCTCCTGAATGATGGCAGAGTCCTTTCGGTGGTAATTCGCATGCATCTGCACATCGGAAGTGCTGATGTACACTTTTTCACAGCCCTCCTGCGAGTGTTGACGTGAGAATGAACCAGGCTAATTTAATTGAGAGCACCATCAACCCAAAATTCTCTATGGATGATGTTTTCATGCAGTCCTTGCTGTTCCAGAACTAATTTCCACAGCCTAACTTTCCACTACTTTCTTATGTCAAGACAAGTTATTACAACTGAATTTCCCTTTATAACAACTTGAAATGTGGACAAATTTAACTTATTTTGTAAAATCAGTTGCCAGTAGGTGCTGTGAAAATGGTTCTTCCCTTAAACAGCCACACAATGACTACTTAAAAAACTATTTATAAATAGTGGCAATACACAGGAGATTACTTACTTTCATCACTAAAACTCAATAAATACAGTATTTGGTAGCCTATAGAATGCAGTCTCTATCAAAAAAAAGTTACAAAAATGTCCATACTTCTGACAGAATGAAACAAATTTTGTTCAAAAGCGAACATTTGTAAAATATGGATACACTATACACATCAGTATATCCTATTGGCTGCCAAATACAGTAACTCACTATTCTAACTTATTCAATAAATGCCAAATAATATATTGTCAAATTAAAACATTAAAACAACTAACTGCTTCCATTAACTTCTCAATGTGATTTTATTAGTTAAGGAATGATACTTTGATATATATCATGAAATAGAAATGAGTTACCAATTCCTTAGAGTAAAATGTAGGTTATTGGAACCTAATTATCATCAATAAAAAATAGATATTTAAGGACCCTTGAAATATTCTAACAGAGTGATTTTGGTCTCCATGATAATTAAGTTAGCCAAGGGGCAGGAGGTTTCAACATCTCTCTTTCTTGTCTTCTGCAAAGGCGGAATCTTCTATTTAGTTTTTATGGGGTTCAAAAATATTTACAATTCAGAAATCTACTTTCAGGAACCCCCGCAGGTGACTCTGAATTCATGTTAAATTCATTATTCAATGTTTACTTTTTATGGAAAATGAAAAATTGTCATCTACATTAGCTAATATATATAATTATCTTCTAAATAGCTACCAATGGCTACATGGAGTCAGAAAATACCAGTTGGGTGATTTTTTTAATTAGCAGAGGTGCATCTTTTGCACTAATATGACTTAAGTGAGAAGAGACCATAACTAGGAGAATGATGATGATCTTCTTACCTTGAGACAATGGTAATGTGTCTGCTTGCGGTTATGGCTGCAATCCCTGAATCGGTCAGAGCAGTCATCCATTGGTGAATATCTCATGAAGCCATGTTGCAAGGATTCATCTCTTTTCTTGTGCCACTTGAAGTGCCTTATCATCTCCTCCTTCTTTACAAACACTCTTGAGTTGCAGTCCAGGCAGTGGAAATGCTCCCTTTTAATCAAAAGAAAGAACGAGCCAATATGAAGCAAGGAAGGGACCTTATGAGCACTTTTCCTCATTCTTGTTCAGTTAGTTTCTTTATGGATATACCTAAAGAGGTACAAGGATTTTATGAGAAATGGGCATGGAACATTCGTGGATATATCAGAGTTTATTTCTGGAGGAAAAATTTTAAAAAACATCTTGCAGAACTCTTCTCCTTGTGAGTTACTTTTGCTATATGCAGTTTTTTTAAAGAAAAGTTCATAGTAAGTGCTCCATTCAAATAATATATCCATTGTTTGATCACAATATATAATTTTTCCAAAAGTTTACCGGGAGTGTTACCCATTCCTTGACTTATTATTTGTAGTTGTTTGCCGATGCAGAAACATCAAACTATTGTGTTAGATATGGCTTGTGTGTTAGATAAACTTGATGCAGGTTCAATACATGATTTAAAACATTTTACTTAGGGATTCATACAACAAATACAAAGAGAGGGAAGCCCAGTCAAAGAAGGGTGAAAATAGCAACAATTTGAAGTAAAGTAAGAGAAGAAGAGCTGAGTAATATATTAAAGTGGAAGGGTAATATGTTTCGATGTAATAATGCAAATGGCATAATGAGCTGTAACACCCATTAATCAAATTATACAGAAAAAATATGTACCCTTAAGGGAAAATTTTTCCCTGCATTTAAAATGTGAGTTAAATACAAGCAGCCTAAATTCTCAATTTAAGATTAATAATAATAATCTTACATACAAGTAATAAATTATATCATGGGTTTAAAAAAGATTCTTCTCCCTCATGATAATTGGTCTGGTTACTAGCGTAATGGGCATTGGTGTGGAAAGGGTCACTGCCAGTCCTTTTATCCTTCCAGATCTACCTAAACTGGCATATTTGTGCCATCTCTGGCTCCATGAGCCAGAGATGGCACGTGGAGCCCAAGCACCCAAACACTCCCAATCGCTTTTCTCCCTTACTATCTGCTAAATATTAATCATCCAGCAGTTTAAATAATGTTGAGCCAATATGCCCGAGTAGTTCATTGCAGGAGTTGAATACTTTTACACTACCCATGAAAGTAAAGTAATGTGAGCATCCAGACCAAGTGAAAGGGATTTCCACTTCCCCTGAGACCACAGCACTTTTCTTTGTCATCATAATCATCTGCAAGCTCTGACTCTGAAAAAGAAATTGGAATCACTCACCTGTAGTTCAGGTCCCTGCAGTAATAGCTTCCACACTCTGCTGCACTCGAAAACCTCTTGACATATCTGGAATAGTCTATTGGTGGTGCGGGAACTTTCCCAGCCACTCCAGGTGTCCCACCTACTGCTGGACTTACAGTTCCTCCAGGAGAGGAAGAAAGTTGACCTGGCAATGGAAGGGGTTCAAAGGGGTCACGTCACAATATTCCAAGAAATGCTTCACACTCTCACAAATTTTAAAAACCTTAAGTATCAAATGCCCAATGCCTTACCCTTGACCAGGAATAATGGGCAAAAAGAATTTTCAAGAAACTGTAACAGTAACTTTAACGGAGTCACCCGCTATGAAGTTTGGCATCATGTGAAATAGCTGGGCGTTTACCCTAATTATACATTCTAAAAGTATGCACATGAACTTGGGACTGAACTACAATGGAATAGTCAGGAATGGAATAGTCAGGTGATAAAAAACTAGAGATCATTAAAATAACAGTTATTTTTTTCCTTCTCCATGTGCGGCAAGAAGAGGTGAGAGTAACTTCCCTCATAACTACGGTCTAAGCTGAGTGAATATACTACCTTGATCAAAAAGTTCCCGGAATTTATTCAGAAAATTAAAAATACAAGTTTATTCATCTAAATCTATATTGTCCCCTTCAAAGTAATCCCCATCGACTGCAACACACTTATGCCAGCGCTTGATCCAATCCTCGAAACATTTTTTATATTCGGTTTTCGGTATGTCCATCAGTGCTTCCTGCGATTTTTCCATTACTTCCTCTCGGCTGCTAAAACGCGTTCCCCGTAATGGTTTTTTAACTCGATTGAACAGAAAGAAGTCACAGGGAGCCAAATCAGGTGAATTCGATGGCTGTTGGATGGTATTTGTTGCATTTTTCGTCAAAAAATTACGAATAATGATAGCACTGTGCGACGGTCTCGACGCACTGTGCGACGATTTCTGGTCTCTTTCGGCGAATTGCTTCACGCAAACGTCTCATAACGCCCAAATAATACTCTTTTTTTACTGTCTGGCCTTCTGGCAAAAATTCATGATGCACTACACCGTTGTAATCCATGAAAACCGTCAGCATTGCCTTCTTTTTTGACTGAAAACGACGTGGTTTTTTTGGTCTCGGCTCATTTGGTGAACGCCATTCACTTGCCTGATGTCTGGATTGCGTGTCGTACTCATAAACCCACGTCTCGTCTCCAGTAATGATCCTTTTGATGAATGTGGGATCGGATTCAGCCTCGAAAATCATGTCTTTTGCGACGTCAACACGGTCTCTTTTTTGCATGAAATTGAGGTCTTTTGGCACCAACTTTGCTGCTACACGACGGAAACCCAAATCATTAACCACAATGTCTTGGGGCGGATCCATAGGCAATGTTCAAGTCCTCGCTATTTCTCTGATGGTTAATTTGCGGTTATTGACCAACATTTCTTTTACTTATCAATTTTTTCTCCGACTTTCGATGTCGATGGTCTGCCACTGCGTTCATCATCTTCGATTGACTCACGACCACTTCTGAACCGCTCGGTGCCACTGGTAAACGACCGTTTTTAAACGACCGTTTTTTTTAGAGAATCGTTGCCGAACACTTTTCCAACATTTCCCAACGTCCGTGCGCCACTAAATCCGTTTTTTACGCAAAATTTAATACAAGTTCGTTGTTGCAATTTTAATCCATTTCTGCAATTGTAAAAAATCGCCAACACACACAGAGATAGATGTACTCTTGGCTACGTAACTTTTGCAAATGTCAAGTTATGACACTAAGATTTAAAGGGAATATCAACAACAGATGTACCAATTTAACAAAAAAAACAGAACTCAAATCGGAACGATGGGAGCGCCACACGGTGGTTATTCCGGGAACTTTTTGATCAAGGTAGTATTACAGGAACAGTACACGTATGTAATATGAAGGCTTTAAATTTTTAAATTAGCCAAGCAATCCATCATGGTAATTTTTGTTTCCTTCATTTATGTGATTGTATAATAAATATTTATCATAAATAAAACTTTCTTGATTTTGGTTTATAGTTTCTCGTAGTCCTAACCATGGCTATAATAATTTTTATAGAATTCCAGAAAATAAAATGGTGTGCTTCAGGACCGGCATTTTACATGAAATTTTGGGTGCAAAAATACTTGAATATTCATTGGTGAATTGATTTTCTTTCGATGTTAAATTCCATCGCATTGTTTTTAAATTCAAGCCCCGATGCTATTATCAAATGGCGCGCTCATTTTTCTGAACATTCAATATTTATTACGTCAAAAACTATTAAATACTTTAAAAAATTTCAAAGCTTCAATTTTTTTAATCGAACAAATACTTGAACGAAACTTAGGGTACCACGCAGAAAAGATATCGTCCGCGCAATCAAAGCGACAACGAGCCCGATGAAAAATTGTGCTTCCTAAAACTTGTGATGATGATGGTCTGCTCAACATTCTGCCCTATGAAATAGCTCGAATCAATAAGCAAAAAAATTAACATCTCATTCAAGTGAATTATACGATCTGAGACATATCAAGGAAATGTGTTTTGTCGTTTCAAGCGGTGGGCAAAGGGGCATCCTCTCCCGAATTTTCAAGCCACTTCCCCACTAGGGATCACGTGATCCGCAATCTCCTGATCCGATCTCCAATATCCTGCATGGCGTATCTCTTTTGTTTCGTTGACTTCTCAAGGGCACCTTCGGCCTCGAGATCCATCCATCTCGCTCTCTCCTACAAACTTAATTCGCCAATCCTCACAGAGGACATGCCGACCACAGCGCCACAGCTCAAAGGTCTCGATGAATAAACGTGTCGAACGGGAGAAATAACGATAGCCATCATATTTCCACTCACGACATTCCGTCGCGGTTTGTCGCCATCGGATATGCCATTTTTGCAAGGGGAAAATCGCCCGCGACTGGATTTCGGCTACTTACAAGTCCCTGCGGCGATCTTTTTTGGATCTGGAATGGTCAAATATGCGACCAGGATCGGCAAATGAATAAGGGTCATGACGCAGATAATTGAACGAACGATTATCATGCACGGTACTCACATATTAGCGATATAATGCTTTGGCGGACACGATGATGTGAATAAAAAGACGCGCTCTCAATGGATAACACTTTTCTCTGGTATCCGATAGTTTTTTAATGAAATTCTAACTACTACTCTTATTGTTTTGGAAATTGAATCACCGGGACGGTTTATACTCGCCCGTTTGGGCAGTCAATGAACATTTCGGGGATAAATTTTATATAAGTAATTAATAAATCGCCTTTATAAACATATGGAACAACTGCCATAAACAATTAAATGAAAATCAACAAGAAAGTTAGTGTATTCCAATGAAATGAAATAATTTACTTTGTAATTCCACGCACTTTATTTTTAAAGAACACGACCCAGGTTTCGACGTTGAACGTCATCATCAGGTGACGATGACGATGTGACTGATGATGACGTTCAACGTCGAAACCTGGGTCGTGTTCTTTAAAAATAAAGTGCGTGGAATTACAAAGTAAATTATTTCATTTCAATGTGTTATGCAAATTCCATAAAGTTACGCCTGAGAGAATACATTTTAACAAGAAAGTTAGTCACTAACTGGCCAGAATGAACACTTTCGAAAATGAGTATCAAGCCCATGCAGGTGGGTTGGTAATTGAGACATTTGAAGAGGACTAAGCGAGATAAAATATAGAAAGAGGAGATGAAATTGACATGAAATATCTTCCTCGCTATTCACAAGCGAATCGCTACGTTCGTCTCCAGTGGGTTGGCAGAGCCTCTCACACCAACTGAAGCAGTGTCAGAATCCACACGTATATTATTGAGCAACAAAAACATCACATCAGGATAAGAAACAAATAATGAATTAAGTCTTCTTCCTTTCGCGTGAATAAATATTTATTTCGCCGTCTACGAATTCTATTTAATCTACACGGGGTTCTACACCACCAACCCATGTAATAGGCTAACTCGGAGGGAAGCAGAAGAGGATTCCTATATTCGACGAATAATTAATCAATCCAAGCATTTTCTTGATTCCTGCAACAAACGCATCCATAATAATGCGATTCGTCTGTCGCCAATGATGGTGGAATTTGACGATTGATTTCGTCACATTCGTAGTCCAGTTTCATCTACGAAACAGAAAGAAGAATCCAATGATGATCCGCTCCAAACATTAGAGAAGGGGAACGCGGAACAGAGAGAACTTTCAAGTCCATTTAAAACGTGAAGAAACATTTTTTTTCAACGAGAAACATTTTTTCCAATTCCGCGCATCCCGTTAAGTCGATCGAGCAGAAGTTGATACACGTATCGACAAGAAAAAAAGGTCGACCACCCCTGCACCGCGTTCCACGTCACCGGGTAGGTCTGCATTAAATTTGACCCTGGGGAAGAGAGCGGTCTGGGGGTTGCTGGGGAGGTTGAGAGTGGGTGGGAGGAGTGAGAAGGGTGAGGCGGGAAGGGCGAGATGGCACACCCATCTCGAAAGTAAAGGAAAGGACCGGTCGCGCACTTCTTCCCTCCCTCTCCCGCCCGCCCCTTCCGTATAAACCACTCGGTTCGTTGAACCATGCGAAGGGAGTCGGAGAGGAGAACGATGCAGTGTTTGGGAGGGTGTGGTCGCGCGCTGCGGGGGGAGAGGCGGCAGAGGGAGAGAAGGAGACTTGTTATCATTACCAAACTATCGAATGCCGAACCATACGTGACGTGGGCCGGGGAGAAATAAGCGCTCTACTCCGACACGATCTTGAAAACCAACGCACTTCTTTAAAGAGGAAAAGAATTGCGCTACCGGCTACTGGCTAATTTTCACCCTCTCCCCCCCCCCACCGAAGCGAGAGAGACGCCGATGATCAACCAAAATTTACGCATTTCACATCCCGGAATTAAGTTCAAAACCATAAATACATTTAAAACTAAATTTCAATTGTATTCAATCAAATACGAGAGACCGGTTAATTGTCGAGTGTCGGGACGTTTCGCTTCATAAAATAGCCAATAAAAAGTGAAGTATTTCGCGATTACAGATTCGAAAAATCAAAGCATTAAAAAAATCGGCGAATAGGGCAAGACATTTTTCATCGAATTTACTGAGCTCATCGTGTCAAAAGGCTCCGCCTAAGTAAATAATATTGCTGCTACCCTCAACCAAAGTGAAATGATTTAGCTGGAATTTCATAGCAGGCTTCCAGAGAATGGACCAAAATTTCATGTCCGAATCCAAGGGAGAGAGGGCGATTGTGGAAAACACCAAAATAAGCTCACACACACGTTCACCACGGACGAGAAGGTGCGCTGGAGACGCCGCCGGGGCACGCTGGACCATCTGGGCGAGGGGATGGAAGGTCCGGCCGAGGGCCCGGGGGGAAGGATTCGGGTCTTGGCTCAAATACTTGGCTGCATTGGAAGTTGCCCGAGGGGGCGCTGGGAGCGGAGGGGTCGCCAGGGGAGCGGGGCACGAATGCACCAAAGCGTGGATCCCCGCTGACACGTGGTGGGCTTCGGGAGGGACGCATGGCGCCGGGGCCAGGTCGGGGCGGGGCAGACTAATTGGAGAGGGGAGGGGGTGGCGGGTGGGAGTTGTATTAGGAGGAGGAGGCGGCGGCGGCCAGGTCGGATTTTTATGAGGCACGGCTTCAACTGAGAGGAGAGGAAGGCTCCCACTCCATTTTACTGCGAATTTTATCGTCATTATTTCTCTCTCTTGCGAAAGAGGAGTATGGGTTTTTTACAGCGTATTGATGGAATCCGCCGTATCCTCTCGAAGTGAGGTCCTTCGGAATGGGGCGGATAGGGATATCGAATCACTTGGCTGACTGATGAAGTGCTGACTGGCGAGTTTGATTTACAGATTCCGAGCTCTCTGTCGAAGAGGGAGGAGAAATTTGGGATAACACTACAGTAACACCACCTGCCAAAAACTATAACACGAGGTGTTAAATTACATTTATATTTTTATACTACATAATATATTACTCTGCAAACCACCGCTAGGGTGTGTGGTAGGGGTTGATTACACACCAGTCTACTTATGACACAATATACTTTTCCTCCCTAGCCTGGTCGGACAACGTTATTCTGATCCCTTATCGTTCGTGGAAAAAATGAAATTGTAAATCAATCTGTTCTGCACTTAATCTCTCCAATTTTATTGAAATTATCTCACCTACCGTAGTAGGATGGGGGTAATACATACATGCGTTTTCAACATCACCAATAAAAAGACATCTTCCAATGTACGATACTCGTATGCAACAGATTTGCTCTGTAATTTAACCTTCGCTCCGTGAGTGATTCCCAGCCTAGCTCCTCTAATATTTTAGATGCCGTGCTAAGTTTATCGTAACAACGTTTTACGAATTTAGCTCCCCTACGCTGTACGCGATCCAATTCGACATCAATCCAACTCCATGAGGATCCCATATGCCAGCATCAAGTTCTAAATGAGGCCTAGCCGTTAGCGTAACATCGCTCATTATCTTTACGCGGGGGTTATATTTATTGTATTTTTCTCTTCGCACAGTAAATAAATTGAATAAGATAGGAATTTATAAAGCTGGTGCATGCAACAAGGTAGATTTCGCTGATTTATCGAAACCTCATCGACTTCTTTAACAGGCTCTGCATCGCAGAGCACCACGCTAAGGTGACATGACCCCGACAGATTGTGCAAACGAACCGGAAAATATATCGGGGATGAATAATTAACTCATCGTCCACCTCTTTCCCCGGAAATGGATGCAGCGCAAGGATTTGCGAAGAAACCAGAGGATAGCAAGAACAAGGAAAAAAACATTCGGGTGCAAATGGACGGCAGAAGCGACAAAAAAACCACGCGGGTTAATCTGTTGAATGGAGATTAATTATAATGTGGACAGTCAGCTCGGACGGTGAATGGGAAGTGTGGATCCGAATTCTGAATTATTCACCGTGGCGGAGGCGGTTGGGGGGGTGGGATGAAGGAGGGGCGTCGGCGAAGGAGAGATGCTGCGGACGGATAGGACGGAGAGAGCTTGCGGGGGGAGAGGGTGGGTGGGAAACTGGACGGGGGCTAATATGCATCGAAACGAAAATGCGGAGGCGGAAAGGCAAAAGGGAGCGGAGGTCTGAATTTCGTATCGGTGGCCAGACAACAACGACGTGAATTCAAGGTTTCCGCTCGGCATTCACGCGAGAGTGGAAAGAGAACTCGAGGAGGGTCGAGGCAAAAATCAGAAATATGAAACGAGGAGGGAGTTAAAGGCGGAGGAGGATGAGGGGATGTCATTCGCAACGTTTCACAACGCTATCGCTCTCTCCCTTAGGAATCGACCCGTCGCCCTACGATCTTCGTAAATATTTAACCACAATTTTAGCGCCAACCATGGAATTTCAAACGCTAATTTTAAATTATTCATGCACTCTTAGGTTGACCATCGTAATAATTCAAAAGTATAAATGAGCACTATGCCCTTCTGCGTAACCTATTCGAAAAGTAATGAAGATGGCTCTGCCCGAGTGACGCGCTAGTTTGCTTTCGATTCCTTGAGTGGACTTGGTGAAGTTCCGCCATAGTTCATCCAAGGCAACCTCTCCATTAAAAGGTAATTTTTGGAAGATGCCTCAAAACTATTAACAAGTTCAAAGTCTCACGCAAACCTCCTTTCGTTTGTGTACATTTTTTTCCTTCTTCAGTTCTTGAGCAAGTTTAGCCCAGTGGATATACATTGGACTATCGACCGGAGGGTCGGGGTTCGATTCCCCGGGGACGCCTCCGGGCACCGTCAGCTTCGCCCAAGCTGTGTGATTTTCTCGAGTACCAGCCTTCCTGGAGAACCATAGGCGGCACAGGGAAATGAACCTTCCTCGATGTGTGAATTTCACACGCCCGCGCCGTAAGGCTTAGCATTACGTGAGCTCCACCCTCGCCGGTCAGACTCAAGCTTGGGCTTGCGTCGTCCGGCTACTTGCCGGGGCGGGAGCAGGGCGACAAAACAAGGGGGGGATGGAGGGGGCGCGATGGCTAAGAGGGACGGGACGGGTAGGAAGCCATCAAATGGGCGAGGAGGAGGGACCCTTGAGTGAGAGCATAAAGGAGCGGGCAAAGGAGAGCGGGGTGGGGGTCTGAGTGCTGTTGCGCCCGAGTGGGGTGAAACCTGTTGGATTTCTGCGGAAAGATCAGGATTTCGCGGGTGATGGGGGGGGGAAGAAAGGAGTGGGGGGGAAATGGGGAAGGGGGAATGATGGACGGGAAGGGGGAAAGAGGCGCCGCACGCCGCTTCCTGGGACAAAGAAGACGCTCGTGCGTTCGACGGTTTGAGGCAACGCGATTGGCGGAGAGGGAAAGGGGATTGCTGGAATCTTGACACCCGCTCGCAATGATTGGAAGGCGCCGCGCGCGTGTGCGCTCACCGGCTGCTCATGTGTGGCCAGGCGCCACAAGGCACCACCCCATCCCCTCCTCCAGAGCGGAGGAACCCCGGCATTCCGCACCCCGACCACACCCCACCGTTCACTCCGCTCCCACCCTTTAGAAACGACAGATTTTAAATAAATAATATTGATAAATAGTATATTTCAATGTTTCTCCGAAGCCGAGAAATATCTTGACGCACCCGATTCAAGGATGAGAACATAATGAGGAACATGCTCAGAACTCCACTGGAATGCGAACAAAAACTAGTCGTAAAATGAAACCTTATGGTTAATAAAGATCACATGGTTTACCACGTCAATTGAATTAACATTTTAACGGAATGGTACACGTCTGACCAAAAAATAAAACAATAAACGCCCTACTATGACCGATAGCTTACCTATTTAAAAAAGTCGTCCTGGGATAAGGGCAGCATTGTGCAAGGAAAACAGATGCTACTGGGAAGTTTTAAATACTTCCTTAAATAACACAGGCCAACAGTGGTTTTGGTGCCGGAGCTTTTAATGCTGATTTAAAGAACAATTGGGGTGCTGAATCCAATTATGACACTAGTTTTTTCCTATCAGCTATAGTTTTCAAGATACAGATATGTTGTTACTTACGTAAAAAAATCTTCTACATGATGATATGGGAATATTATATTAATAATAAAACCCACTAAATATAAAGACTTGATTTATTTCTAGGGCTGTTAAATCACCCATAAACACAACAGAATTTTACAATACAATTGAACACAAATACTAAAATTTTTTACTGTAATAAAACAAATTGAAAAGAAAAAAAATACATAAACATCACTCAACACATCGGAAGCTTCTTTTGCGCGATTTTCTTGAGTGTACTTTGTTCAAACAGTCGTTTTAAGCACCAGCAGTAATCTGCCATCATATGGTTATCCCATCTTCCTTGGTAGCGAGCTTCCATTGTTTTTATATCCTGGTGAAATCTTTCACCTTGTTCTTCACTTGTGTCTCCTAAATTTCCAAGAAAATTGTCTAAGTGGCTGTGTAGGTAGTGAACTTTTGTGCTCATATTACATCCAAGTGATTTGAAGTTACTGAGCATAATGTTTACCAGCTCAATATAATTTTCATTTTTGTGATTTCCTAGAAAATTTTTTATGACCTCAACAAATGACATCCAACTAATTTTTTCAATCTCATTCATTGACTCGACAAAAGCAGGATCCTTTGTAAGTTGTCTGATTTGTGGCCCCTCAAAAATACCAGTTTTAAGTTTTTCAATACTTATATGGGGCATCTTTAGTCTTAAGTAGCCGAAGCATGGTCCATCCTTGTCAAGAGCCTTTACAAATTGCTTCATTAGGCCTAGTTTAATATGTAGAGGCGGTAAGATGATTTTCTCTCTTTCAACTAAAGATTCAGCAATGATGTTTTCTTTCCCAACAACCAAGTTTTCTCTCTTAGGCCACTCCTTCTTAATCCAGTGGTTTTGTCTGTCCCTGCTATCCCAGAGGCACAAGAAACAAGGATATTTTGTGTAGCCACTTTGCTGCCCAAGAAGAAAGTTCACCATTTTTAAATCTACACAAATCACCCAGCGATGTTCCTGGTATTTTATCTTCTTGTAAGACCAATGCTATTGTATCGTATTCTTCTTTCATTTTAGTTGAATGAGCGATTGGTATTGCGCTAAACCTGTTACCATTGTGAAGAAGTACACATTTTGAACTACCCTTGGAGCTATCAATAAACAAACGCCAATCACTAGCATCATATTGTGATAGTAGTCCCATTTTTTCCAAAAGACCCTTAACGTCTAAACAAAATGTAAGATTGTCTTTTTGAGTAAAGAAGGGTAGCATATCCTTTTCCCTTGTGCGATAAAAACTTATTTTTGTACCGGGTTGCAGTAAATTCTTTTCATGCAGTCTTGATGCTAGTAGTTCGGATGCTTCCTTCGATAAGTTCAGTTCTCTAGCAAGATCGCTTAGTTCATCTTGATTAAATAGTTGAGGAATTGTTGATACCCCCTCGTAGTCACTGCCACTATCGTTAATAGAATGAGAAATGTTTTCAAATAACTCAGATTCTTCCTTAGATCTGGGTAACGTCTGAAATATTGGCATCGGTATTTCTTCTGAATGGGGTACCGGGCGTCTAGCTGAAGGCAAATCTGGATATGTCCACTTGTGGCGATTTTTTCGATTAATTCCCGAAACATTTACTATGCAAAAATAACAGTCGTCAATATGGTTCACAGGTTCTCTCCACACCATTGGCACACCAAATTTTAGACTTTTCCTTTGTCCTGTCGTCCATTGACGCAGATGTTCAGTACATGTTTTACACACAAAATGCGGTGCCCATGTTTTATCTTGGTCACCAAGCTTAACACCAAATATCCCAAGTATGCACGTTTCACAAATCTGTTATATTTTTCCTATTTTCTTTTACCATATATTCCCCACAAACGTAACAAAACACACCAGGATCATTAACACAGCATCTTCGACTTGAGCTCATTTTTAGATGATGTTTTACAAAAAGTTACACTTTGAAGTAAAATCCGTCCACCTGCTCCGAATAGCCAAGGGCAACTAATGAAACAAAAATGGCTGTCAAGAAAACAGAAAACGTGGATGCCATCTAACGGGTACCTTATGAACTAATTTCGCCATCTTTTACCGAAGTCGATACAAACGATTTTTGTTTTTTAATCTCATTGGCCTACAATATAGAAATATACATAAAACTTATTGACAGTTTATTGAAAATAAAAGGAACACCGCAGAGTGGTTATAAATTAGTATACTTATAGATTTATTTAACTTTGAAAATTATTTTCCGGAATATATCAAATATTAAAACAACTAATCGTAAGATGTGCCATATATAAAAAAGTAGAGCTGTTAAATAAAAACGGATTTCATACTTGGATTCAGCTCTACAAATATAGTTAAAATCAGCACAAAGATTCCCGGCACAAAAAAAAAAATTTTTTTGTAGGCCTGTGTAATCAATTACGGTAAAATGTACGAAATGTATTATCACCGACATCGGTCGTTGACCTGTGCATTCGATCGCTACAAGAATACTTACAAGATACTTAAAATGCACCCAGAGCCAAGTAGTACTTAATTTCATAGTAAAGTAAGAGAGTTTTAAATTCTATATGACGCCAGAAACAGTTTTACCTTATGTGACTTATTAACAGCAAAGAGGGCATTTTCCTTGAATCACTTCGCTTCCATGAAAACGTTCTACTTAAGGAGTCTATTTCAGCGTGAGTACCCAATCGAGCAGGATACAAGTTTTTTTATGGCCATAATTGACGAGTCAATTCCGCCAGGGCATCATACTCTCAGGGTCTCCATGCGCAAGGTTTCCCACTAATGTTTTTGCTGACCTTATGATGCTGTCATCTACAATTTTTTTTCCAAAACATTAATTTCATGGGTTGCGTTACGTTAAAAATATTTGTCGAATGCCAGATTTACTGTGTACCCGTTGGTATGTGAGGCGACTATCAGCAAAGAGACCCAAATGTAAAGGAAATGAATAGATATGATAAAAATTCCAGGATGAATAAGGCGAGCATTCCTTCCTTGTGGTATAAATCCTTATCTGAACATTTCATGTCGCAGGTACATGGACCAGCCTTCCATCCTCCGAGACGGAACCCATTTCTTATTCAACAAAATCTTCATATCTCAGCCTCTTCAAATCTTTCATCTTCGCCCGTGGTGTCGTTTCTATGGCTGCGGTGGTTGGAGGCTAAGCTTATTTTTTTTCTTTCTCCAGTTCCAGTCTGAGAAATTCTTCTCCGGAGGGATAAAGAAGGATATTGGACGTGAGTCGACATTTGCCGCATTAACCACGATGGATGATGACGAAGGGAAAAGTGAAATGTCGGCGTGGTCGCCGTGGACTGGGGGCGATGCGGAAAGGGATGAGGGAGGGGATGAGAGCGAGACGAAGAAGGCAAGGAGCAGGGAGATTGGAATGAATCAGGGCGGCCCCAACCATTCTCTCGTGCGCTATAATGATGGACACAACCACGCAACAACACAAACATAGAACGTACTACGTGTATATCTCACGTTTCCCCGTGGATACTGCAATTGTGTTAGAAACATACATGATAGATGCCTTACTTTAGGAACGAACTTTACCGTCATGCGCTTTTTACAAGGAAATGGTTTATTTTTAGGAATTCATTTCAGAATTCATTTTCCGGATGAAGTGTTTGTTTTGGATGAAGTTAAGAGTACGTCCATTGTTTGCGATCCACATAGGTGGTTCTGAAGCAATAAAAGTAGCTTCCCTTGGTCGAAAATTTCGCAAATCGTAAGCAGTTTTGCGCTAAAATACAGTGGTGTAGCGTAGAAAAATGGTGAAAACGACTCTTAAGTAGCAGAAGAATGTTAGAGCGAAAGAAAGGGGGGGGGAGGCATAAAAGAGCGAAGCACCATCACCAAAGGGGAAGGAGACCAGGGGAGGGAGTTCGGGCAAGCGGAGGTGTTTCTTAAGGGAGCATTTACATTTTAACGATCAAAATACTGCGAGCTAGTTTGAGAATCCTCCTCGGTAGTCTCCGCCAGCAATAACATCTTTCCATTTAGAGATGAAACATTAGCTCTGTATAACAGAGAGAAGTGATATACATCCGAGCCGCAATTTATAGTTCCACGGGGAAAATAGAGAACACGGATATGGGGAGGGGGGAGTTTAAAAAAAAGGCGATCGGCGAATTCAAGGTTGGCAATTAAATTCCGAGCATAGTACACTAAAGAGACCTTTAAAGGGACGTCGGAATCTGCCCCTTTTCACCTAGGCTAAGATTTTTTACCTGAGGTGCCATGGAAGAATCTCGATAGTTCTTTCACGTTTTACGGACGATTCAAGAATTTCAGGCACTTCAACTAGATATGCGACCACACTTTCCGCAGCAATTCGCCGACATTAAAGACTTTACTTCCAGCTTTACGACAGGGAGGAGATATCAAGGTAATTCATAACGTCGTTCTACTTTTCCAACATTTTACAGCAAGCCTCTACAGTATCTCGGGCCAACTAATCCATAAGATACAAGTACAAAGTAAAGTCGACCTAAAGTAAGATATAATTTATGCTACGACTTTTACATACTTATAATCAGTTTAAATGAACAGTAAAGAGGCAACCAACAACGTAATTTTAATTAAACAGTGAACCAATCATCCAATCCAATCAAAGAGAAAAATATATTTTGTTCGATAACACCGTAAAGATCAAGTCCGTCAACTTCCTACAAACGAGGAGGGAGAGGAGGAGGGACTGATGGCACAGGAAGTGCCAACAATTTATTACAGGTCAGATGGACCAACGCGCCTCCTGGGCAGCAAGTAGTGTAGTATTGACGGCACCCCTGACAAAGGACGCTTAAGCACTGGAGGACGAGGGTCGCTCTGCGCCCCCCACGCCCTCCCAAATCAGCCACGGTAGCGATGGACTGAATAAACGTTGTTGCTAGCGTGACTTAAAGATTCAACACACCCGTCCATCCCGTCAAGCGAACATGTTTCACAGAATTTTGCGTTTCATCTCGCGCACACGGATCGTTGCAAAGGAGTTTCGAACAGGGAGGTTGACGGGGGAGCGGCAGGAGAAGGATGGGAGAACGAGTGGTCTTCCTACTGGGAAGCTTTTGTTGCCGTCTGCGTGCCCACCCTTTTCTTTGGGTTACCATGGGAGTGTCCGAAGGATGGCCGCCGTGGATGGGACATTGAGAGCGAAGGAAGTGTTATCTCGGCTGAGAGAGAGAGAAAGAGTGGAGGAGGAATAAAACTGAAGCTGTAAAGGAAGTCGTGGAAAGAAAAGCCTTTGGCGAGAATTCGGGGGTCTTCGTGGCAGTGTGAGCGAAGAAATGAACTAAGCTGTGACCTCAGGCTTGCCTGGTGGTTCGTCGAATGGGTGGTGGGGAGGGGAGGATGTGGAGAGGGAGTGGGATCTCAAGGTTTCGCCCGAACGATCAACTTCTGAACTAAGGAATACATGATGAATCCCTATTCGCACGTGCGAATGTCCCGTATTCGTTTGCTTCGTGCGGCCGACCAAATGTCAACGAACGGGCTTTGATAAAACGGATGCATACATATGGATTTGAGATACAATCACAGATGCTGAGAATGCATGCAGGGGTCAAAACAAATTTGATTCCAAAAAAAGTGACCAAATGGCATCTGTTTAAAAAAAAGGAGCAGATTATGACGCTTCAACTACAAAAAAAGAGGCAAATAACCTTGGGTAATCATGAATGAATACCATGGATATTTTTGTCACAGTTAAGAATGCTGAGCGAAAAAGGAATACAATTTAGAATACGCTGCTTGCATATGAGATCCTCGCGAAGTTGGATTAATTACCAAATGAGATCGTATGCAGCGCAGAGGAGCTAGAGTTGTACAACGTTGTTGTGATAAAATGAGTAGCGAATTATTAGAGGATCTCTAATTATTTTGATACGCTACTTAGTTTGAAACATTGGATATCTCTTTAGTGATGATGTTGAAAATGCATTATTAGCCCCATCGTACCACGGTTGGAGAGAGCATTTAAATAAAATTAAGAGATATTAAGTGCACAAAAAATATATTTAAGACATCATTTTTCCCATGAACGATGTAAGGGAACCTCATCCGACCGCGCCAGGGGGAAAAGTATTTTGGGTCAGAAGTAGTCTCGTGTGTAATCACTCCCTACCACACACCCAAGTGAAGGCTTCCACGGCCCCCCTTACTCCACGTCACCCTTGGAGCCACTGCTTCCCCCCCCCCCAATCCCGACGCTATTCACATATTTTAGCGTTTAAGGGCAAGTTTTATCACCAATAATCCAAAAAATACAACTATTTTCTCCTCTAAAGAGTTTCAATGTTGCATAAACTTGCAACCTAATTAATTTGATACGCATAACATTTCTAATATATCTCAATTGGGAGCTATATGTTCCATCGAACGTTTCACATACGAGTATATCCGATTACTAGGTCACCATAACTTGGCTATGGACGCATAGAGTAATGCCATAAGATGTCCTCCTCCTGGAACTGAAACTATGTTAACGGGGACAAATAAATGATGTTGATATCCTGCCCATGCTGAAATAGCATTTCCATTTGCCCAGCATTCTGCCTAACCAAGAGACCCAGAGGAGAAAAACACTAATGCGACAAGAAATGGTGAAAGGAAGTAGAGTAGAATGGATTGAGATTCAACACCACCCTGTAGAAATCAAAAATAGACATAGAAATGACATAGAAATATGACATAGAAAAAAATTTTATTTATTTAATTTAGTACCCTGTAAGCCACCGCTACGGTGTGTGGCAGGGGGTGAATACACGGCAGACTAATTTTAACCCGAATATGACCCTACAGCGCTCGAAAAATGTTATTATGATGTCCTATCATTTTTGGAAAAAAATTTATCTTAAATCTATCTGGTATACACTTAATCTCTCTAATTGTATTGGCATCCTTTCTCCTACCGTAGTACGATGGGGGTAATAATACATTTACAACATTAACGCTAAAGTGACGTCCTTTCTTTTTATGCAAGAGATCTTCTATCTGTAATGTAACCAACCTTCGCTCCTTTGAGTGATTCCCAGCCTAGCTACTCTAATATTTTGTACACGCTACTAATTTTATCGCAAAAGCGATTTACAAGTCTAAAATTATTCTCAAATCCTCTACGCTTTACGCGATCTAATTCGGAAATCAATCCAACTTCGTGAAGTTCCCATACACTTGCAGCATATTCTAAATGAGGCCTAGCCAGCGACAGATAACATTTCTCTACGACCTTTTCATCGCATTTACCAAGTACTCTTCTAATAAATCCTAATTTTTTGCTAGATTGTCCACATATTCCCCGTATGTGTTTCACCCGGGAGTAAGTGAGGGTAACGCCTAGGTATTTAATTGAGTCTACACATTCCATTTCGGTGTTCCCAATGCAGTAGGCGTTCGGGAGAGAATTACTTTTTTCCAAATATTTATCACTACACAATTTTTTAAGTTTAATTCCAATTGCCAAGTGTCGCACCAGCGTCGTGACAAATAAGAAAATTAAAAAAATATATATATGATGGGTCGCCTGTAGTTCGATCTGTGAGTCACATGCCTAGATGGCGACCGATGAACTTGCCTTGCGCTCAGCGATCTGTTGGAATGCGTTCCTCAGAGAGCAATGGCGTCGTGCGATGATGGGAGGATGTGGCATTTAGATGAGAGCACGAGAAGGGGGAGTTGGTGAGCGCGTGTGTGTGTGTTCGTAAGCATGAGAGAGTAGAAATTTGAGAGAAGAAAATTGACGGATGGTGAAGGACAATAATTGAAAGATCGCAGGGTCGGATTAGCAGCCGTGGGGTTGTTCGAAAAAAGTTATGAATGTGGAATGGCGAGGAAGTTCCAGGAAGCGATATGTTCTTCTTGTAAGTCTAAGTCACCTATCCGGAGAACACGTTTCCTCATAATGGCAGTGCGTTAAATGATATCAAGGCGAACGAGAAAGGAGTTTATACACACAAGAGCAATGCAAGAGGCGAAGATTTAGGAAAGAATGGCATCATACATGTTATTTGGTGGATAAGGATGAGCATAAATTTAGTACAAGTTCTAATTCTTACTCTGTTGAAAGATAATCATTTATTCCTCATGCAGAGTTGAAGACACAGAATTCGCAGGTATAAATTCATTGTGTGTGTGTGTGTACAGAAATTCAAATGCGAAAATGAGTACATAATCTCAGAGATTAATTCAGAGCATCCTCCAAGCCAAGGTTTGCACTTATTTATATTTTGTTTGATTTTTTTTTCATTCATGTCAACCAATGCATTTGAATATCTTAATTAAAATCGCACATCGAGAAATAAAGGCAGACAAAATTAAACTACTGAGTAGAGTTTCAAACGCTAAAAAAATCGATAAATTTGCACACACCGGTTACTGCGAACAAATCTTTATGAAGCAAAGAATTGGAAACGGAATCAAATCAAAGAGACAAGCACTGCCGTTTTCACACATGAGATCGATTACAACAGATTCGATTCCGGTCATCGAATGCCCCCACAACCAACCCGACGCACTGGTCTCACTTCCCCAAGGAAAAACCTAAACGCGTCATGAAGTTTGACCGAAAGGGCCACGTGGGAGTTGATGGCGGGGAGAAGAGAGCTGTGTCGCCGGAAAGAGAAAGAAATCCGATGGAGAGGAGCAACAAATATTACAGGCGTTTCTTGGAGGAATGGGAAAACGGGGCATGGCTTAGAATTTCGGAAACCTTCGAGCGTTTCCAATTTTTCCTCCATCTTAAAATGGCTCCTATTCCAATTACTTATTATTTTTCACGGTACCCTGTCGTTCAAAGTACGTTTTCTGACGGACAAAGACATAAAGCACTGCTACACATACATGCCCCGGCTACGAGGGGTTAGATGTGTAGCACATGTGAGCTCGTAAAACGAAATTAAAAAATGATTCGAAAACAACTGGTGATTTTCCACACTTATTTATTGAAGCACCTAACCGGTTTAAACGTTTTCACATCATTATCGAAATTACCAATTGTTTTTTTTAATCACCATGAATAAATTCCACCAATGCAGAGGCTCAACAATTGATTATATAATATATTAAACCCCGTGTGCATCTAAATTGCACTAAAACACTTTTTCCTCCCCTCCCCCTTGGCCTCGCTAAACCAACATTCTCCCACCAATACTTCCATTGCCAGTCATGCATCTCCCTTGCCTTCCGTCGTGGTATTTATTCCTACGGCCCTCTCTCCCACAACCAATACTCCTACAACTGCCTCATTTCTTTTCCTTCTTGCCCGTTTCATTGTTTCCATTCTTCTTAAAGCTCACATCTCAAACGCATCCAATATAAACTTGCATTCATCCGGCTACCAGGTTTCCGAGCTACAAAAAAACACTGTCCCACGTCGAAGTATATGATTAACGTCTTTTAAATCTACGATAAAATTGAGATCTCCGACATCATCTCCCTCTTTGTTGTAAAATATTCGTCGACTTTCTTCAATTGTCCTTCCAATTTCCCATTTACTCACATATTCCTCCCTCATATTCTTATTAAATACTTTGGAGATAAGTGAACTGCTCGACTTGTTGCATTATAAGACTTCAATTTTTAATGTTTAACTCAGCCTCCCTATTTCTAGGGATGATTACGTTTATTTGAAGTAACCCACGGATGCAGAATTCCACAAATTTGGAATGTTGCATAGAATAGTAAACGTATTTATTCAAGATTATAATTAGTCGTTTAAAATAAACCGAGAAAAACAAAATTTTCGGGACCAAAACCGAGAATCGGCTTTCTTGAGCAGCCATCCTGTTTCTTGTCCCTAGACTCTTTGAAGGCGCATCCTCGGTCAATCGTCAATCCACTACGCTCGATACCATTTACGCATGCTTTTATACAGAATTCGTCCCCTTTCTTTTCTGGGAAAATTTGAAGCGTTGACCAGTTCAATTACATACACACACACACACGTTACCCAACAAGCCACCGCCAGGGTATGCGGCAGGGGATGATTAAACACCAGACTACCTTTGACATTAAATACTCCCCCCCCCCCTAAGGACAAACGTTATTCCGAAACAGCGTCAATTAAAACGTCATTAAATTCCAAATACTTTATTTCCCAATCACAAATAACCCCTCTCACCCTTTCATAAAACCTGGGTTCGTACGTCCAACGCGGCGCACGTACATTTCAAGTTCTGGACCTGAGAATGTCAACCAGCGGAAAAGAAGATGAGACGGGAGAGGAGTGGAGGAGAGAATGGGTGGGGAAGAGAGGGGGAAGGGGGATGCATCCCATCGTGGAGGGGGCGCTCGGATTGAATAAACAAGGCATTGACAGGCGACCCTGAGCGGAGGATAAACTTTATAATTTTTTCTCCTCTCTTGCTTTTTCCCGACGAGGGCATTTTCCTTTCCCACCGGCGGGCCCTTTCCGGGACGGGTCCCCTCGCCCCCTTCCAACCCGCCCCCAGGGGCACCTCCGCGGCCGGCGGAGGATGCGGGGCCGGTGTCGGCGCCGTGGAGGGCATTCCTCTGCAGCGGGGACCGAGGCTCTCGCGTGGGAGATTAAGGGTATAACAGATAGATTTAATGTTGTTTTTCCCACGAACGATAAGGGATCGGAATAAGTATCCGAACGCAATATTGGGGATAGTATTTTCCATAAAAATTACTTTGCTGTGTCATGACCCTCTGCCACACACCCCAGAATTCAGCATAGTGGAGAAATGAAGCACGTTGATAAGCGACTGTTGAATATTTTAAGAGGTTTTGGAGGATTGAAAGGAGGGAATGGGGGAATATCAATTCGGCCGATCGAGAATAAGCGAGGTGAAATACAACCGATCAAATTTCACTTTCTGTCGATCAGACGTCCATGCATCTTACTGTAGATAGGTAAGCCTTAGCCTTCGGCAGGTTTTCAAAGAGTCATGAAAATTGAATATTTCAGCGAACCAACGAGCAAGGAATGAAACACACCCATCATATCATTCACCAGAACTTCTCGACTAGCCGGTCAAAATTCAACGCTTATCTAGGGTTGCTGCTGCTCTCGTATTCCTGGAATATAATTCATTGGTCAAAATCTTGGCTCAGAAAGAGACAAGCGGATACTCAATTTATCACAAAATGAAATTCACGAATCCTTGGTGGGAGTAGTTATCGCGCCGCTTTCGTTAGTATCTGCGTAACACTTCAACGCCACTCATAATAAACACCTTTATCCTTGCACACCTATTTCTTTGACAAACTGCAGATCGAAAGGGATCACACAGACGAAGAATGAAAGGACCCTTAAATCGCAATCGGTTCTCGCGTCTTCTTCGGAACCTAGCTGACCACTGAATGTCAGCATATTACCAGTTTCCAAAGCGAACATCCAGGTCCTGCGGGAATCTGATTTTAACAAAATTTATAACATTAAGAATACCGTTTCATGTTATTTCCAGGCTGGAAATGTCTCCTTTGCGGAATAATGCAGAAGCCGATGTGGTACTCAGTCGATATTACGAACGTGGCATCCCACGTGAAAGGCAATGATAAGGGTCGCACCTCGCACGAATCGGCGAAATCTGAAAATTACTTCGTTCAAAATGTCGATGTTTTTCGGAGAATGTTGCCTCCACAGCAGTCATCGCCGAGGCGAAGTTCGGCGTATGCCGGTAGAGTTCACCTCCAGACACCGCGGCGTATGTAGCCAACCCAGTCGGGCCGCAGGAGAGCCAGTGCCGCCTGCGGTTTCCCACGAAGTTCTCATTTCCATAAAATAAAACCGCTTGGAGTTTTGCTTGGAATTTCCAAAGGCATCACCAAAATTAGAACCCTCAACCAGCTGATCAGGAAAAAACGTCTCCGCCCAGAAGACTTTCATGCTGCCAATGTTTTTTTTTTAAATTTCAACACTACATAGTAACCTGCATGCCAACACCAGGTATGTGGCAGGGGGTGACAACAACCCAGACTACTTTTGATCCGAAAATTTTTCCCCTACCGCAGTCGAACAATGCTATTCTGATCCCTCATCGTTCGTGGAAAAAATGACGTCTTAAATCTATCTGTTCTACACTTAATCTCTCTAATTTTATTTAAATGCTCTCTTTCACCGTAGTACTATGGGGTATACATACGTACATACATACATGGGATATACATACGTTTTGAACATCATCCCTATTGAGAGCTCCTTCCAATTTATGAAAGATATTTAATCTGTAATTTAACCTTCGCTCCGTGAGTGATTCTCAACCTAGCTCCTCTATAAAATTTCATACGATACCCAGTTTATCTCAACAACGTTTTACAAATCTAGCTCCTCTGCGCTTCACATGATCTAATTCGGTCAAATATTATCTACGAAAAAAGATTTTCTCACAACGATATTCTCTGCACATAAGGGAGCGCTAAAATTAAAATAAGTGCGCCGTTTGGTTCCTTCCAAATGGGAGAAGACACACGCCTCTGAAGCGTTTCACAGCCGGGGGAGCTTACAGTGGTTCTTTCCTGAAGGAAAATCAAATACCGACCGAAAATAATGAAAACTGAAAACAAGAGCTCGCCGAGGTGTTGAGGGCTCAAGATCGTCTGGAAGGGTCCATTTATAAAAAAAGACGGAGCAAGGGTGTGGGGGTCGGAAGGGGTGGAAGGAAGGAAGTGTGAAGGAAAACTCCCCAAACTCCCCTCTCTCTCAAAACCCCCACACCCCCCCTCATGTCCCAGACACCATTTAGGGGACCACTTCTTGGCTCCCCCGAGGAGACAAACGAAGAGCTCGGCCGCGAGAGGGCCCGGAAAGGGTCGGAGAGGTGGGTGGGGGCGGGCGGAGGCAGGAGGGGCCTCGAGGGAACGGTGGGACACACACGGCAGTGGTTTCCTACTCAAACACACCCTCGCCACATCCCGCTCCTCCTCCTCACCCCTTGCACACGCCTGCTCTTCCCATAAGCCCCAGCGACCCTCCCTCCCCCGCTAGAGGCTCGTGGGAATGCCGTGGAGGACTCGCGTCGCGGCCCCTGGGGGGGAAACGGGGGAAATCGCAGGTCTGTGGGGGACCTCGAGATACTGGAGATGATGCTCTTGGATTGGATTCCGCGAAAACACGTCTGTTGTGTCACTTCCGCTCGTTGTGCCAACGGTGACACATTTGCGAATGGAAACGCATTTCCAACGCTTTCCACAGTATATAAACCATATAAACACAATGATCGACCCGAATGTCGCTTTGGTAGGTGACGGTAGAGTTCACCCAGTACTATGTCCAAAGTCGTGTGAAATTCACAAATAAACAGGATAGGGGGGGCTACCTATGGTTTCCCAGGAACATCTGATAGACCTAAAAAATGAAACAGCTTGGGTGGAGCTGAGGGTGCCCCGAGAGGTTTTCCTGGGAATCGAAACCTGGTCCTCAGCGGGCTAACGCTTAACCCCTGGACTACCACGTCCCCTTCCTAAGAAGGATATATAACATAATATTTCCAATGGTAAATGGAAATACATTTCACGACACGTTTACTCAAATCCTGAAAACTATTCCGATATAAAATCTTGCATATTAGTAATGACCTCTAAATGTGAGTTGTAATAAATGGATGTTAAAATGCCATTTTATGGTGCTTTTGTTAGTGGAGGGATGAAATGGAAAGTTTTGGAGGTGGGGAGGGGGTGTGGCACGGATTGCCAAATACGAAACTAATTCCAGGCCACGCCGCGCGTTAAATGCGTACGACCCAAATTTCGAACAACTTTGGATACGTATTTCAATTTGTGCTCCCAGTGGAGTGGGAGGGAGGGGCGGGCAGAGGATGACACGTCACCACAAGCACCGCACGAAATTGCACTCCCGCGTATTCCATTCGGGAAATCGAACGTGAACAGATACACTCTCCGGTCGGACGTATTCCGATATCACCCCCCTGAGTAAACGAGTGCGATGGAAATCCAGGAAGCACGACGTTTCGCCGGAATCATAAAAATTTATAGTTTCACCTAAACAGCGACCAACTGGTTGCGAGTTGCCAACTCGGACTCATCTTCAAGGGTAACCGGATTATCACAGTGCCTTAAAACGGAATCGAATTCACGAAGGAGTGAAAAAAGCTGCGTGCGGAAACTTTTTATTAGAAATAGGATGATGGGTGGGGTGGAAAAGGGTGGGGGTGTGGGGGCAAGGGAATGAACGAATTCCGACGCGAGGGTGGAGGGGGCGTGGATGGAGATGGGCCGATTTGACTGGAGCGATCGACCGGTGAATTAGCGGCGGCGGGGGTGGAGGCGAAAGAAAGAGGGGGCGGGGCCGGATTGGAAGCTTTTGGATGAGGGGGTGGAGGGATGGAAATGGGGAGTGCGGGGTCGGGGCGGGAGCGTGGGTCGTTTAATAATTGTTTAAGTTAGCAAATACGTGAGGGGTGGGGGCAGAGCAGGATGCGGGTCAAAATAAAACACGTGAAAACCAAATTGATCCGAGTTAAGCTTGAAGTGTTTTCTAGGGAAAGAACTTGCACACGAATCATCTGGAAACGAGGTCCTTTTACGCTAATTTCGAATAGGAAACTAAATTTGATCTAAATTGTCTTTTTTGTTTCACGACCTCACAAACTATACCTAGTGCTGTAAAAACGTATTTTGAAAATCAAAAAGTATGAACTGGGATATTAGAATCCGACTTTGGTAACTAATCCCATGAAGAAAAAGAAAGAATCTTGTCAACCATCCTCCCACGGACAAATAACCTGGTGTGTTCAAAGTTTTTGTGCTCGAACTAGTGAAATGCCATCTTGAGGTACAGCTAAAACGCAACACATCTCACGAAAATGTTTTCAATGCCATGAGACTCTCCCGGTAACTACATACATACGTACTTTAACTCTGTCTCCACGTTCTATGAAAACACTTGTACATAATGATTTTCCCGTAAACGATTGAACTGGTCCGTAATTAGGAGATTATTCGTGAAATCTGCAGCTTTTCCCTCTCATTCTCGGCCTGGACAATTCCATCAAATTGCTGTATCGTGCTGCCGTACACTGCTTTATGCATTTATAAAGGCAAATAATTAATTTTCCAGACGTTGGCGAAATAATTACAAACACCGCTCGAAACACGAAATCATAAATAAATATTTCAAAAAACCCCCGCAACGAAGGGAAAACAATCTCGAGGAATTTCCCTCAATTGGCATTCCATCTCGCGACCCCGTTAGCATCACGCCCGCCCCGCCCCGAGTGCGCAAATCAAAAACTAAATACGCACGACAAAATTATTGAAACGGCTCTTAAAATAAAAGGATAACCCGTCCGTGGTGAAGGCAATGTTTGTCGAAGATTTGAAAGTTAAAAGTGGGCGTGGTCAAATTTAAAAACAGGAAAATCAGGAACCCAAGATAAGGAGGCGCGACGGGAGTGGAAGGCTATGATGTGAGAAAGGGGACCTTTGAGGGAGAGGGAGGGGGCGGGGGAGGAGGAAAGGGTCGGAGGGAACGGAGGAAAGAAGGGTGCGAGATGCAAAGATGGGAGAAAATAAGCGAGGGAGGTGGGACGTGCAGGGGAGGAGGAGGGAAGACCACAGTTTGAGATTAAAAGATTTGTGTGTGAGGTCGAGTGGGAGGCTAAAGTACTCCAACAAAGGAACTCGGCGATTATTATTAAGATAAGACCGGCCGGTGGTGTGGTGTTAATAGTGTTGAGGAGGATAGGGGAGGAGATCGGGAAGGAGGGCCGGTGGGGGTGGATGTTGGGAGGAGCGAGGGCGGGGAGGAGAGGTGGCGGACACGGGGAAGGAGATTAAGTGGAAGTCGCAGGGCAGGGGAGGGGCGAACGGAGAGCCGGAGCTAGTTGAGGAGACACTCAAGACGGGAGACGCATGAGGACGAGAATTGACACTACATGGACGGATTGGAGGGCCTGCGCCTACCTCGCTACGCATACAAGGAAAGATAAAGTGGAAGATAAAAGACGCTGGATGGATTCGCTGAGGAATAGACGAGCTAATGGATGAAATTATTGACCGTGTAGTCGGCGTGTAGTGTCTTTTTTTGTTTTAAATTCTGCTTCCGCTGGGAAAAATTCTTTCCCTAATTGGTTGACTCCTCTTAGTCAACACGAAGTCCGGGTCAGCGTCAAAAACATGAGGGTAATTGCTGAATTTTCTTGTATCGGAAATTTCAGATATTAACTCACTCGATTTGACACAGAATGGGAAAGCTGTGCCAATGCGAGGAACTCACCAAATTAATGGAGATTTAATGGACGAGATGTAAGGTAGAGAGTACGAAAGAAGCGACGTACGTCAAGGAAAATACTTCAGATAATAATTAACAAGGAGGCGGGCGACGCAGATTTGGTTGTTTAAAGGTCACCGCTCTTTCCCTTCTCGTTTGGACCCTTAGTCTTTCTCCCCGTGGCCATCCCTCCTCAAAGAACTCATTCCTCAAGAAGCTCCTCATCTCTTTCGGGTACTCCATCATTGGCCTCCACCTGAATTCACTTTTTCCATGGTCGTGTAATATTTATGGTGCATTACATTCTTATGTGAAGGCGAATTAAAATGAATTAGATAATTGAAAAGAAAAATATAACATCGTTTTCTGTATGTAATGAACAGCTTACACAACTTTCCCGCAGCCACACTTAAATGACGAATCAGATTTTATTCAGGCTAAAATGTGAACACATTTCCCTGTGTTCACCTGGCATAAATAGAAACTTCATAGCATAGTAACAGCTCGTGGATAAATTCATGGCATTACTTTTCGCTTATTCTTACATTAAAAATTATATCAAGACGATAATTTATTCGAGAAACATTTTGAGAAAATTGAATGGACATAGAAGAAACAAATGTCACGCCAACTATCCCACTACCCCAATTTTTTACCAAGGGGACATTCCAAGCTTTTAGTCAACGCCCATATCAATCCAGAATGTATTTGGAAAATTCTTATGAGATCTTTCAAATGTAGAAAAAATAATTTGGATCATTTGAATAACTGAATATGCTTATGAACATTAGGCGAGCAACATAGTCTCGCGTCCCCGACTAAGATGTCTTGGTATCGTAAGAGTCTTTCATCAAAGTGTATTCGTTTCCCTGGATCCTTGGAAGCTTCTCCGCCACTACATACGTGCACAAGACCCTTCCTCCCGGCACCCCATCTCCCCCCGTTCCCATTTCTACGATCCCACACGCCTCGACGAAACCACGCCCTCAATTTTATAACGTGGAAGAGATATAAAATGAGAAACGACTCAAAATCCAAATACGAGACAATCGAGATGAAAATCTCGCTGTAACCCGCTGAGAAAAAAAAACGTGAAATGTAAAACGATGGCCTAAGGAAAAAAAATACGCTTCGAACGACTTGAAACTTTCGTCGAGATGCGGAGGAACGAAACCTTTCTGGCGACGGGGCATACGCACGCAATTAACGGGGGCGTGTCAATATCTGGAAAATTTAATCGGATTGTCACCACTAGATTACGGGAAAATAGAAAATAAATTGGTTGAGGGGAGATCGATCTTTTAATTTCGAGAGCTTTTTTTCGGGAAATTATGACCAACGGAGTGGAGAAAATTCGTTTTCCAGCAGTGAGGCTATTGCAGACTTCAACTCGGAGGCGGCTAACCTCATTTTGTTCCGCTGGTGTTTGGAATGATTAGTGTTGAAGTGGCAGAGAGGAGGAGAGGAGAGGGCGGGGTGGATGGCAGGAAGAAGCCGCGGGGGAAGAGATTGATGAGCCGACTGCGGCGAGGTGTTGGGAGAAACTGTCTCAACAAAAGATACCGAGCAAGAAGCTTAAACACTCATTGATTGAAAATATCAATTTAAAAAAATGAGCATATTTATGTAAAATACGACAAGCAGTGTACACGACAATAACCGAGACAAAAAAACAGAAGGCGAATTACTTAACAAAATATACAAACACACGTGCGTGTTATCGACAATTAAAGAATATTTTTTATTGTTAATGGCAGTTTACCGTTTAAGACAGGTTTTGAATGGACACAAGACATCATCTATCTCTACACTTCACAGCTCAATCAAGATAGACAATCTGACACCCCACACTGCATTAAACTGATCTTCAAGTTCGAATACTTTCTACCTCCCATCATTCTGCCCGACATTACTATTCTTTTCCTCCCCTTATCTCGCTTGCCTGACGTCCTACCCCCCCATCACAGTTTTCGGATTCCATCGCAAATCAAAATACTCACTTTTCCTTCCTCCTTTGGGCATCTCCCAACATCCTCTCTCGTCCCCCGACATGCCTAGCAGTCACTTCTTTGTTGGCTTCCCTTTCCGTCCATTTCACCCTTTCCATCCTTCTTCACACCCACATTTACGTATATTCCCTTAAAATTCATATGAACCTATTCCCATGATAATACAACTGTATAAAATTATAGAATTATTAGAAATCTATTGATAAGTATGAGGTTGCGTATTGACCCTGAAAACTGTTAAATGAATGTCGTAGAATTTCAATGCAACAATTTCAGAGTGTAAAAATCATTCGCATTGACGGTTTACACTCTGAAATTGTTGCATTGAAACGCATATTAGCGTATGACTCCGTTAAAGGTTCCTGTTGCGGCATCTCCGTAATTTCTTGGAATTTGTCGTAGAAACCATTACGCTTTATAACACACATACATACCTGTAGCCATATAGAATGCATTACTCAGCATTTTTTAACGCTGAAAGAAAATGTGAGTTCTGCATAATTGATAACAGGTCTAAATTAAAATTTCTTTCAGCTGATGGCATACTTGTATCCCAGTGTCAATTGCACATGATGGTCCTCACTGGTATTACTGTTCCAATATGTACAAACTGTACTTTTCTAAAAGGAGGAAAAATTTGAGGTACCATTGTTTAACTGTTTGCTTAATCGGGCATGCCTGACGAGTGACTTTGACGATTAGATTTTAAGTATTTTTTTGAAAAAATCAACGTGAACAACGTGAATATCTCGAAGGCAATGAACGATCTCCACAAGCTTATCGTCATTGAACTTAGGAGGAAATCATTTTCCTTGAAGAAATTTCACAAAAATGCCGATCGGTTGGACGAAAATATGAAATCAGTTCCGTATGCGAGCGTTTAAATGTAGTCCTTCCGAGTTTCTTCTCGATATTATATGCATATCCTGATGCTACACGCTCAGCAATTTCGCGATGCATTATGGCTCTAAACTCAATATTTGTGCAAATCCTCAAACGGTAACTCTATTTCCAAAATACACGCCTCTAAAGGATGAATTTTAAATTAGGTCCTACGGCAAGCATAGAGGTGGCCGAGAGGGCGTTCACGCCTCGGACGCCCTACGAATGGGAGACGGGTGGACACGCACACCATCCGAAAAATACGACCGCTCTTCCATTACACACCAGCGGTGGTGCTTTGCGGTGCGGTCGCCTCGAGTCAGTGAGCCACCCAACGATGAAATACTACGACCACGAGAGGGAGCGAGTGGTGTCGCGTTTATACCCACGGGTATAGAAGAAAGGACATCCTGGCAGACGCTGTGTTTGAAACCTCGGAGCGAGACATTATCGGATTTATTTTTAAACCCATGGACGTTAAGCTGCTTCTAAGTCTTCACTAAAAATATCAACGTTTCGAGTGCGTAATGCGTAGTCACGCTTCTTCCCTGGATTTGCATTTGCATTCGTTCGCGGATTCCACGCACAACTCCCCTCTTCTCTTCCGTCCCCTCTCTCCAAACCCACCCGCGGGAGGTGAAAGGTTTCGGGGGGGGGGGATCAAGTCAAGACCTACACCTCCTCCCCCTCCACCCCGCTCGCTGCCCTCAGAGAGAGAGAGAGGAGCAAGGAGGGTTCGAAAAAACGGATGCCGTGGAGAGTCTCCTACCCTTTTTTCAGGCAATTGATAATGGCTTTGAAGATGCTTTCCGGTGTACAGGGAGGAGGGGTTGGGGGAGGAGGGAGAAAAAAGGGGGATGTGCTTCTGGAGTGGTTCTGGGGTCCTTTTTAAAAAGGGGTCGGAAACGAGGGGGAAGGGGGGGAGAGAGAAGACGGATGCTCCCATGTAAGTAAGTGTGCGTACCCCCGCTCCCCCCTCATCGTCAACCCGCTCCCCCCCCAACCTTTGCGAAGGAGGAGAGCACAGCCTCCGAAGGGAATAAAGGCGGACCCCTCCCCCCCCAAATCGCCTCCCCCTGCCCTCCACAAGCACTCTCCTCCCCGCCTTCTCTTTCCTCCCTTCGCCTCAAAGGAAGGGAAGCGGCCCCGACACCCAACCCTCTCCTTCCTTGCATTCACAGGGGAGAACATACTATTTGATGTCCAAAGTGAAATTATACAATAGATACTTTCGCTAAATACTATTAACCTAACACGTTTACATTTTCGCCGATCGCTTCTCTCTCAATACTAATGCGATTTCATAATGTAGACCTTTCTAGTACTGGCTCCATAATCACCGAAATTGTCCAATAATTTCACGAATGAGCTTAAATCAACAAAGAATGGGCAAAAGGAATACCGTAAATCCTCAAAGGATTTTCTCGTACACGATTCGCTGATTTATTGAAAATTTTAAAAGGCTCAATATTAAGTGAAACAAAATTACTTCTAAAATAAATAACCATTATGAATGATTTCACGCAACAGGGGGTCATTATCACTGATTTCCCCAACATAACACATTCTTTTCACCATGCACTAAAATACTTTTTTCACAATGTTGTGTCCAGCTTTGAGGAAATCAGTTACATGTTAACCTTATACATTGTGCCAATACTAAAAAGTAAGTAAGTAATGCGTAATACTTCCTATCCCTCGCAATGATTTTTTTCAATTAAGTTAATGAACCACATGTGTTATCGGTCTTATATTAATCCCTTCTCTGTTCCGTGTATTTTCTACGTACTTCCATCCTTCTATACGTTCTCTACACATGCTGTATGATTTCCAACTTAATTCAGAAGAGTGTGTACAGAAAAAAAAGAGATAGTATGAAGAATTGGGGCATCAATTTCCGTCCTGGGTGCTGTACTGCCGATGTTATAACCACCCAAAGACACCATTAATGAATGGTCTCTTTGGGTGGAATCCCAGAATGAATGCCCCAAAAGTTACTGCAACGCCCGATTTTTCTCATTCATTGTTTTCGGGAGTATTTTTCCTTGATTTCGGATACTAAAACACTGCTAACTTAACGACAGCACAGTCATGCAGCCCACCGATAAAATTTCGCCCATTCTGATCTCCGATCCCTCCGCTGTGATCAAATACAGGCACGCACTCTCGCGTGTTAATAGGCTAAATATGATATCTCACCTCTCTCTCACTTCGAGAGAGAGTGATATTTAATTTGGACCCAGGGAATCTCAAAACCCAAGGTTGCAGGCGCAAAATTGCTCATCGCTGCTCCTCCTCTATCCCTTTCCTCGCCCTTCTGCTCCGTCGCTTCTCCTCCGACCGCACCCCACCCCACCCCGAACTTCCCCCCTCCTTTTCAGTCATCCAACTCTTTGGGAAGTGGAAATAAAACTCCACATCTCCCCCTCACCCCCCTCCACTTCCCCGTATGCACAGCTGCACCGGCCTGAAAACCCCCTTCCCCCCGCGCCCCCCCCCACCCTCCTCTTTGGCTCCACCTTCCCTTGGCCATAGAGCGGAGGCCCCCCCGCCCACGGCCCCAAGGCGGCCCGCACCCGCACCCTCCCCCTCCGTCAACTCTTCTCACCCCCTCCCCGATCCCCAACCCTTTATCCACCCCCACCCCCGTCGCCCTCCTTAAGCAAATTCTATTGCAGCCCTTAATGCTATTAAGTAGGACACCGAGAGATGGGAGACCGGAAGGGATCGGGTAGTTTTCCCGTCTCTCCGGGCGATGGCAACACGGTAAGCTCGAGAAGCAAGGGAGGAGGGGAGGGCGACTTTTCCCAACCCCTCCTCCCTTCGATCTTTTCTCCCCCGGGGACGGGATGGGAACATTACCTTCCCCTCCGATACCACCACCTCGATCCTTGTCGAGCGCTCCTTGCTGCCGCGTCGCTCCAAGGTAGGAAGCGTGGTAGCGGGACTACTCAAATCTCCGCTAACTAGAGTCATAGGTGACGGAGAAACTCGGCTTTCTCTCGTGTTCCTCCGCAAAAAAGGGCACGCAGTTCGGCCGTGGCGTCGATGAGAAAATCAAGTGGATGCAAGAAGGAACTTACGTAAATGCAAAAAATTTCAATTCGTTCTAAGAATTGTCAATCTGCGTTCTCAAAGAAGCTGACATTGTAAAGCTAAACCTGCCACTTTCCCATCCGCGATTCATTTTTTCTAAATTTCTCATGCGGTTTAATTTCATAGATTTACGTAGTCTTGCCATTAATAGGACGGAATCGATAACACGGTGAAACACATTGCACTCTCAGTGAAAAAGGCTCACTGAAATGGGGTGACTTATATTGCGCAATGCCTCAACTAAATGTAGGAAGGGTAACAACGAAATAACTTTTTAGTTTTGGATTTTTTTTACTAGAATGTAAGACTGAAGCAATCTCCTGCAGCAATTTTTCAAGAGATCCATTTGGAATAAATTTTCGAAACGATAAATAATCCTTTACAAGTGTGATTATACAAAACGTTTCAGCGTGAAAAGTTTGGATGAACCGTGAGGAAGTAAAGGGGGAAATCCCAAACCATCTATTGTTTAAACGAACACCCAAACAGCGTCTCACCCCAACCTAAAAGAGCATAACAACCATGGTGAATTTTTTTCTTTCAAAACCCAAGATCATGCAGGGTCAAACACAAAAAGCGTACAAAGCAAAAATGATTCACCACCAGCTAATAATCACGAAAATAAGTGATCATCGACCTAGTGCCCATATTGATGACATATGTAACCCTCCCAAGAAATGCACCACAGCAGAAACATGGAAATGCAGAATGGTATCTTCTCACGCTCAGTCTGCAATGGAAATTTTATTTCGCACGAGTATTCGAAGTGCACGCAGCACGCATGAGCACTGGAAGTGTTGGGAAGGAGGATTTTGTGGGTCGGGAAGTGGCGCGATGGGATATTCGCGAAACATTAAGGAAAGCGATGGCTTACGAAGGGAGAGACGAGATGATATGAGAACGGTGGGCCAAGAAGAAGAATCGGAGAGGAGTGGAGGGCTGCGGGGAGGAGAGGGGGAGGCTGCGGGGAGGAGAGGGGGAGGCAGCGAAGAGGACGAGAAAGAGAGAAGGGGCGGCGAATGAAAAAGGAAGAAAGACGAGGGGGGCGCGAGAAGGAAGAGGTGGAGGCAGGGAACGCACTAACGACTTCGAAATGTCACGTTCCGACCGTTTTTACGAGCCCCTAAAATAAGTGCGTTGAGCTGCCGCACGGGAAAAGAGGGGAGAGTGGAGTGCACGGGACTGGTGCATTCGTGAAGGCGGCCTCCCCCTCCGGGTGTGTATGTGCGCGCAAGGGGGGAGGGTTGGGCCTGGGCAGAGTGTCCGCGAAGGAGGGGGGGCGCACGGGGAGGAAGGTGTCGGTGGGGTGGCCTGTGGGAGGGGTTAGGGAAGGAGGGGCGCACATTGTTTTAACGCCGCGGTCTTTTCGCGTGTGTTCCGCGAGCTTTCGCCGCTCGGCTCCCGGCAGGCCCTTGGGTACGTCCGTGCGAGGTGGGTAGAAGGTGCACCCGGCGGAACGGAACGACAAAAAGTGAATGATTAATGAACATCGCACTCCCCACGACCCACCCCCTCTCGCCTCCTCTCCCGCCGCCCTCCTTTCTTTCCTCGCACCAGAGCATAGGATACTCGGGGCTAAATTTATACACGCATAATGACGTGAGAAGTATCTAATTTATGGATACCGTGGCCTCAGATCCATTATTGCTTAATTTATTAACGGCTTCTAGAAGTAATATGCATAAAATAGCCATTAATATTTTCTAATTAAGATTTTCCCTTCTTCACACAAATAGGCTGCTACCAGACGATGCGCGAAAAGAAATTACAGGTTCTGCATGACACGCGGTCATGAGGTACGGCGATAGGTCCGACTGACGAGAGAATTTCCTCGAATTCGGATAGGTGCAACAAGGGGCGTGTTGACCTTTTGGCCTCGCAAAATAAATTTTATAGGAGGTATAATTTTGAAGGAACAAATATTTATCATGAAATCGAGGATAAGATAGAAGAGAATTTAGTAAGCGAAAAACTTTTAAAGCTAATTACATAATAAAGAAAGGATTTTTAATTTTTCTCGCTGAATCTAAAATACCAAAATTAATGTTAGCAGCAAGGATAATTTATTAAATAATTAAAAGAATGTAGTTTGTAATCCACTGTTAACAATGATATATTGATTACCAGCTCGAACGGTAGCGGGGCAACGTTCCTGCATGCCAGATCAGAAGTCGCGGGTTTGACTTACACCTAAGTTAGTTTTCCCCAACTTCGTACGGTTAGCGATCGCCATGTGTCACGACATCCGACTTGAATGTCCAAAAATGATCTTATAAGGTTTACCGTTTACGGTATGTTTTGAATGGACACAGACGTTCAGCCTCCTACTTTTCTCAGCCTGGCTAAGCAAGCACAACATGATACGAGATACTCGTACCACACACTACTACAAACTGTTCCTCAATTCCGCATACGTTTTACTTCCCTTCATTCCGACCAACAAGACTATTCTTCTGCTCCACCTTCCTCCCTTGCATAGTAACACTCCCTTAACCCTTCTAACACCATCTTTAGCATACCATCAAATACTCCGCATCCAACATCCTTCCTACCACAATTGGATTTCTCCTAAAAACTCTCTCCCATCTCCGACCCATGCCGACATCATCTTCGTTTGTTTTCCTGTCCTGACAGTTTCGTTTTTTTCGTTTTCAAGGTAGTACTAAATATAAAAATAAAAGGTTTAAAAGAAAAAATGCAAGTAGAATTTCTTTAATTGAACACAACAATTTTATTTTCACAAAACTAATCCTTTGTCGGTCAATACGCAGATCTATCCGCTTTAGACTATGTGGTTATTTTTAATACGAATACTTTCGACAAAGTGGAAAAATATTAATTTTTCGTCTGCTCTCAAACGAAAGACGGATAAATGGGAGCGATGCGATGGAAAACGCCCACACGTTGCCACTGCTAAAACACAACATTGTTCGTTCCATGAGGTGAAAAACGACATCGCCAAATTAGCGAGCGAAACTACGCAAAGGAGTCGTGGAAGCACCTGTTTACCGGAGCGAGAAATGGCTCATTAAAAATAGTTTTCCACGTCACTCTATGCAATTGCCACACGCCCAGGGATGAATCGACTCTAATCGAAATCTAACGCGATCAGCCCAACACGTTTTACCCCATCTGGAGACTTCTTTTGCACGAGCTTCATCTCCACTCCCACCCTTCATCTCTCTTTGGCCTCCTTTTGCGTCGATCACAAACTGCGCCAAACGCACTCCGGCAACAACCTCTTTGAATCCGGGAGGGCAAAGGCATCCCAGGAATCAAGCAGAAATCGCTCACATTAGCCGTCGATTAATTTCTATGCCCTCGCCAACACCCGCAGAGAGGGGACGGGATTGGCGGGAGGACTTTTGGCGGTTGCAACCTGGGGTCGAACGGGTCCCGCGCATTGGCAGGTGATCGGTAGCTTGGTTCTCATCTGATCTCCCCAAATAGACGTCTTCACCTGATCGGAACGTGGTTTCTCAACGCCCCTCCCCGCCCCCCGCCCCCTGGCTCACCCCCAAGCGCTCTCCCTTTTAGCGCGCGCGCGGATGGGATCACGCCCCCTTCCCGCCGGCAGAATCCGAATCCACGGACCACGTTTCGCAAGCGACCGGCCGGTCGGGTCCCTTCGCGCGGGAATCGCCGCACCCGCGCGCGGTAAGGGATGATGGGATACTGTTATCACCGTGGTCGGTCAATTGTGCAACTAGGTATGCGGCGGCGATCTGGGGTGCGCGATTCTCCCCAGCGAGGATGGCTCAAGCAGGACACGTCGGCTGCAACTGAATTCGGAATGTTTTAATCACGATTTCCCAACTATTTGAATCCGAAAAATAAAGAGAAATTGGAAGCTTCTATTAAAACAACTCCATGCTGTTTGTTAAAGTGCGGGGATGCCAAATTATTCCGAAGGCTTCCGATTCATTTCCCACAAATGTTTTGCATTTAATTTTGGACGATTGACATAACCACGAGCGATTACAACACAAAAACTAATATTCCGATTCAAATTTCAAGATAACACGGGAGATGCCGCGACGATGACTCATAAAGGAGTCATCCGCTAAATGCGCGTTACAATGCAACAATTTCAGAGTGCAAAAATCTCGGCCAAGGTTAATGATTTTTACACTCTAATATTGTTACATTCCGATTCAATACAAAACCCAAAGAATTCAGAGTACTTCTAATAGTTTGTTGCGTTATCATAATTTAAAAAGTTATGAACTCTATAACAGCAAGTCTATAGGGCGGACTATAGAAGTAATCAATGCGATTAAATATCTCCAAGTAAATGAATGTTGCAATTACATAGGTTTAGTGCATTAACTCTTGATTTTAGAAGGAAATGGCCAACTGCTTACGACTAATTAAAATGTCTTGTCACGAGAAGCTCCCAAGCAATCCCGAGGTCTTCTTGGTCCTCGTCCCTAAATACACAATGATTCCGTCCATTCCCACAATGATTAAGTCGGCGATAACGTACACATCATCTCCACCGAGGCGGCAGCCCATCTCACTGGTTCCCTAAAGTCGGGGAGACAATCACGGCCAACATGTCGGCACGATAAAGAAGCATCGCCACTTTCGGCCGCCCCGATTCCTCGCGGCACCTTTCGGCATTTGGATTTTGCAAAACTTTGGAGCCACGGGGGAGGTAAGAGTTGAAATCTATCGCATATATCTTTTGTGTTGCGTCTAAATCGGGAGAGAAAATATGCGCAGTCTGCCCCCTTAAACATTTACGCCCGTCGCGTTGCCAGAGGGACCTGGAAAGAGGCCGTTTCTATGCGCCAATGACAAAACAGCGAGTGTCACTTCCAACGTGAACTGCGATTCGTCTCGGTGGAAGGGTTTGAGGAGCGGCTAGCCTATGCACGCGAATGCACACTCACCGCTTACAAGCCTCCTTTTTTAAGGCCTTCCGAAAAATTCCCACACCGCCGTGTCGTTATTTTGGAAGTGCTAATCGAACATCGTTGGGCCGCATACGTCATGAGACATGTTTAGGGCTAAATGTGGAAGGTGAAAATTAGTAATACACTACGGGCAGAATTATTATGAAAATGAAGCTATCTACACCAGTATCAAATCTTCACCAGTATCGAAAGAGTAAAACAGATCTAGGTTCTCAGAGAGGTACTCTCAAGAGGAATTAGGAACAGAACTGAGTTCTGTTCCTAATTCCTCTTGAGAAAGGTGGTTGCACCACCGAAAATTCGAGAACTAGTGAGTACCTTTTTTATATGTTTTAGTTTCTGTGTTTGCTATGACTATTTAGTGAATTTACATTATATATATATATATATATATATATATATATATATATATATATATATATATATATATATATATAAGCGGTGGTAAATATACCGATAAATATATACCGATAATAGACACCTAAATATACCGATTTACAGTCACCACACCGCTGCTCCAAACATGTCACAGCGTCGTCTCCTGCATAATTGCCTCAATTGACTTCTTCTTTCCACCCTCCCGTTTTCCTCCAGTCTGCAAACGAGGAATTGGTGCTTGACACGCCCATTATGGATTTACGACATCAATCATCACTCAATGATTTGTGACATGCCGCCAGAGAGAGAGCTCAGCGGTATTAGATCACAGTTCATCTTCGATATTTCCTGTTGCGGCATTATTTTTTCGCTTCGCTCCGTCCAAATGGACACCGAAGAGGACTCCCGAACTGAGGAACAGTTAAGACTTTTAACTTATCATCATACGCACGTTTTTTCTCCGAAATAGAAACTATAATAACGACGTCCAAGCACATACATCTACATCAATACCTCGCGAGCCACCGAAAAGGTGTGTGGCAAGGGGTGTAGCACCAGGAGGAAAGGGGAAGGGATGAGGGGGTTGTAGTTTTTCAAATGGATGGGGGAAGGTGGGCCAATAACAAAAAATATTATATTATATATAACCACGCGCAGTCCCTAACTTGTAGGTTAATAATACTCGTTGCGTCGAAATAACTCCTAAAGACTCATACGTAACAATAAGGTCCCTAAACGAATAAGGAAAGCATTTCAAATCTAATTCATTTCTTGGGAATGGTCAAAGAGTTAACGAAGCACTTTTAGAAACGAGAAGAAAGGAATTAAGGCGAGAATATACCGGACGAATGGCGGGAACTGGGGCGCTCTCTTTGGAATGAACCGCCACAAAATCGAGAACGGTAATCACCATCAGCTTTGGAATCCGACGCAAAGCCTATGAAACTGATGTTTTAAACACGATTCAGTATATTTCAGTATCAGACATTCCAACAGCACGGTAATGTTGCATGGCGCGCCTTGTTACCTCCTAAGATGGCAATATTATCACCGAGGTGGAGATTGGACTACACAACCAGAGTATTTCAAGGCTGTCCACGTTATATAAACCCGGCACAACAAAATGGGACGTTCGAGGGTAGGAAATGCACACCTCCGTCACTTCATGTCACCACCAAGAGGGAAAACTTCGTTTTGATTGGACGACAAAAAAAAAGAAACGCGAGAAACGAACGAGAGGAAACGTGGGCGGATGGGAGAGGATAGGCGAGGGTGGAGTTGGCGTGGAGTGGGCGGGGGCCAGAAATAGGCGATAAAAGGGAAACAGGGCGACGCATGGGAGGGTCGAGAGCCGTGGGAAATACTGGTAATCACAGCCACCCAGGATACGGGCGGCGGCGATGGGGAAAGAGTGACTTTTTTCTTCCCTTCTCCCCCCACACCCGCTCCATCCCCACTCATACATCCTTCCCTTTTTTCTCTTAAAGTGGAAAATTACCCATTTAGCTTCGTTGCGGCAGTTTTTCGCGTTTGTGGCCGAGTTTGATGTCGCCGTGGAGTGTGTGGAGCAGCCTGGATGGACCAGTGGGGGGGGGAGGGAGGGAGGGAGGGGGTTGGGGGATGGATGGGACATCTAGTTTTGGACCAGCGGAATGTAACCCGCATCGCACTAACCCACGGAGATTCAGTCGTCCGCCCCCCCCCCCCCCCCGAGGCCACTTCTCCTCCCATTAATCCTTCCCCCTTCCACTCTTCAATCTACTTCAACCACTCCTCACGCGCTCGTCGCGACATTTTGTTTTATATCACTGGGACATAGTTGGTCATGGGAGGTTAAATGAGAAAACGTAACGACGATGAAACATTGCTGCGGAAGCATACGGAACTCGGGCTGTGATCACAGCCCGTCCGCAATCATCTGATTGGTTGCAGTGAGATCTTTCATGCTACACGACGAGACTACATTACGAAATGAACTGAAGGGTAAGAAAATCACGGGCATGATAGATGCAAATATTTGACTAACGTTTAAAAAAATGAGGCTGATTTTTTTATAAACTGCGCTTTTATCTTTTCTCTCTCGGGTGCCAATTTCCCTAAATGAAGATATCAATGCCATGGAGCCAAAATGTACTTAGTCCGGTCATTTTTTGATTCCAATTCAAAGGCAGCCAAATGGATGGAGAACGTGTAAAAATATACCGATGGAATAGAATGAGAAGAGATGCCAATAAACACATTTTATTTTGTGCCGAAGACCTTGTTATAAGGCGAGTTCTAAACAGATACAATGAATGCCAACACGTAAATGATTCCTCATGAAAGCTGCATTACGAAATAATGAAGAGGCAGTGCCAACTAGGCGCCTCTCGATTTCTCGCACTGCCTCTAGGGGCAAGGGTCTGGCCACATTGACAAACCGCAGATCACCAAAGTTAAGTAACGTTGGGACCGGAAGGAAGTCGGATGGGTCACCTCCACAGCTTTACCAAGATGATATTTTCCCACCTATATTGTTAAGTAAGGCATAGGTTGACAAAATGGACCAAGAGCCTAATGCTCACAGATCTAAGTGCCCGCAGGTCCGGTCGAAAGCCTCACCAGCAATCAATCATCAATCCCACTGTGCCACCAAAACCCGATCGTCTTAAGGGCATTGCAACAAGTTCGTACACGCCATTATCCGTCTAAATCCATTCTCCGAGACTAGCGTCCGTAGCGATCTGTGCGTAGCGTCCATCTGCATCCCCAAACCTTTTAATGCCAGCCATACCGAACTCAAGTCATCTCCCACACCGGGTGCCTTGGGTAGAAGGGATCCGAGGGAGGGGGGAGTCATGACGACAGCGAAAGAGATGAGTGATCCAAGAGTCATTTTTTGAGGGTCAGGAGGGGGGGAGGTCGAATCCCGGGGTTTCATGATCTGCAACAGTTTACCTCTTTATACACAGAAATATATATATATAATATAAAAAATATAATATATATATTTTATACATATTCAAGTGTGCATCTATGTGTATGTACATTTTCACACATATTATTTTATACACACAACATTCGACGGCACAATAGAACTCAAAAATATTTGTATATATATATATATATATATATAGTACAGAAATACATACTTATAAGATATATATACATACACAATATTATATATAAAATATATATATTTTTAGAGGTTGGCTAGAGCATCGGTCCGGCAAGTCAAAAGATCCGGTGTTCAAGTCCCGGCTAAGGAAATGTTTTTGCGCTTATGATCTGCTCGATTCTGCCTCCCCCACCTCTCCAGTGTTCGTCCTTTATATGTGTTCCTATTCCTTTTCCGTGCATCTATTTCCATGTGAATGAATATATATAGTTGTTTGAAAACTCATCGAATTGGAAATGACTCAATGTCACCCGTGTCCGTTGCATGCACCAGCACCAACACATACTTAAGATCTTCGTTTGACCGGAACAGGAAAAAATTAACACCCATAGAAAATTAATTTCCTCCAAAATAAATAAAATGTGGAAGGACTGATACTGTTTGTCCAAATTGGTTTTTTTTAACCTTTCGGACTTTTCATCGCAGACACCTAAACGAAACAAACAGGAATTGGAGGGGATTGCGATGGCGTGGCCGAGGGTGTCGGAGGAGTGTCGAGGGCTTTGACGGCTGAAGAGGCGGGCAGCCAGTCAGTCGGCCAGACCATATCACCGAAGGGAAGATCATCCGTGAAAGTCGTTTAATAATAAAAAACGGGGAGGGAGGAGGGGGAAGGGGGTTGGTTGTGAGGTGAAGAGGGAGGAGATGAAATAACGTGGCTCTTAGGGATTGAAAAAACACCGTCCTAAATGGGGAGGGCGGGAGAGAAATTGAAAGCGGAGTGGGCGGAGAGGGTGTGTTTGAGTGGGACGGGGGGGGTGGAGGACAAGGGAAGTGTCCCCCCCACCCTGTGTCCCCTCGGAGCATTCTGGTCATCGGAGCGGTCACGTCCACGCTCTCCCACGCCACTCACGGCAGCAGAAGCAGCCCATCACAAGGCGAGAGGTGCCCTCCTCCTCTCTCGATGGGGGAGGGGGGGCAGGGAGGCAACGGGGGGGGGGTTTGGGGATTCGCGGGTGGGAGATGCGGAGGGGGTCCATTGGGATGTGTGGAGTGGAGAGGGTGAGCAGGGGGCGCGGGAGGGAGGTCGAGGTGTCGGTCAGGGAGGGAGCGAAGGGTGGAAAAGGGAGAAGGTCGAGGATGAAATAACAGTCGCAGGCCTTCTCACTGCGACGTCGCGCCACCAACAATTAAACAAGCGATTCACCATTACGATTTTTTAAGTGCATTGGTTGGTGCCATATGCGACATAAAAAACTGCATCCAATGAAATTCTGTAAACCAAAAGTCTACTCGAGTCGTCAATAAACGTCCACTGTCAGTCACCTCTGTTCATGGCGAACAAATATTCATTCACATGGAAATAGATATTAGAAAAAAGGGATAGGAACACATTTGAAAGATGAACGCAGTAGAGATGGGGAAGGCGGAATCGAGCAGATCACAAGTGCAAAAACATTTCCTTAGCCGGGACTTGAATACATGATCTTTCGACTTGCCGGGAAGATCCTCAAACCTAATGCTCTAATGCATATATGTGTATACCAAATATTAACAATCTAAAATTATTAAATTTTAACCTGGGATTACGTTACTTAAACAATATTTTTTTGGCAAAAATTCAAAAGCTATCAACATAGGAAGAAAAAGAAACTGAAGAAAACCCTATACACATTTAATAGGTAAATTGGTAACTTCAAAACTCCAGAGGGCATTTGTTTTAGTAAATTGTATTGACTATTCGATAATTGCTAACACATAGGTTGAAAACACTGTACATCAAAGAACAAGCGTGTAGAGTACCTATTACTACGCATAAAATTGAAGATAAGAGGACAGCGGCCATGAACTGAGCGGATGCAGGCTGCAGGAAATAACCAGAGCATGCACATCAGAGAAACACTTTCGCCCGCAGATATCACTGAAAATTTTATATTGCCTATTTCCGGGATTTTGCCTCGACCTTGCCAGCGCTCAATCAACAGACAGGCTTCTGGGAAGTGATGGAATGACTGGAACAAGTTTCGACGCAATTTTTTCAACGCGTCCATCACGCATAAGACGCCTTTTCTTTTCCTTTTTTTTCGAGGATAGAATTTCAGCGAGATCATTATCTCAAATAAATTTTTATAGACTGGCAGTTTTCCAACCACGAAAAAGCACCCTTAAAAAATCAGAATTCTCGGACTCTACTCCCGATGACACATTTATGGAGAGACACTAACGTTTTTAAGATGCTTTCACGAGGAGGGAGGAATTGATTAGAGGGACTTAAGGCAAGGATGTTAACAAAAGGCTCCTCACAACTCTGATATGGAGCGTGGTTTTGCACGGCGCGGAAATACGGTCACAAAGAAGGATGATAGGCATAGATTGGAGGCTTTTGAAACGTGGCTGTGGAGAAGGATGGAAAAGGTGAAGCGAACAGAAAGGGAAACAAACGAGGAAGTGTTAGGAATGGTTGGGGAGGAGAGGGGATTGTTGGGAGAAATCCAAAGGAGGCAAATGAAAGATGAATGCAGAGCGTTTTGATTGGCGTTGGGACGTTAAAGACTGTGTAAGAGGAGAGAATGTTTGGCAAACGAGGAAGGGCCAAGAATAGGAAGGGATGTTGGACGGAACGAAGTGTGCGGAATTGATGAGGTACTTACTCTAGTGCCCGATTTCAGGATGTTTTTGGTTAAGAGAAATCGGATAGGCTGTTTCCATCCAAAACCCACCTTAACTGGTAGAATACATAATAATGATAACATTTTTTTTCGCAGGAACGAATGGCGACGTTGGGGGCAAGGGATAGAATGAAAGAGACTTGCTTGGAGCAGGATTATCCTCCTCTCTCGCCGGAAGTCACCGAGCAGTCCACGTAGCTCTCCGATTGCAATAAACGATTGGCGCGCACTAAAAACCACGAATATCATCCTCCCAAAAGTAGTCCATCCGTCCAAATTCAAGTACCACCGTGGGAAATGAGTGTGAACAAAAGGAAAAAAACAATGGTCGGGAGATTGAGTGAAAGAGGAGAGCGCTCGTCTCCGACCATCCGCCGGACGAATGCCCTCCTCCCCTTCCCGACTCGGCTCCATCCGCGGCGATCACTCTCCCCCGTGCCGCGAATCACGGCGCGACAGAGGCGCACGCCCGCGTCCCGGCCAGGAGACACGGGTTCACGTGGATATCAGTGGAGGCGGGCGGAGGATGCTCGGGGCAACTCGAGAATCCGACGGGGGGAGGAGGAGGGGGTGGGAAGAGGGCGGCGGAATGGATGGATGAACTATCCCCTCCTCGAAAGGGGCCTCCACAAAGGAGATGAGACGGAGGAGAGGAATACGATGGGAGAGGGGGTGGCGGGGGGACATCGGGAGAGAGAGATAACTGCTTAAGAAGAAGAAGACTGCGACGACGGCCAATCCAATCCTTTCTCTGCACTCGAGAATTTTCCAACCCGAGAGTTGACAGGATAATGGCGGTGGCGGTGGTGGTGGCAGGCGGCGGCGAGCTATGGGCTGAATGAGAACGGGAGGGCGATTGCCGAGGGGCGGGGGTGCAGACACCGGGGGTGGGGGTGAGGTGGAGCGGAGACCGGGAAGAGACTACTCTAAATAGAGGGAGCATAATACGAAACATGGCCTTTTTTCATCTCATCCCGGGCCGCCTTGTTGTGCGGAGCTTTTAAATGAGTGGTTTGCAAGGCAGGGGAGGCGCGCTTTCCCGGAAGAGAGTATTTAAGACGATAATCACCCAAATCGCATGAGTGCATTGCATATATTTCACAATAAAATAGACCACCTTCGTTCAGCACTGCGAGAAACCACAGGATCGTGTATCTTGGGATGCACAGGCTCACGAGTGGCTCACGAGGTAGGGAGTAGGGGGCGGGGAAATTCTCCCGGGGCGAAGAGACCATATTACAAACGGAAGGGGAAATGCAGGTGCGCCCACTTCACGACGCTGCTTCACAGCGCGACGGTCCCTGCAGATGGAAATTTACGGATGACAGGAGGGGACCGAGGAATCGCGGAACTTTAACCGGGACCCCTTTGATAGAAATTTCCTGAGCGTTAAATTACAGCACAGCCAATCATATTATACGCTTCGACCGATGTCACAGGGAACTCAATTTTTTTATCGGATTAGTATTATAAATAAGAGGTGTGTTTCATTCTTAAAAGGAAATAAATTACGGCATGCGATATTTTTAAGAGTGCAAAAATTTTTATCAAATTAGCAAAGCAACACTTGGTTTTTTCTTAACTGTATCTGCTCCGCTGAATGGACATAAAATAATGAAATGCTAAAAAAGTCTAAAAGAAATCCATACGGTATAGTGGAAAAGGGCTTACTGCTTTCCATGGATACTCGGGGGAACTTCATTCCAACCTCATTTTAAACACTTATTTCACCCAATGGCGCAACACTTCACGCGTACAGCGTGGGGAGGGAGTAAAAAAATGCCCACTAAAATGAAAATCTTTCCACGTTGTCTTCTTTTTTCATAACACGTTTGTGCGGAGCACCTGAATCTGTTCTTATACAGTACTTCCTGAGGAGATAAACGCGCTCCACGATATTAGTCTCATTTTATTCCACCAAGTGTAGTACATGCTCGGCGAGGTTTTCAGTACTGGCGAACGTGAGAGGTAAATTTTGCGTCTGCATTCGGGGAATGAAGTACTCTTGGACTATATACCTTACGAAAACAAATTAATATCATCTGAAGTAATGATTATGTGGTAAATGAATGATGAATGAGAGCTTCCACCGTCTTGTTCAATTCAATCACTAGTTTTTAATTAAAGAACTTGGTTACTACAGGCCTGATAGCAAGAATTTCTATATCTCCAGGTGATAAATTAAATGTTTTCAGACCAAAGGTTCTCTGTAGGCAACTAAGTCGAGTTGAAATTTCATACCCTGGAAATATTTTATAATTATATTGTTAGCATCAATACCTGACCCGATGAGTCGTAGGTCAGAAAAAAATGACGACGGTCCCTAACTGAAATGACCCTCCACACCCATTAAATCAGACATTGGGAATAGTACCGATAAAGTAACGTCACGATGTACAAGTAAGACGAGCGTATTGTTTCTGTTGTTCTGTTCATGATTACGGTGGATATCACTATACGATAGCTTAACGGTTACGTAGACGAGGATTTTTACAGCTATTGAAATTTCAAGAGAGTGTTTCAACATTTTCGGCTGTCCAATAATTATATTTTAATCCTTAGACTTGACAAGTTGCTTACAACAGCCACGTGGAAGTACGAGAATGCCCGAATACGCCATCGTCCCAACCGCTGCCGTCGAAATTTGACGGGGTGGGCACCGAGATGGGTCGAGGGTCCTGATTAATTTGCTTGAATCATTCCATACCAATTACGCGTAAAACTCTTTTCTTTCGTCTCAGAAATGCACTCCCCAACTTACTTGAAGCATAATTTCGGTAAGCAGTTTTGCTGCTCCTGTTAAGTGCATAAAAACTAAGCATAAATTGTAATATAATACCGTATGACATGAAAATCCGAACGCAGAGATGAGAACGCTCATGCGCAACTATCACTCGTGTTAAAAAAAAACACGAGGACTTGAGGGAAAAACTAAATTTGGCACGATATAGGACGTAAGGACGAGAAGGAACTTTTAGGTTTGTTTGAGCTTTTATATAAAAATAGTCGCTCTCAAATATTCAAGGTTATCGGAGCGGATTGTGTGAGTACAAGGAGCAAATTGGATTGAGTAACAACAAACAATTCATGAAAAAAGTTGTGGTGTCAATGCAAATTATTAATATCACAAACGTGAATGTATGAAACCCATTTGCGAAAATAATTTTCAGCCTAGAAACACTTGCCGATGATTTCCATCTGCAAATTTCTACTTTAAAAATATAGAGAAGGTTTCAAATTCCTATTCACTGCGATTATTTGTATAATTGACGCGGATTTTCTGTAATTTTACGTAAATAGTTCGTTTACAATTTCCCTTTCTCGAAATGAACGAATAGTTCTGGACTTTCAAGTAACACTTTCCAACTCTTACATAAGAGTTTGACCTTGGACAGCAACAAACAATAGAAGCACATAAAAAACACTCACACGTTATTTCTTTATAAGCATACGATAAAAATCGTATATATATATATATACATACATATGGTATATATATACATATATACCATAAACACAGTAATCAACCCGAAGGTCGGTTTAGTAGGTGATGGTCGAGCTCACCCATGTACTAAGCCCGACGGCGTGTGAATATTCACACATCAGGGTAGGGGGGCCAGTTCCTTTCCCTGTGCCGGTTATGGTTTCAGCCCAAAGTGCCTTGGGCTAAACTTTGGGCTGCAGGTGCCCAAAGTGCCTTGCCCGGGAATCGAACCCGGGACCCTCTGGTCAGCAGTCCAACGCTCTACCCGCTAGACCACCGCGACCCGCAACTTGATTTATAACATCACATATATATATATATATATATATATATACACACACACATGAAGGAATCAATTAACAAAACTCATTAATCTGCTTCAGTTAATTCTTAAACGGTAAAACATTTCCTGAAGTGAAATCCGAGAGGGGCAAAAAACACGAGCAGCATTTTTGCCCGTTGACAACCCATTCTCCCTGAAGAATATGCCTGAAGCGAAGAGACGGAAGGAGGATTTAGTTCATACCAGAACAGAAATTTAAAATCATGAATCAATGGAAATACCAATTAGGAGCTCCGCTAAGATATTTCCTTCCTCACCAAATGAGTGGAAAGTAGTTCTTGAGGAATGAGAAAAAACCGAAGAAGAATGGAGATTAAACGAAGGAGGACAAGAGGTGGGAATTTGGATGGTACGCGTAGGCATGCAGAGGAGTCCATTAAGGATGTGAGTGGGATGGGATTGAGGAGGGATGGGGGAGGGAGGGGAGGGGATTGGGGAGAAAGGAAGGAGGGCGGAATTTTGCGGGTCAGAGAAGGCTCAATTTTTTATTACCCGACGGTCGGGGAAATATATCCACCTACATTTCATTTTTAAAAAAACCCGCTTTACTTCATCTATTTCAAAGGGCAAAGGCAGACACGCTAAGAAGGTGGCTCGCGCGAGGGAGCTCCTTGGACACCAATTAGACTGCGGACCGAAATCCGACATTCTCACGCAGCTATAAACCATTTTAGGTTTCATGGAAAAAAATTCCAGAAAAAAACAGGAGATACTCTTTCGGTTACACGGAGAAATCCTAGATGATATTCCACACCAAGGGGTACTTTTGTCGGTAGGGACAACTTAATTACGAAATTCATTTAAAATCATATGAAAATATTTTATAACGCCATTGAACGACGATTCATTTATCATGTACGCCATTTCCCTTTCAAGGCGACGTTATGTTTTTCTAGAGAAGTAAACTACACATGCACATGTTGAAAGCATTTACTACAGGCAAGACAGATTTCACTATTCGTCTGTCCCAACAAATGACATTCAGCTTTTGCAATAGATCCCAAAACGGCAATAATATCATCCAATGATACCACCCCGACTTGTCGTAATGCCGTAATATAACTAAGTTTACAATTAAAGCATTTGGCGTGGCATCCCGATGACGCCAGGCAGGCATTAATGTTTCACTCTGATTGGAGGAAAGATGTAAAACACACCTACAGGGTATTTCCCAAAAATAGTAGACTTATATTTTCCCCGATATACGGACGGACGGGCGGCGGACGGGTGGGGGTCTCGGGTGAGGATGGAGCCCGGTGGGCAGTTGGCCTTTGCGGAATGTACATCGCTCGTTTGCGAAATCTCTATAAGGTTACCACAATACGCGTTGTCTTGAACTTGTTATTGGAACAGCGATACGCCATCCAATTTAGCGTGAAACCAGGAAAGGGAAAAATGACATGCTCAAGGCAGCTTATGGTGGTAAAGCCATGGGTAGGTCGGGTGTTTCTGAGTGACACAAGCTGTTTCGGAAGGGTAGAGAAAATGCTGAAGACGCATAACGTTCAGGACGCCCTTTGACCTCAAAAAGTGACGAAAGTCTTGCAAGAGCGAAAGCCTTGTTTGACACGGATCGCAGATTAAGTGCTTCCATGGTTTCTGATTAACTTGGCATCACTGAAAGTGATGAGCATTGGCTTGTGACCGAAAACATGAGCATGAGAAGGACGTGTGCGAACTTGGGACCGCGAGTGCTCATGGACGAACAAAAGGAAACTCGCACGCGGATCCGCCAAGGGCTTCTCGACCATGAATCCACTTTTTTTCAGCCTCACCGGGCTTCTTCCTCTTCCCCCGCCACAAATCCGTGGTTAAAAGGACGTCACCACGGCTCGGTGGAAGTGCTACAACAGCCCGTGACGAGGGAGGTTATCAGCATTCCGGGTGCCGCCTTCCAGAAGGCGTACGAGGCGTGGAAAATCCACTGGCAGCGGTGTGTGGACGCACAAGGGTGCTACTTCGTAGACTTTTGAGTGAATGAATCAATTCTGACAAGGAGAGAATTTGTGTATCGATGCATGTTTTTTACCCTCCCAGCACTTTATGACCAAGTGATAGCAACGATAGGAGTGCGCGGGGGGGGGGGGCTAGGTGGAACATAGGTCGCACTCACCGTTGCTCGCTTCCGCTCCCATGTTCACCGCTTTCTGCTCCTGTAGGGCTGCCAGGGTGAGGATCGTGGCCATGTCCTGCTGCAGCATAACCTACGGGAGAGACACAACAGGAGATATGAAAAAGAGCAAGGCACATCATTTGTTCTGGGCATTTCATCTATGAATCCCTTGGATGATGCACGATCAGTCATTGAACCTCGGTCCAATTCCAATCAAGAAGAGGCAGTTCTAAATGCAATCAAAGGTCGTCCTTACCCCTTAAAATGCAATAAATACAGTGATACACCATTTTATGAGCAAGTATCAAGCAAGCATAAGCGTACACCACCGTAATTGAAAATAAAATGAACTGTATTTGAGGATCAAATACAAAATAAAATGAAGAGTACATTTTTACGTAATACTATTTTAAATGTATATATTTAAACTTTTGTTTACTTTCAATGGGTTACAGGGAACAAATGGGTATATTTCAGTATTTAATCTTCATGGAATCGGCTTTTGGCGTTGACAAAAAGTTTTCCTGCAAGTAGCTGCAGACCAAACTGATTGCGGTTTCTTGAGATGTTCAAGTTTTGGTGTTGCCCAGAACAGAAGCTCCCTCAACCCCACCGCCCTCCATCTCCGGGGCTCCAATTTTGAGCGGGTACAGCTTCTCTCCCAGAAAAGTGAACAAATTTTAAAAAGAAGGACAAGGAAATACGCCTGCAATTGCGCTGCGCGAAGCCGTTTGACCGAAAAGAGTGCATTTAATAACAGCATGCTTTTTCGCAAGTCGTTGAACAATCTAATGATTGCTCGTTAAGTATCCAAACGGCGACAAACCAGTGCGCAGCTGCGGGGGGACTTCTCTACCCAATACTTTCTCCACAAACTGTATTTCCAGATCAATTTGCAAGCCTTTTCGGACAATATCAATAATTTCTGTTCACCCTAAACTTCAATTTCTCTGTTGGATGAACTCTAGAAGCAATAAATTAATTAGCTTATCAGTTGAACCACCATCAGTCAGTTAAAAATGGTTGTGAATGAAGTTTGTGAACAATTGCGGAGACGTATTATTTCCTTAAGAGCCGCAATTTGTAAGCAAAATTTATCTTCTTCCCTTCAAGTGTGCAGTAGGCTCCCGGCTAAGGGGGTTGATCGTGATGAGGATATATTCGCGCACGTGGGATGGGGAAAAAACGACTTGGAACCTAAATTTAATTTAATTTAAAAAACGAAGAATGTTGGAGATTAAGTTCCAGATGAAATATGGTTGCCAAGATAGTCCATTGAGAACGAGTCCCATGCACGTGGAGGAGTGTTATATATAACTATTGGACCAATCTCTTTACTTCTCTTAGTTTATTCAAATTCTACTGATCATTAAGTACTCTTATGATTTTAAATTCAAATCATTATGCAACAAATACATGCCCCATGTGGCCGGACCAGAATTTGCTTTACTTTAATAGTTCAAATACTCAAAAATGTTGTTTACACTTCAAAACAGATATTATTTGCAAAAGATATTCAATGAAATTGAGAAAGACCTTTATCTTACGAGGCCCAAAATTTAAAATTAGCATTGTCAGGTGTGGAAAAGGGAAACTTAATCCAAATTTAGAACTGAAAGCTTCTGGTGTTAAAAGAATTGTATCAACACGCCAACTCAAAGTCATTCTCAGAAACAAATCGTTGTTCGTGCGAACTAGGGCAAACTTAGAGAATAGCGTCAATTGAGTTTGTATCACGGAGTTCGTTGACTGAAGACTATGTTTTAGACCCACACAGAATAAATCTTTGAAGGCATGCTTTTTTAATAGCACCTGACAGGATTAATAGCACATGACGGAGAAAAGGAAGAGGACCTGGCACCAATTCTCTTACACAAATTTTCGTGTGCCTTCTTGGCAGCTACTAATGGGTTTACCGAAAGCAGCATCAAATGTTGACTCACGAATTCTAAAGATTTGAGAAAACTGCGAACTCACTCTCCCTCAATCATTTCCTATTCCGTCCGAGGGAGGGATATTCAGGGAATGGGAGGATGCTCGCAAAAAATATAATAAAATGGAGGAGTGATGAACTTTCTCAGCTCCAATATGGCGGGATCAATAATTTTCCGAACTCCCCGAAATCCATGTTCGAACCTCACAATGATGGGCATGATCTCTTTCTCTTGAGGTATTTCCACAAATAATCAAATAAATGCGGTCGTGTAACAATTTCCAGGACTATCATGCATAACTCAATGACTCTAGCATCGTGAATGCGTGGGGAAGATACCTTCCAACCCATAAAGCTAAATTCTTTTACTATTAAAAGTGTTATCTTTACACAAAGAATGCCTCTTTTGATTACAGACGTGAAAGAAGACAACAGCATTTATTCACGAAACGCCTTTCTTTCCCGGCACCCTTATTCCAGAGATTAACAGAACTTGGTTTACGAATGTTCTCGTCCTAATATCGCCGAAATTCACGGGATCGCTAAATGGATATACCGGTTAACAGACGCAGAGGACTCATTTCGCATATCTTTTTCCAAATATATACCCCGCTGGTTGCATGGCCCTGATCGAACAGGTAAACCGGTCGCTGTTGAAGTTTACACATGTGGTTCTTTCAATTTTGATTCTTTATTGAACACACACAGGTTTAAAGGTTCCCTACGTCATATTACGATTCTACCGGTGTGTGGCATGAGAAGATTACGACGGAGGCGTCAGAGGGCGTCGTGTTCACCCCATGGAAAAGACACCTCTGTCCACTCCGCCTTGGAAAGAAGTACTTTAACTCTTTAGTAAGTTTCATCACGTAGTTGTCCTGTCACCTCCTGCCACAAGCCACTTCGGAGGTCACCGGCTCGAATCTCTCCTGAGGTGCGGATGTTGTGGCAACAAGGGAGGAGGTCGATTGCGAAAGGACGCCTCCTTGGACTCCCCCTCCCTAACTTAGCAACGTCTGCAACACTACGACCCGCGATCCACGCTGTAAAATCCACGCTGTATGATCCAGCCGAGCGTTCCGGCCTCACTTGGTGTGCGGCCACAGAAAGAGCGCGACAGGGGGCAGGGGCGGCTGTGCTGGGCGAGGTGAGGGCTGCCGGAGGATCGTGGAGTCCTGGGGGAGGGGGGGCGAAAGAGTGAGAGACGGGGGATGGAAGGAAGGAATGGGGAAGGCGAGAGGAGAAGGGAAGGGAATTTTTTTGAGGAATGCGAGACCGGAGATGACCGGTGGGGGTGGAGACGAAGGACGGCGGTCGTTATATGTTGAAGAGCAGAGGGGCGGGGGGTTGTGGGGGGGGGGGGTGGGGTGCGAGTTTTGAAATATGCGGTCATAAGGAGCCGACGAGATACGGGAAGTTAAAAACCATTCCCCTAATTTCAACCTGACCGTCTGGAGGTCTTCCATGCGGCCGACCCCAACTCATCTTCATAATACACTCAGCCGCGCTAACTATTTGAAACAAACTTCAAAAATGGAAACCTATCAACGGGTAGCGGAAAACAACCAACAAGTGTAACATGCTAATACAAAGCTATTCAATCTTCTGTCAACGATGACACGACATGTTCGCTCCTTCAGATTTCCATGCGAATTCAAAGAGCGACAGTTTTTAATTCCGCCTTCTACGATAGTCCCGACTCTCCCAATACTCTCGATATTAGGATTTTTTATTTATATTTAATGAGCACATAACTTTTTGCCAATCCCATTTTTTTGTCTTCGAAGATGCAATATAAAAATTTTATTCTGCCAGTTTCATGCGGTACATTCAGGGTAGTCGTCAGTATTTCAGCCCCTTCTCAAATACTCCATGGATTAAATTAGTGAAGGTATAAAAATGAAAAGTAAGAGGAAAGTCATGTATTGTTAGGGGGCATTTCCGTTCATGCACAAGTCCGTCCTATCCGTACCAAAACTTCCGCGTCCCTCCCTTACTGTACGACACACACCTACCTAAGATACGTGGCCCACGAATGGAAACTTCAATTATCCTCAAGTACACATCTTCCGACACGTATCAAGTTATCCTCATTGTAATTCTGGCCGGAAATAAGAAAAAAGTCGGCACTTGGCGACGGCCTGGGTCATGTTATTAGCGTTAATTTCCCGTAGATGTGTGAAACTCGGAGAGTGCAGTGGGCAGAACGGCGGTAAGGGTGGAGGAAGGATGATGGAAAAGGCGTAGGGAAGGGAAATGTTCCGGAGGCGGCTGTTTAGGAAGGCAGGCAATGCAGGAAATAAGACATAATGGCGGAAAAATCGGAAAATGAAAAAAAAATCGAAAGAGCTAGGAATGAAAACATATGGCTGGGCCTCTCGTTGCGGTGGTAGGGGGAAGCTGGGCAGTGAGTGGGGGGAGGGAGGGGGATCGCAGTGGTGTGAGGGGGCGTGAAGGTTAGAAATTACCACACAATGCATTTGGGCGCGGGAGGGAGGGTGTGGGGAGGGGGGGAATAGCGCACGGGGCGAAAGGAGCGAGGCGAGGGGAGGGTGGAGGCGGTGGCTGATTCAGGGGTGCGGGGACGAAGTGGGGTCTCAGGCACAGAGCGAGGGACTGGGGAGGATTACTGGGGGGAGGGCGGAGGGGGTTGAGGGTTGCGGGCTCGGATTATTCGGGACGAGGCACCGAGCAGGGCCGGAGGTGGACTGGGTGCCACTCGCGGTTCGCGAGACTCGGAGGAGCGAACGACGGGGGATCACGCATCATTCAGGTGCCGCAGCCAACTCCGTTCCATCGGAAGAATGGACCGAGGCTCATCGCGAGGGAGAGATTTCAACTGGGGAATCAGAACTCCTTGCTCTACCTCAGCGAATAGCCAACGATGAATCTTTAGGATTTTGAATGCATCCGATAGATAACAAGGCTAATCGAAGACCAGATGCTTGGCAGAATAAAATTATTTCATCCACTCTACGTACACCGATGAATCATGCCGTGTTCAATTACCGGCTGATAGATGACGGCAATACTAGGGATACGTGTAATAGTTCTACGCATCGTAAGACGGGGAAAGGTCACCAAAGTTACACTTGAACTTACAAAAACGGAGCCGAATGATGATAACATTTTAAGAGAACTGCCAGCAGCCTCGAGCGTCATGCGGAAATTTTCGCGTTGATGTCTTTCACGAGACAAAAGTAGCGCGTGGTCCCGCCATCAAGACCCGTCCATCCACCGACTTGATTAAATTTTTCGCTCACGCTCGCAAAATTAAGAATGCAAAAAAAGTGATTTGACACACACAATTTTTCTGTTTTATTTCCATCTCCGCCCGATGACTAATTTTCGAGTCCACGCGCAGTTTGAGGATTCGCGAAACGTACGGGCAAGAAAATATTTCTCGCCCCTCGAGGAGGTGACATGTAGTGATGGGGGAGGAGGTGGAGGAAGGCAGGGGGGGTCTCGGAAAGGCAATGTGGAGGGGGGACGGATGAGACGGGGACGAAACGGAATGCGAGAAGATCGCGTGGACTCGTTTGTAAAAGGAATGACTTCTCGACGGGCGAAGACGAGAAAGGAGAAAGCAGAGGGGACAGATGTGTGGAAGGGCAGAGGCGGCGGTAAGGAGGACACCTCGTCATTAGAGGTGAGGAAGAGCGGAAGGTTCGGGGGGGGGAATTAAGGGAAGAAGGAAGGGGGGGGGGAGGAAGGACGGGGGCGAGTAGGCGGATGTCTCCCCCTCGCGGTGATACTATCCCCGGGGGAGGGTGTCGGCAGAGAACGGCCTTCCTTGGGAGGAAGAATACCTTTGGAGGAGAATGTGGTGTGACCTACCTGGCGTACTTTTCCCTTCTCTCTCCCTCATTCCATATCACATTTCTCGCTTCTCGTGAAACATAACACACTGTTACACTTCTCAACACTCTCTCATGAGTAAAATTACATTCTTGCCATGAAGTACGACGGCGACTTATCAGGGGGCCGAAAATCGTTGGGATAAAATGACAAGCGGATTCGTAAATTAAATGAAAGAATTCAACAAGCTGTCACGCGGTGATCAACACATTCAACTTTCACGATATGACAGTTTATTTTATCATTTATTTCATTCACTGTTGGTGCCACAATTATCCCAGTACACAGATTAAAGAGATTAATGTTATGCTGGTTGTCCTCTGCTGTATAATGAATCGAACACGATGACTGGAGTAATCGATTCCTTAACGGTGAGTTAAGTTCAAAATTGAGTAAAGGACAGGTTTGGAAAAATTAGCGCTTCTTGCTTAGAAAGGACATACACACCGAAATGCTATCTCAATACCATTTAGTGACCGGTAAGTTCCTACCCGCGTGCGTCCAATGCCAAGCCATTTTACGGGATGCGCATTATCAATTCCCACCTCAGATCCCAAGTTTGAATGCTCCAATTCACTATATCCCATCAACACTTTCATCTCGCCAATACCTTAAAATCTAATGCCACAAGAACAAGTGATATCAAAGTCAGAACGTTTTATTAAGGTAAGAAGAGGAACATGGGTCTTGGGCTTACACATTAGTGGCTCAATAGTATGATAAGTTACAGTCATCAATTTATCAACAACAAATACTTTGTTCTTCAATTAACATTGAATTAATGTAGCACAATATTTAAGCATACAAGGCCACCAAACTGCAATAATGGTGTTATCATTTTAAGCGTTCTTTATTCAACCAGGTAAGAATTAATTGATGGTTTCCAGCGTAACTTCACGGAATCGATTCTTATTGGAAATGAAAAAATAATAACTTTGTGATTCCACCGAAAATTTATTACGATACGACCCGGGTTTCGACGTTCAACGTCATCTTCAGAAGTTAGACATTAATAGTAATAGATAGAAATATTATTAGTAATAAATTTTCTGTTGAATCACAAAAGTTACTATTTTTTAATTACCAGGTAAGAATTAATAGAATTATTAGTATAGTACATTGCCCATTGCAATAAAAGTATTTCAATGGTATGTTGCCCAAAAGACTAAATATTTCTAAGCTAGCTAGCTTAAAAATCTTTTCAAATTTGGACGAGCAAACCCACGGTTCTAATACTTTAAAGATAGTAATGGATTGAGAGAAAGATGGGGCACTCGCTTACAGCTCTCCTCCATCCAAACGACCAGAGCTGCCCCTAGCCAGTTCAATTTCACTGCTCTTTCTTTACACGTTAAATTATTTTCATAACATTGCCCTCATCTCTCCGACCTCACTCCCCTCGCATCCCTCCCTCTCTTTCTCCGAGCGAGCAACCCTCGCGCAGCGCCTCCCCTTTCCTCACGCCCTGTTCATTCTTCTCTCCACTCGATTATTCCAAAGCATCCCGCTGTGGAATGCCCAGACTCTTGAGAATCTTTATTCTGAAACGACGCTCTTTTCTCCTTCTTCTCCCAACCCCCCCAACCCCTCCTTTCCACCACCTCAGTCTCCTTCTTTTTATTCGGCCGTCCGGGGCCCCGATAGTCTTCAACTTCTTCCGTGAACAGAGAGTTATGAGAGGGCGATTTTTTATTGACGGACCCTTTCGTTCCGTCCGCCCACCTCTTCTTCCACCAGACGGGCCCAGGTATCAAGGGCAAGGGGGAAGGGGGGGAAGGTTGGGGGGGTTGGGGGGGGGGTTTGGGGAGGGAGGGGGTGGGAGGAGATGCCGAATGGAGAGGAGAGATTTCGCGTCGGATAAATAGCCCTCCATCCAATATCTCCTTCGATCTCATTCCACTTATTCCTTCCTTCCTCTCTCTCTCTCTCTCCCTCTCCGGCCCTTCCGTAAAAACCATTGCAAGGAAAATACCGAGAAACAAACGGAACACTCGTATGTTCTACATACACCCTCTTGACTCCAATCTCAGATGGAGTTAATTCCACATATCCGAAGCGTTGCCTCGCCCTCTCCGCTCGCTCGCTTTATCTCGCATCATCCTTTCTCACCCTCGGCATGTAAACTTGGAACGGTGTTTTCGCGTGGTTGCTGCATTTTATCGCGCTAATTCAATGAGGCTTGCGGTCGGGAACGATTAAATACTCGGAACGGACTTTATAAAGAAATTATCGGAGACACTTAATTGGTAATGTATACATACATACATATACTCGTGTATGTGTGTGTATACATATATATATATATATATATATATGTATGTATGTATCAACTAGCTTGGGTGGAGCTGCAGGTGCCCAAAGTGCCTTGCCCGGGAATCAAACCCGGGACCCTCCGGTCAGTAGCCCAACGCTCTACCCACTAGACTACCGCGACCCGCTATATGTATATATATAGAAATATATATATTTATTCATATATATATGTTCGTGTGTATGTATTTGCATCTGATGGACATTTTTTAAGTCTTGGCAAAACTTCCTCGAGGGTTAATGAGATGAAAAGCCTACCGGGGAAATATTCCGAAACTCTTACAAGCTTCTACGCCCTCAGATATATTATTCATTCTCCTCTCCCAACTGTTTGCGCAGTTTGTCTACCTACTCAGGCGGTCAGACATTGTGAAAGTCCGCCACCATTTGGACATTTTCACTCTTCCAATATATTCGAACTGTTGACCTCTCCGGCAAACGGATCGCATGCGATTAAATTACCGCCCGCTTATGCGGGATGCCTTTGTCTTTTTTTTTTAATATTCACGCCTTCCTTCCAAAATGCTAGTTTAATTCTCTTCCCCGACGATTCCATGCATGCGAAATAGCCAAATATTTTTTTCCCCGGTGCATTCGAAATGGTAATCAAACCCGCAGAAAGAGTTTACGCTAACGTCTTTCGTAACGCGCTTTATTTCCCGAAAAATAAAACACCTCGGAGAGAAACGCGTGCGACACGAAAACGGACATTATTGAGGGCATGGGGTTTAAAAATATTATTTCAAAGTCGAGCCGAAGTTGTGCCACGGACGCCTCTTGGAGACCCAAACGACTGGGAAATGTGAGGTTAATGACGGCAACACCGAAATTGAAAGAAAAACTGAGCAATTTAATTCCGCGGGGGTGCGAGAGAGGAGGAGGAAAGGACGGGAAGTGATGGATCGAATCCGACGCGACAACTAGCGGCCCAACCCCGAAAAGTTCGAGAATTCAAAATGCAAGACGCAACGGCGAAGGAATTGAAATTCAAATTTTTAACGAAAGGAAATGAATTCCAACCTTAGCCTTTTATCCTCTCGTCGGGAGGGCGAAATATTGACAAATCTGAAATTTTAATGCAACGCTATTCATATTCATGAAGGGTGTGCGGGGGGATGGGGAGGGCGGGGGTGGGGCGGAAGGGGGGGAGTGGGGTGGGTCGGCGGGAGGAGTCGGGGGTGGCACATGGAGAGAGAGGAAGGGTGGCGGCGGAAGAGGAGAGGGAAGAGAGGATGGTGAGTGAAAGATTACGGGTGGGAATGGGCAGACGGGTTCGGGTGGCGGCGGCGACAATTGCCGGCGAGTGTAGGCGAGGGGGGGGGTGGATTGGGGGGTTGGGGGTGGAGGGAGAAGGAAGGGAGGCCGGAGCCAGGGAAAGTTAGGGGAGGGAAGACGGAAAGGGGGAATAAAAGGTCACCTACCCTCGGATTTCCCATGATGGAGTTGGGTGACAATCCTGCGAGTTTTGCCACACTATCAGCCATTTTGTGTCGGATGTTGTCAAACTGCTGCTGCCCTCCACACCCGGCTCCTTCCGACTGCGTCGATCCTGCAAAAGGAAACGAAAGAAAAGGTCAAATCGGTGAACTGGTAAAACTCTGTCCCATATCTTCTGGGTTTCTAATCGCAGATAACTCGATTGCCACAACCAAAAATATTTAAATTCACACGGATTCTAAAAGGTTGTAGAAATCAATACCATATGGAATTCTATACATCTTTGTCAATACCCTACGACGATGACCTCTCGACTATAAATAAATGCCAATTTAACACATTCGTTAGTCGACGACAATCACTTCAACGTGTGACAATGGTTACAATGGATGTAACATAAAAAATAACCAACAGTTAGGCTAAAATCTTCTTGGATACTCCAATCGACTTATTTTATAATCTCGTTGATGTCCGTAAGTTATTTATTTTCTCATCAATATCTGCGTCGCACAGATTTCCAGGAACGCCTAATTATTTTATAGATAGATTTTGAATTCCGTAAACCATATAATACTTGCAGTAATTTATCCAAAGGGACAGGAAAACAAACAAAGATCACTCTCAAAAACAACCATGAATTAAAATAACACATACGCTCTATTTGGGTAAAAATTCTATTTTCATTCGAATCACCCACCTTCTCGGGCATAAAATAAACCATCCAGACACTCAGAAGGCATGCACACGCCTTTTTGAAATCACATGTGGGTACGTCAACCGACCTGAGCACGACTAGGTTGCATTTCCCGCGACCGCGTCCTCTTGAGGAGGAGGAAAAGAGCGGAGCGGGGCATGCAGGAGGAATGCAGCAGCGACAGTGGACGTCTCGGAGACGAATACGGCCGAGTCTGCGAAACTGACGCGGAAGAAAAACTAAACGTTTCCCTTCTGGGAAGAAACGCGCGGCGGGGCGACACCCGCACGGATAAGTAGATAAGGTAAAGGACTCGGAAAGGTGTGAGAATAATGCCACTCGAACATGCATAGGAGAGATGCGAGAGAGATAAATTCCTCCTGTTGTAAGGCAACGGAGTTCAATAGAGGGAGGATGGGCGAGGCGGGTGGGGTGTGGGGGGGGGGGGGGCGGCGATCGCTCCAGAACAGACCGTTGAAAATGGCGGAATCGCATCCCATCGCGGGAGGACCTTAAATGAAGTGAACCTATCCCGACGCCCTCATGCGCATCCGTGAGCCCGCCGCTTGATTGAGCGAAGAAGGAACGAGACCGCAAAGATTACGGTGTCAATCACGCACGCACTGTCCAATGCCACAATCGAGGGAATATCTGCATTGGAAATCCAAAATTGGAAATAAAACGAATGAGAAACGACTTAGGTCCTTCACGGGGACCAAAAGCCAAATTTTGACGCCATGCGCAGATATTGATTCGTTTCCAAAACGAGTGTTCGGACAAAATCTTTTGAAAATCCTAATTAAAGTATTTAAGTCGTATTTTAAACTAATTTTGTTGATTGCAAACTTGATCTTGGACTAAAGTACCGAGAAAGTTGGAAAAATGCAAAATTGCTCAACTCTTAGAAATCAGGGAAAATAATATTTATTTGGTTGCTCTGATTGGATAAAAAGGTAAAAGTTAGAAGGAACATTACTATAATTCCACAATGATCTTCCAAATTACGGCTGATAAAACTAGATAACTTTCAACAGAGTTGGTTTCACTGAAAATTTAATATTTTAGATTACATAAAAATATAATAAGATATCATCAGAAAATTTTTAAGTAAGCCGTAGAATAACATCACCCGAGAGGGCTCGTAATTGCTCGCATAAAACAGAGGTTTCAATACTCAAATATCATTCCCGGATAACTCTTAAAATGACGTCCCCGGAGGTAAATGAACAAGTTTGAAACAAAAACGGCTTCAAGAGCTCGCTTTTAACGTACTAAGAACAACTCGGTAGGTTAATAGGTACAACAGAGTGAAGCTTTTTTTAGAGTTCTTGCAGCAGGAAAATAGCCACAATGAACATTTTTCTTTCAAAACACCAAAGTCGCATTAAACTTTTTTTTGGGTCCACTCATTTTCCACGCAGAAGATCGTCGTTGATAAAAGCTGAAGGCGTCTCGGGTACAGCTTTAAAATCCTATCCCCCTATTTAGGCTGGGATCTCCTGAAATTGGAAGGAGGAGTCTGATACGCTTCCATCAAAAACGGACGCTATCCGATTCTCCCCTGCGAGAGGAGGGAGGGGAGAGCAACAGGTGGCGCTACTGCGGAAGTCACCCCACGGCCCTCTCCGACCGAAACCCCACCCCGCAGCGCGTCTACACTCTCGCCCGCCGGCTCGTACTCGACAGCCGCCGCCCACGCACGAAAACCTTAACCTCACCCATGGCGGGCCTTTGGCGGGCGGGCGGGCGGAAGGTGGGGCGGGTTGCGCGTCTGCGCGCCAAGCCCCTCCTCATTCCTCCTCTTTAACCTCCCGCCCCCTATACCGGCCCCCAACACAGAACGCTGCTGCTGTTCCTACCTCTCTCGCCTGCCTCCCCCTCCAATCCCCCTTTCCCACAATTCCCACTTCCTTCCCCAAAGCACACATCAACAACAACCTCGCCCCCACGAACATAACACTTTTCCCGAACTCGACGAAAAAACCCCCGAGACCAGACACCAACGAGACTCTCTTCCCACACCACCACCCCTTTCAAACCACGAATAAAGTCAACAAATGGGCGAATTCCTCCACTGTTAGGCCGGCGGGCCGCCTGCGCCGGCCAGCCTTTTCTTCCTTCGAAAGGAAAAAAAAAGCATGCTATAAGACAGGTTTTGTTCCCGCACGTCCGTTCCTCAATCTTTCGAACGCTTTAGGACATTTAAAGTGATCATCAACATTTATTTTTACCGAATTAACTTCTTTATCGTGATTTTGGTATTCTCCAGCGCTTTTCATTGAAGGTTTGCCTAGAAAAACTGCGATGGGGTCACAAGGACCACAAAACCACGTTAATTATGCGAACTTTATAAAAAAAAATATTCCCGTGAAAAAGACGAAACCTTGCAATGGAATGGCAATCTATTAAATGCTAATCTTCCAGATGTCCTCATTATCATAGGTACTGATAGCTTGGTTGGCGCTGGTATTTTTCGCAGTACGCATGGTACTGGTGGATTAGAAATGCAAATCCAGAACGAAAGGTGAGACGACTATTATTGGGTAGTCTACCGTTTAGGGTATGTTTTGGATGGACACAGGCAGGACAATGGTACAATATTACAATAAAACCTTCGACAATTCACCATACTTTCCCTTCCATTCTGCCTATCCTTTTTCAACCCCTTTCTCGCTTGGCTTACGTTCTCCCGTCTGTCTCAGTCTTCAAAATTCCATCGAATATACTCTACATCCACCTTTCCCACCTCCTCTGGATTCATCCCAACAATGCTCTCTCCCAACTCACCATGACTAGCATTTATTCGTTTATTCCCCTTTCTGTCGATTTCACTTTTTCTCCACCGCCATACTTCAAAAGTCTCCACGCCTATCATCTTGATTCAATAATTAATTTTGCAAGTCGTATAAAACCATACTCCAAACACCAAAGATTCCACTAATCTTCCTTTAATCCTTATTCAGTGTACCTGTCATCACCTCCCTCCTTGTGAAACGACGTTCTTCTTCTCGTGACCGTAACACTTTGGCCAACTTGGTTCAAAATACGTACTTCCGATATAATAATGTAATTGTTCTTCCTGTTCTAGTTTTTGCCCTACCCCGAGCTCACCGTTTAACTAAGCCTCTCTCCTTTTGGAAAACATCAAAGTCTGACTGCTTTACTTAATCTCAATCTCATACCTATCACACAGACTTTCCAGTGCGCTAAGTAATGATTGTAAACCCTTGGCTGACTGAAAAACTAGAACTTGATCATCCGCCAAACTAACTGATTTTATGAATTCCCCCGCCCATTCCTACTCTCCATCCGACATGCACCCGAGTATTCTGACACAGGTTGCGGATAAACCCACTGTCCCTTCTATATACTCTAATCTTCTTTAAAATATTCAGTAATTCTACCACATTTACTCTATCGAATATCAGCTCAAAATCATAGAAACGAAAACGTATCTTATTAATTTAAATTACCTTAATGCCCTTTCTACCTCGCAATAAAGTATATATGTACCTAAGCTATCGCCATCTACGACAAATTCTCTTTCCATGTTCAAGCTCCCTAGCCTATTATCTTCATCATTTAGATTCTCTTTGTCTTCTTCCCATCCATCTTGAATCTTCTCTGGTTTATTCATTTTCACTTGTCTTATGTACACGAATTTTCCCTTATTACTCACTGAAAGTTCTTTCACCTTCCTGTACAGTGCACCAATTTCACCTTTCCTTTGTTAAATGTTCCTACCCTCGCACTTCGTCTTCCACCACGATTCTTTCGCTCGATCACTTTATTATTTTCTCTTTGTATTTCCTTCTTCCTAATTCTATGTTTTTATTCTTTTTCTCATCTTTTCGAATTCTTTTATTTCATGCCCTCGTCTATCTTCGTATTCACCTCAGTCGATTCAGCCTTTACGATTAAATATTAACAACATTCCATCAATCGCTTCCTCTACAGTCAGTGCACTTCCTCCTGCCGTTGTCTTTGTTCGATGGTCCTGTCACCTCGTGCTGGTACTCTTCCCCTCTCCACTTTATGATCATGTGATTAGACGTTAAGACTCTAGTTAGAGAGTTAACAAATTGAAACCGACTTCAAACTTCACATTACGCTGTATTTCAACATTGCGGACGAAATAAGAATTAATAGTTCTTATTTTCTCTTAGCCATGCCTTGTATCTGTAGAGTTTTTTTCATACTCAAGATATTGTAGGTATGCTCAGATTAAGCGTTCCTAGTTCAAAACATTAACTTGGCGTTCTCACCTGAATTAATTTGACCTTAATTTAGAATCAGAGAAGCTTCAGTCTTAATTATAACCAACAAGAACAATGTCATATCGTAGCGAAATGGGATTGTGCATATTTCCATTTGTTTATTGACTTTATCATTTACTTAATTTTAAAGAAGATTTTCGCCCGAGGCTTATGTTAGGAAATTAAAAGAGCCGTTGACTCGAGTCTTCCACCAAGCCGGTCTATGCCGATGTAACTTGAAGCAAGCGCGTATTTAATCAAAGACAACTTCTAAAATCATCACAAAGGAAATATCGTCCGTCGAAAAACTTAGTAACTTTGATGCTCGCGTCTTCCTGAAAGCATTCAGCGCCAAATTTACATTCTTTCCCGCGGATTCCACACTGTTATTTCCGTTCCTTTTCGCCCGCGCCCGCCTAACTCCCCTCACTGGTTCAACGAGGCGCGATCATTGGAACTCCGGAAAGCTTCATTCGGCGGACATAGATCTGGTCATCCAAGAAGAGCCGAGTCAAGTGGCTCGAGGGTCAAAAGTTGCTTCTGGGAAAATAAGAAAAAAATATGTGGGAATACGTAAGGATGAAAGGAACGAAGATGGAGGCGGGAGATATATAAAGACAGGATTAAGGGATGGATACCCCGGGTGGGAGGGAGATGGCAGACGGTGGGTAGGAGAGCCCGAGTATAGGAAGAAATGGAAACGGGGGCGGAAGAAAGGGTGGGTGGGTGAGTGGAGTCGAGGGGCGGGGAAGGGGGGGGGTTAGAGTGCGTGTGACGCGAAGGGGGAACCATCGAGTGAGCGGCGGTGGTGATGGGGCGAAAAAACACTCCCCCGAGATGGCCTTCTGAAAGAGACGAGGAACAAAAAAATCGAGCGGGGAGGAGGGGGGAGGGAGGGAGGCGGGGATGGGGAGGGAGGCGGGGATGGGGAGGGAGGTTGTGTGGAGTTGGGAGGGGGAGTGTGGAGGGAGATGCCACATAAGATGATGAAGTGGATTGTGAGGAAAAAACAAAAGAAATAAAAGACCCGAGTTGAACGGAGCAAAAGGGTAGAGAGAGAGAGGGGGGGGAAGGTGTGGGGTGGGGGGAGGGACGGGGAAGAAAGCGGGAGGAGAAATGATAAATGAAAACTTCATGAAAAATGGTGGCCGAGGGATCGACGGCAAAATTAAAAGTTAATAGTTTAGGTCGGTTGGGAAACCCGTAACTAAACAAAACTTCTTATTGGCTCTCTTCCGACGAAGGAATGAGAGTCAAAAGAGGAAAAAATTGGAAGCGATGATGCACACCACTCTCCCTCCGCGTCGCATTTTCCTCTCCGGTGAAGGTGTTACCTAAGAGGGTTGGAGGCTTGTCGCTTTCGAATGCTTTTATTTTCTCGAATTTAACGATCGTTACCGTCGAACCACAGGAGCGGGCAATAAGGAAAGTCAGGAGGTAACAAATGAAGGCAGTTACGCGCCCTCAGGGAGCCTAAACAGAAGTGAGACACCATATGCTAACCATTTGTTTTATATTCATACCGTTTTCACTGATGTTACGCAAATATTTAAAGATTTACTACCACTAGATTGCAAATGAAGTAACTATGGTTACGCTATTAGCAAGGAATGTTTCGAACCCTCCACATCAACTAATGGCGGACAAGTTAAAATACACATGACGGATTCGTGACACGAAAGAGATATACTATAGTTACGAGGACGAGCCTGCTCGAATGGCAACGCACGCACCAATAAGAATTCACGTGAAACGGACTCGGGATTACCATTCGGACCCATTTCGAGTTGCCCACGAGAGAGCGCTTCGAACGCGATGCCTTCCTACCCCAATGAAATCAAGCCTAATGTGCAACGTAATGACCCAGGCTAGTTATTATGCCCATAAGTTAGTGCGGGCAAGTCGGACTGCCATACAACCGTAAATCTTGGTATGATACGAAACAACGAGAACTGGGAATGCAAGGGGGTGGGGGCCGCAGTTAAAAATAAGAACACAAAAAACAGGTCCCTACATCCCATAGGCGAGCTTGGAAGACAACAGAGCGAGCCAAGGAGGAGGGTTGGGGTGAAAAATTACACAATTCCGTGAACTCCCCGATGAGGAGGTATATTAATTATGGGCCCGGAATTAAAAATGAAAAAAGGGGGGGACATTAAAATAATCGAGTCGGTACGTGTATCTCGGACAGGAGAGGAGAGCAAGAGTGGGGGAGTATACCGGAGTATATACGTAGGCGCATGTATACATATGTATCAATGTGATGCGTGCGAGGGAACATGGGGGAGAGGGGATGGGGGCCGAGGGGGAGAGAAGTGGGAGTCGCCCGAGAGATGGAGGGCGATGAAGGATAGAGCTGCAAGACGGCCCGGAATACGGACGGGGAAGATCCCCAAGGCCAGCAAAACTCACGACTGCTTAACATCCGGACGGGAGTTTTGTGGAATCGATGGTGGGAAGACGTTCTTTGGGGGTGGCTGAGGGGTGGGAGCGGAGAAGGGTGTGTGTCAGTGGGGGAGGACGAAGGAAGTCCTCCCCGCCCCCTCTGGACCCTGCGGACGGGTGTGGCTCCCCTCGGGGAGCCGGGAACTGTCCGTTCTGTCGTCCCACGAACAGTGGGGAGGCAAGAGCTCGAATGGGAGCGGAAGTACTCAGAGGTACTGGGAGACCCTTGTGTGGGTTCGTGAATTTTCAAATAATAAATTAGCACCCCAGATAGCAAAAGTTGCATTTCCCCCGGGGAGCAGTGGATGAATCAGAGGAACGGGGTAATACTCCGATGGCGGCACATCTAAATTTTTCTACCGGAAAGGCACGGCGTTCGACTAACCACATCCATTCTCGTAAGACCCTGATGGATGTGAAATAAATGAATGATTGATTTCTTTTTGTTACTTTGACATTGAGACAGAAATGGCGTTGTGTCACGATCACTACTAACAATTTGAATACGCTCCATCGAAATATCGCGGATGCAGAGATCGGGAGGTTTTGGAGGCGGCTAATGACCGATGCCTTTCGGATGTCATTAATGCCATCGCAGCACAGTTCTAATTATGGGAAGGGAAAAACGTCCACGGAATTGGTTGTGCAAACTAAACACATTCCAATGGCAAACCGTGGGGATGAAATTATAGACAAATAATGACAACTGTCATGAGAAGCATGACGACTTGTGAAACATCCGGGCCTTAAACATTTTCTCCATCTACGTATTAACCTGCAACATATCACAAAAATAAATAGCTCGGGCATTTAGGATGCTACCAAGGATAGTCCGTTATCACAAATAAGTTGACTAACAAGTCCTTCTAAGCTTTATTGGTCGAACCAAATATATTACGAGTATGCTGCTGTGATCATACATTTTTAAATGGAACCAAAACCTTCCCAATTTAGTATATAATCTGAAAAAATAGTCGTAAAATATACAAAAAATACGACGATAACACTTTCTCCAAAGAGCGCAATGCAATACGACATATGTTACCAGCTCGCGTCATTTAAAACATCAAAAGAAGATGGAATGGTAAAGTTATCTTGGCTACATTTTTAAGTGTTAGCTAAACATACGAATAGAAGAAAAAAGACTTTGAAAAAGAATGATTTTTCTTTCTGTCGTCCCACGAACATTTTGATTTGTTTATTCTCCCCCGCCTCTTCTCTTATTATGAGGCGAGGTAGGCACCGAACCTAAATTTTAATATTTTTCCACGGGAAGGTGTGAGAAAGAGCGAGGGACCGGCTGCAGCAGGGATTCGAGGGTGAGGCATGAGGGGGGGGGATTTCTTTATCTGACACATCCCGGGCGCCCGGAGTGGATTCCGATGGAAACCGAGAATAATGGCGCGCAGGGCGTTGGCGGCACTTTTGGAAATGCTGCTCTTCCACTATCCGAGACTGGCAAAGAGTGAGAGAAGGATTGAGGGTGATAAAAGGGCGGGGGAGTGTCCGAGAAAGGCGAGGAGACAGCAGTGCTAGTGGGAGGAGTGGTAAGGAGGAGGAGGAAAGGGATGGACGATGATAAGGAGAAGGGAGTTGGGCCGTGCGGAGGAAGAAAATGAGAAATGGATGCGAGGATGAAGGGGGGGTGGCGGGGGTGAAGGGGAAGAAGACGGCATTAAAGCAGAAATTCGAGGCAGGGGGATGGGAGATAAATGGGAGAGATGGGAGACCGTCCATTTGCCCGGACCGCGGCCGGGCAAATGGACGGTCGGTCACGGAGTGCTGCCCGGGAACGCCAATTTTCAAGGAGCTCTCAAAGCGATAGCTTTACACGATTATGGAGTTGACCACATAATTTTTTCGCCCTCGTTTGCTAATCGCGATGTCTGCTGAATCCGGACGGACGGAACCAAGGAGGCTGGAAAACCTTGGACGGCACTCTCCAACGAAAACGATGACATTTCCTCTTGCTGGAAATCTCTCGTGGACGAATAACGAAGCTGTCACACGGCGTTAGAGCTACGAAGCATGTGAAACTTTCCAAGGCAGAGAGGCTGACGGGAGCTTCGCCGACGTGAATTTAATCGCTCACGTATTCCGAGTGGTGAGGCAATTCAATCGGCGATCAGAATTGCGCCGTTGGAAATCGCCTTGACGATTTGGCTGGTTTCGAATCAAAATATCATGGAGGATTAAGAATTATCGAGAGTAAAATATTTCGTTCAGGACTCGTTCCATTAGCAACATGTTCCAACGAAAGAGGAGTTTGTGAGGGTTTCCTCTCGTACTGAACCATATTCCTTCAGTCAAACGGAGCACAGAGATTTTCGTGAGAATATTTTGAGGCGTGGGTGATGAAGGAATGATAATTCGAAAATAGCACAATCGTCCGTCCATAGGAAGCGGCTTGCGCTCGGTGGATGAGAAAATAAATGACGACTCGATCGACATATGGACTTTTGAGAAACGGATACGCCAGGGCTCAGTGGATTTGAACTCGACCACGTGGCTGGAATTTGCAAAGCAGGCGGGGAAGAAGCAATAATAGAAAACAGCGCCATGGAGTTCTTTCGGGAGAGTTCACGGAGATTTGGCGAAGTAGTATGCATATAAGAATTCCAGCACCCGACCCGAGGCACGAAGCTAATGGATGTTAATGAGGAGAGGCCGAAACGCAAGATTGTTCGCGACGATTCCGTGGGTGAACCCAGAGTGATTTGGATGTCCCACGAGTCGGATGCCGTTCTCATGGCCGTTCGCTCCTCGCCTCACCCCCCCAAAAGGACTTCGGTGCCATCCTCGGCCCAGTAGGCCCACGGGAAGATGCCCCGATGGTCGGGGGGTTGGGAGGGGAGAACTGGAGGGGAGGACTGGAGGGGCGGCATGGAAAACTTTTCACGAGGGGAATGCGCTCTCGCTCGATTAGAAGGCCGATAAGTTCATCCGAACAGAAAGGGACCGGGGCCGCCCTTGGCAGGATATCAAAATTATAATTCTCCATATCTTATTCTTTCAAAAAAGACTCCCTTATGCTTCTCTAAATTCATCTTCTCCCTCCTCTCTCTCGAGGGCTTACCGTCCCCCACACCCATCCTGTCCCCCCCCCCCGCTTGATCCGACGTCCCGGTGCCTCCACTTTGTTCACCTCCGTCAAAATCACCATTCCCCGGGGGAAAAATGCGCACCCGACACACCCCCCACCGCCCTCCCCCCCTCCCAACCCCAGGACGGGACGAAAAACTAAGAGTGAGATCGAGAGCGGCGATGCCTTCGGAGAGGTCCTGAGGAAACAATGTCACGCGAGATGACGATTAAAATCCAATTGAAGTCGTTTCTCGAGTTGACCACCACGAGGGTTGTAGTGGAGATCGATTGGCTACTTCTTTCATCATCCTTCTTACATTCTCTCCTTCCTTTCTCACCCCTCCTAAACTCCCCCCCGGACACCGCTTAGCAACAGGAATTCCACAAAAAAATATCTCCCTCTCTTTCTCCCTCGTCCACGAAATTTCGGGTCGTTAGAGCAAAAATTATGGGAGCGCGGAGGAGAAGGGAGGGAGCGTCATTCACCGAGCGCTAAACAAGAGAGAGAGAGGTAATGGCTGCGGCTTCCCGGCGACGAATGCCTCAATCGACCGGAAATAACGCTGGAAGAGGCAAAAATCCAAGATATAAATACGATGGTGGTGGCAAAATTGAAGGGAGAGCGCCCTCTTTACCACCGGACATATTCAAGGGGATAAGGCCAGGAACGCAATAGTTAATTAAGTGAACCACACATTTCGAACTGATTTAAAAAGACCACTCCTTCGAGTGACACCTGCTGAAGTACAGGTGCGGTGGGTCTTTCCGTGGTTGCTTCCAGAGAAATATCTACTTCGTGGCAAGATATTTCGCATCTGAATATTCCCTTGCCACTAACTGCCACGTTTTGATTTCCTATCACCGAAATTTATACCGGGACCTCATTAATTTATTTCAAAGTTCTCCGAAAATATTTCATCTTTGACATATTTGTCACCGACGTGACAAGCTTCCTTCGAGCGACCTTCGTTTGCTTTTTACATGTAATTTATAATGATAGTTTGCATAGCCAATAGCGTCTGTCTCTTTATCTGAAGTGTCTCTTTATCTGCAGTCAAGACAGTAGCGCAGAGCAGCAAGCATCACCATTTCTGACCAGTATCATTCCAAGCGCCCCAAGCCGTTTGAAAGGCGTCCCAATGACACTCGAATGTTGCCCACCGGCTGCGAAGCGAGACCATTGTGTGTTCCCGGTGCCTTATTGTTTCCTGCTTAAAAATGTGGAGAGTAGGAAGGGAACCCTCCACAGTGGAACCTCCCTTTATCCAAGTCACCCATCGACCTCTCATCCTTTCTTTCGGTTGAAGTTAATTCGATTACTGAAGGATATACCGCGGGGACTACGCATGGGACTGTAATAATCCCATAGCTGGCACATAAAAAGAAAAGAGTTTTAGAGAAAAAGTGGAATGGTTGGGAATTTGAAGAGAAGGTAAGTTCACGTAAAGCTCATCGACAACGCGGAAGTAAAGTGAATGGATAAGCACATTCACGTAAAGAGTAACCATTGAGATCTTTTTCGAGGTCCATATAAGATATTTTTCGATGCCAAATGAAATCCGTCCAGGGAGATCCCAGCAGGTTTCTCCATTTTTTTAATACGTCAAAAATGAGAAAAATACTTAAACTTCCGCGCTCCAAAATGATGTGTTTCCGTCGCTATATTACAGTCGCAAATCAAATAATGGGGATAAAACTTCCAGTAAAAGAGAACAGAGGAGAAAAACATACACCTGCAAGGATTTATGCGAGCGCGTCAAACAGAAAACGAAGCATAAAGAACGGAATTAAAACACCTCCCAGCACGATATCCCTCGAGACGGAAAGATATTATACGACTACGATTTCACCGACATGAGAAGGACTTGGGAGATATATTTCCATTCCTTTCCGAGGATTACGCCGACTTTTGAAAACCGCATGTGTGCAACAGTTAGGAGGAGTAGGTAACACCGAAGGGGGTGGAGAGGGTGGGAATAATAATTTAACTTCTCGAGGAGTAGACGCTCGTAAGTAAAGCAACGCGAAGAAATGCGCATTTCCGGTTCTATCTGTCGCCTTGTTAAAGAGAGTCTTCTTCACTCCCAATCTCCTCTTTTCTCTCTCCGCGCTTTTTTAGAAACTCTCCACACGACATAGGTTCTCATTAAGAAGAAGCGGAGGGAAGCAGGGAGCATTAAATGAAAAGGAATGAGAGGGAATGGGGCAGAGCAGCACAACCGCGGTCTCTCTCGCCTTTGCAACTGCCACGCGCCTCGGGGCTGGCTCAAATGAGAGATCGTGCTAATGTGAGGAGTACACACGCACACACGGGGGAAAGGGGGAGGGATGTAAATGGCTCTGCTGGCACTCTCTTCTCCGCATCCACTTTCATCGCCGGCGCCTTGGGAGACGGCGACACGGAGAGAGAGTGCATGCGAAAAGATCGGAGAGAGAATGCTCGGGGCACGCCAGGGAAGCAGAAGAACAAGAGGAGTAGTGGAAGGAGCCGGAAACGAATTCCCGGAAGATCAATGAGCCCCATTTCAATGATCTTTCATTCCTTAGTTAAATGAAAGAACAAGGAATATATGGCGGGACGGTTTACTTGTAGCATGTCCTTTGGCATGCTTAAGATCCTTAGACATCTGGGTTTTAATTTCACAAGAAGAAGAAGAAGAAGAAGAAGAAACTGCATAAGGGTTCAAATAATAAAGGGACACTAGAGGACTTGCCGATATCTTGTCTAGTTTCGTTGCTGCTTTTAAAAGTTTTTTCACCAACTTGGTATGATGTTGATTTGTCACTCTTGATGACACGGGATTATTCAGTTTCCATGTTTGACAAAGTCATGACCATAATAGGTTATATGTTATAAGAGCTAGACGGATTACGCCGCCGGCAGACGCTGAGAGGAAGCCATGCCGGTGGTCAAATCTTCCAGAAGATTAAGCCACAAGAGGCTAGCCATTACAGACTGCTCATCGTATTTACTGGAGGGACTATTATGGACAATGGCATGTGAAAATAAGTGCCATTAAAGTTGGAATCTCTAATAACTCGCAGACTGCACTGCTTCGTTACCAACTCCTACGATGACTAAGTTATTCTCATGACGTACCCCAGGAGAGTAAAACGCGCTAACGGGAGGTATCCTTCCCCGCTTGCTTCTTCCTCCGAGCAGCCATCGAGAGCGGCACACCAGTGTGATTGCATGCGTTTGCATAATACACGTAGGGCGCTGCTGCGGCTGCTTTTCCTTTTTTCCGAGGACCGGGTCTCTCGCAATGACTAACGTTTCTTTTACATCCCTGTCAATCTTACACCGAGATATGCCTGTAAAAAAGTAAATGGAAAAACACCGCTAGATGGGGAATCGCGATCAATTATAGCGCCATTTGCACAGCATGGTAGCGAACTATCTTCCGGGGTTCGCCAACCATTGGCTTGGTTTCTTTCTTTCTTTACCCCTATCTAGCGGCTCGGGAAAATGGAAAGAGGATGGGGGAGGTGTTTGGAAGGAGGGTGGAAGGGCGGTTGGCGGGAAGGGAGGTGGAAGGGCGGTAGGCAGTGGGAAGGGGGAGTGGGAGGGCGTAAGCGGGAGACACCGATGACAAGTGAAAAACGGAGTGGCGCGAGGTTGTCGGCCTTCTCTCCCACCCATCCCATAATCCCCTTCTACCATCTTTAAACTCCCCCCTCCTACTCCTCCTTCCTCCCTCCCTCCCTCCCGCCACTCCCCATCCCCGCCTTTGCAAGAGTACAGTAATTCCTCCCACTCCTAAATTCCCCGTAAAGGCGTCAGCGACTCAACTCCATATTTCCAAAGACACACAATCACCCTGTCTCTACCTCCCCATTTTTTCGCCTACTCAAAAACTGTTCCTCCTCCTTTCTCCCTACATTCGCAAGCGACGGAAGAGAACACGCCGGGTTCGATACGAAACGGTATCGTTATTCGTCCCAAAAGCACGGCATCCCTCTCGATAAAGAATCGTCTACACCCGCAACCATTTCCTAATCTAAGGAAACTCATTGAAACGGTGGCCTATTTCCCTCGTCACGTTTTCCGAGATTACGGGTTGCCTGGCGGCACGAGAGCAAGTGCGGCCGGGAAAAGAGTGCATGACACGCACTCCGTACACCGCTGGATCCTGTTTGCTTTACGCATGTACTGTAACGAAGGCATGAGGTGAAAAATCTTCCCGCACCACTCCTGGTACACGAAGAGACCAATACATCAACGATGGATAACCATAGCCGTATGTCAAAAATGAGATTTCTCAGGTTCGTCTCTTTTAATCTATAATTAATCCTTGGCTGTTCAGAATAATAATTATTGGCAGTAATAAGGAAACAGATATTTAACCACTTTATTAGTGAGCGACCTTGGAAAGATTAATAAACTAGAGGCGGCAAGTAGCCTTAATTCGTGAACGAGCTCAACACCAACAGTCAAGTAACGTGGTGGAAATTTTAAAGAACTCTTGGATTTAACTTGTCGTATGAAAATCAATGAGGGATGTTAATGAGATTAAGAGGCTCGTAGTGATGTAAAAAATGTAATTCAAAGTCAATTTTTTCCAATCAAATGAAGAGATAATTAAATTTCTTTTATATTATTTCCTCGGTTTTCATCCTATAGATAAGACTTCCAGTGCAAAAATATAAGAAATTACAATTAAATTTCTGCTTCGGCAATTCATTGATATTGGTAATTAACGGATCCATCTCCGATCAACAGATTCCTATGAGAAGTCATCACCTAGATGATTGCCTGTAAGCATTCTCCATAATGCAAGCTGGCCGTTTTTTTCTGAAGTGTCGATGTACAGTGTTCCCTCTTTTCTCAATCAGGAGTTTATTTATTAATTTGAATAAAAACGTACTTGACATGAAAAAGTTGAAGTAAGATTTCCATTCGATCAATGGAAGAATCAGAGAATTTAAATAATTTGAAAGCAAAAATTTTCCCCAGAATCTTTGCTTACTTCGCGTTGTCGAATGAGGCAATACGCGCACGCATTGGTCCATCTGCCGAATTCCGATGAGAAACACTTTAATGTCAGGAAGTCCTTCGATTGGCTGTGAAGAGGGGTGCGTGGTTATCGACAGTAAAATGGAAGTCTTGACGCAGTCCCGGCCCGACGCACTGTGATTTTTCAGGTTAGAATTTACGAAAAGTATTTGTGTCAGACAGAATATCAAAGTATTTTGATGTTAACACTTACTACAAAGACAAATGAATAGTTTAATCAAAAATATAGCATCTACACCTGTATCGTCAATTCATCATAGAATCCCAGAACTCCGTAATCACTTGGCTAAAACGCCTTTCAGCTGTTTCCTGAAGCATAATCCACGAATTCAACATTTTATGACAACCTTCCATCTTAAGATCCAATGAGGTTATCATCATTTTAACTTTTCATGCGACGCTTGATTTCTGTTATTATTTTGTTATTACGGAATTTTTGTATTAACAGCAGCCATTTCTTATGCCTTTTGGACACACTCATACTAATTAAGGTCGAATACCTGTGGACTCCCGAGTTTATCAGGAGAGATACAGTACATGCATATATTAGCGACGTCCGAAGCAAATTATTAAATTTCGCGGCAGCAGTAAATGTGAGATGAAACTTAACACGCTATATTTATGATTTATTTGGAACTTTTTTTTAGCAAGTATTTTAACATATATGTTCTCTGTGGTCTGTTGCTCACAACAGACTCGACATAGTGATATTAAAGGAATACGCAACAAAGACAACCATTTTCTATGGATGATTCGAGAATACTTGATACAGAGTCAGAATTTTTTAGGCGCAGCCTGATTTTAGAGTACATTTTGGAGTAAAAAAGAGTGTATCTAATGAGTCAGGAAATACTAGGCCTGTCCCAAGAGTAGTAAAATTTATTCTTTTCCCGGATAGACGGACGGACGGGCGGCGGGTTCTCTGGCCGGGTTCGAGGGAGGGGAGTCGCACGAAAATCTGGAGCCCGGTGGCAGTTGGCTACCAGCCTTTGCGGAATGCGTATCGTTCGTTTGCGAAATCTCTATAACATAACCTCGTTACACTCTGTCATAAACCGGTTATTGGATCAGTGGTTCAAATTTTGCGTGAAACCGAGAGAAACCGCGAGAGACACTCATGACATGCTCAAGGCAGCTTATGGTGGTAAAGCCATGGGTAGATCGGGTGTTTCTGAGTGACACAAGTTGTTTCGGAAGGGTAGAGAAAATGCTGAATACGCATAACGCTCAGGACGCCCTTCGACCTCAAAAAGTGACGAAAATCTTGCAAGAGCGAAAGCCTTGTTTGACATGGATCGCAGATTAAGTGCTCCCATGGTTTCTGATGAACTTGGCATCACTAAAATTGATGAGCATCGACTTGTGACCGAAAACATGAGCATTAGAAAGATGAGTGCGAACTTGGGACCGCAAGTGCTCATGGACGAACAAAAGGAAACTCGCACGCGGATCTGCCAAGGGCTTCTCCTCCATGAATCCAATTTTTTCAGCCACACAAGGCTTCTTCTTTCCCCGCCTCAATTCCGTGGTAAAAAGGATTTCACCACGGCTCGGTGGAAGTACTACAACAGGTCGTGACGAGAGAGCTCAACAGTATTCTGGGCACCGCTTTCCAGAAGGCGTACGAGGAGAGGAAAATCCACTGGCAGCGGTGTGTGGACGCACAAGTCGCGCTACTTCGAAGACTTTTGAGCTAATGCATCAATACTGGCAATACATTTTTTAGACCTTGTACGGTATTTACTCTCGGCAAGAAAATACGGGAAATATTTCGGCTAACGAAAACCCAATCTAATTCACGAATTTTCAAGTAATGGATCTCCCTACGAGTCCACAGTCGCGGGGAAGGGAAGGAGAGGCGGACAGGGGTAGAAGGTGCGACGGGCGGGGGGGGGGGGGGGCAGCGACTTCTGTACCGAGGAGCAAGCAGCTCGGCTCAATACACACCGCGTGTGTTTTGTTTTCCGTCTCCCCCCCCCCACCCACCCTCGTGTGCGCGCCCCTCGCGTGATCTCGTCAAGATTTCACCGGCGCGCCACGGCGGCGAATGAATTGCGATCGCCGGCACGAGAGGGCCCCTGCACGCCCCCTCCCGGGATTGCCTCCGCAAATCGATTCGAAGCGACCCGTCTTCTTTGCGTTTTCGTTTCCGAGTGCTGATTAAATACGGAAAAATAACTTATTCGAGTATTCACCCGTTGGTTTTCTCAATTAAAGCCGGACTTATAACACGCTTTCTCTTCACGAGGTGTCCAGAAGAAGTGCGTACCCAAACCTCCCCACAACCATGTTCTACACAAAAAGGTAAACATGTCTGACTAGTGCACATCAATATGGAAATACTAAATTAAATTTTTAATTTTACTTCGACGTCGGCTGAAATCATGTCTTTCTCAAGTTACAGTCAAGATTCAAGAAACTAGATGCCTGGCCTAAAAAGATCCATTTCATACAGACCAAGAGGTTCATTAACTAGACTAAGGCAGTTGTACACGCATGTTGCACAAATCAACTATGAAAAACTGAAATCTTTTGTATCTCGTCAAATTCAAACAAATATACAGATTCATGCAGTGACTAAAGCTTTTAATTTTAACATCAGTTCGTATCTGTTTTAATATTCTATATAGATACGTAGATATCTGCGTAAACTGCGTAGGTAGGAAATTATTACGTCAACACTATGAAAATATGTACCCATTACGGTGAAATAAATCACTTTAAATGTACAAAAGCCAAGTATTTGCCGTCCATACTTCAATAATTAATGGATAACATCCACCTTTAAAATTAAACTATATCAATCTGGTGGCTACGTGATTTATTTGGTCGCAGAAATTTTGATTTTCGTTGTTTTTTCTAGGGATTTTAGGAATGCATTGAACCAAAAAACTATCAAGAAACACTTTTAAGTTTCGTGTGGGACAATCTTGGGTACGTACCAATTTCGTAAGCTAATGCCTAACTTTAATTGAAAGCGCTTCATGCTAGGCGAGCGAGACACTTGCGAGATATCCGCCGATTCGAGTTGACAGCAAGTTAATCTCCGGATGACTATCAACACAAGAATTCCACCAATCGACGAGGAAAACGGAAATTCGAGAGAGAGAGAGAATGAGACCCGGAGGATGCCAGAAGAGTCCACAGCGGCGTGCTTAACGGTTTCCGCGGATCTTTTGTCGAGGGAACCCTTTTATGCTCGCGCACGTTTCCCACGCCGTCGTCGGCGAGGATGGCACTGCCGAGGGAGGGGAAACACGCGGAGAAGGACGACTTGATAAACAAACGCAGAAACCGAATCTAAAAGACCCCGAACACATAAAAGGTAAAAAGAACGCAAGAAAGGACCCCGATATCTGTGGAACAATGGAGACCCTGGCCTCTCGCGTTTCAATCGTGGAGGGGGAATCGAGGGGAGGGGGAGGAAAATACACGAGGATCAGGGAAAACGTCCCGTTCCGAAAAGGGAGAAAAAGGTGAGAAATTTTTTAAGTTTGAAAATAGACGCTAAAAGGGGTATAACGGTTACCCTTTTTCGTAGAAAAAATCGCTATTTCATTTTTTTCGGGCCCAAGTTCTTTTGTGAGGACTTCTGGGGTAGGAGGGGGGGGAGGCGGATAGGAAGGGTGGCGAGGGTTATTTGCCGCGAGGGACATAGGGGCGTATCTAAAGAGCCGTGGGGGGGGGGCGGGAGGGGGGAAGGGGGTTAAGGGAACGGGGCCGGTGCGGAGGTGGGAAACGGTGCGTCGAGGGAATGGCAGATTCCCCCTCGGATGGTGAGCTGCAGTCATTTTAAGTACCCCCGCCCCGAGCCAGAGACTTTTCGAGATTTTTTTTCCCGAAAAAGGGCAGGGCGAAGGAGTCGTCGATCTCGAGATGAAAGGAGTTGGCATCTGCTGGCAACAATTTCGTGCCTTCGTGCTTCGGACCCTTCCGAGCTTTTTGAAATTCTGTGACACGTAAGGTTTCATTAATGTGAATTCGTTTTATCCAAGGAAAAATCTCCCGCGGACCTCGCTCCATGCTCTCTCCTCATTGTAAACCACGCCATCCCGGGCTTGAAAGTTGCGCTACGTCCGGTTACAGTGCACATATCATTTCATAAAAAATATCGCTAAGATAAGCCGAAATAATTCGTAAGGGTCGAGTTTCCTTAAATCTCGACTTGCTCTTGCACTTACCATTTTCAATGAGAACACCACAACTAGATGGGAGTTTGCAACTGCAAGTTAATAGAATAGTGGAACTGAGTAAGTAAACCGAGTATTTGTTTACAAAAACTTTATTGCGCTACACTGGAATCCAGAGTGAAACGAGGCGCGTGTAAATTTCCAGCGCAACGTACAAATAAATAAAGAGGTCGCAGGCCGACTTCGGTCAAACGTGACAAATTTGTTGGCGATTTAGAGATCTAGTACATATTCAAATAAACAACAGCGGTAGGCTGCACCGTAGGTATAGTCAAAAATTAACAGCCATATCACTGATGACATTTGAATTTAAGGTCAGAACGTATAAAACGTGTTTTTGCGTGGTTTATATAATAATTTTGCAAATGAATTTGACTAAGTTATGCATTGTTAAAGCTCATACGTATTCATTCAGAAACCCTGCTGAATCTCTTAATGTTAATGGTTTCCCACTTCTTGGAATGACTCTATTAAACAATTGGATGATATTATCATATTTTCAATTTTAAAATAGGGATAACCAATCATAAGAGCTTTGAGCGTATGTCGGAGTTCTTTCAATACGAATCAACCAAATTAAATATAACGTTGAAGTTCCCATAATTTTCGTTGAAAACTTCATTCATGGTTTCACAATGTGTTTTTTCTTTAAAAAATGATGTGATACGAAAAATACTCAAGTAAATGATATTTTGATTTATTAAATTCCAGCTTTGAATCGCGGCGTTCTGCCGGCGGCGAACGAATGTTTATCTTGTCCCGTCGCAATGGAGGGCTAATTCAAAGGAGGAAGGAAAACTTGGCTCATCGGGATGCATATTCAAATCTCTGGGTGGGTCTCCGAAACGCACGTCCAACCGCTCGTCGTCTCGGTGGGCTTTCAAAAGTGTCGGTGAAATACCCGCGCCCTCCCGAGGAAGTAGTCGCCGGGAACAAGGGCGGCAGCCAAGCGAGGGATATGCCCGACCAGATATTCCTCCGACGGGGAAGATTACGAAGAACGTACCCAAAATTCTGGGCGGTTATGGCAGTGGAGAGAGAAAAATCCCGTGACTTTTTCGTGGGAAAGAAGTGGAGGGAGAGAGAGTAAGGGCATCAAGATTACGAGGGGAAACGGGGGCCGATATGGTTTTATGGCGGGGCTCAAAGGGGAAGATATGTCACGCGGCGCGGGGTGGGGGTCTTGCGCTGCGAGAGGGAAAGGGGGGGGTGACCCGTCTTACCTCCTCCTGCGGGAGGAGGCGTGGTGGTGGATGGTGGAGGGGGGTAGGGACGGAAAAGGGTGGTTCTCCAGGGTGCGAAGGGGGTAGATGAGGGGTGCCCGCGGAGTGATTGTGAAACGGGTGAGCGGGGTTGGGAGGGAGGGTTGGCATAGGCGGGGCAGGTGGAAAAAACTGGAAATGGGCGAAAAAAACTTGGAAAAGTATAAAAGGGTTCGGGGGGGCATGAAAGGATAGCAGCGTCCGGGTGGGAGAGAAGGGTAACGCGACACCCTTTACCTGGAAATTCCCTTCCGCAAATGGCGCTCCGAGAGAATCTTCTGGAGGAAGGGGGGTTTTGGGAGGAAACGAAACGACGAGGCCCCAGGGGCAGCGTGGAGCAGGGCGGAGGGAGGCGGAAGGGGCGGGGGAGCTCCGGACGCCGGGTGCGGAGACCAGCCAGGGTTTCGAGGAGGAAAAAGGGTTTTTAATCCTTTTTTCCGTTGTGTTGAAAAAAGCCCCCCTTGCTCCCTAAAAAATGTATGTCTATCCATCTTGCCGCGCCCACGGAGTTCTGCCATAGAAACGGGACAGGGTGTGCGTGTGGGGGGGGGGCGAGGACATTCTGTTTCCCGAAACGGGAAACGCATTGAGTGCACTCGTGTGCGTGCGCACGAAGGGAGAGAATTAAAAATTCCCACGGAAAAGGAGCGTTATTCTGGTTCGGGAGGAGGCGAGCAAATGAATGCGCGGACTAAGCGGCGGCTCCGAAGGAAGAAGAGCCCGCCCGCCCGCACGCCCGACACCCAGCCCACATCCTCTTTATTTACCTCGAGACGAGAGCGAGGATGACAGCCGGGAAAGGAGTCCGTTTCCCACACTTCAAGAGACACACACACGACTTCGTGAAACAACCGCCCACGACATGCACTACATTTAATCCATTTCACACACACACTCTTTACGTCTGCAACGAACTCCTTCGATGGTCTCAATACTCTTTTGACTGCTCATGGTAGCACACACTCGCACACTCTCTCCCTCTCTAAATACAAGTGCTGCCGTTGAAATCTCTGCTTAACAGGATATGGCCAGTTAACTTCGTGGTGAAATTGATTAAAAACCGTAAACACAGTTATAAACCCGAAAGTCGGTTTGGTGGGTGATGGTGAGTTCACCCAGTACTACTAAGCCCAACTGCGTGCGAAATTCACACATTTGGATAGAGGGGGCCAGGTCCTTTCCCTGTGTCGCCTACGGTTTCCCAGGAAGTTCTGGTACCCGAAAAATTAAACAGATCGGGTAAAGCTGAGGGTGCCTAGAAAGGCGTGCCCGGGAATCGAACCCTGGTCATCCGCTTAGTAATCTAAAGCTGTACCCCTGGACTACCACGCCCGGATCCAAAGAGATTGAAACTTTATTATTAAACTTTAATGCACCCTTTAAATTAGTATTTTCCAACAAAGCTAATCGTTTCCACACAAATACGCCTCACATTTGGATCATTTATCGGTTATCTGCACTGCAATGTAGTTCAGTTACAGGAATAAAAATAAAGCATCCTGAGATTATCCTTTCTTGTCGTTTCTGAAACTCATAAACAATTAACTGAAAATCATCGGTCGGTTGTTGAATTCTTTGAGGCAGGCAATTTGAAAATACCGCTGGCCGGGCAAAGGTGAGTGGTGAATGCCACCTACCACGGACTGAGATGAACACTACCCTCCTGATCCAAAGGCGCTCTCCTACACGCAGTTGAACCAACTCTAGGCACGTCCTTAACTTTCAGCACTTGAGAGTTCGGTGTACGAAACCCACGTTTGGGACGGTTGCATCAAATAATAAGGGCTGAGGGGACACAGTTAAAACGCCAACAAATGAAAGAATTTCAGGGGAGTTTCGGGCCTTTGTCTTGGGAGGGAGAGGGGCTGTTCGATCACCGGGCTTGAGCCAGCAGCCGGACGGCGATTGGGAAGGCGAGAGAGGGACCGTGGAGAGTGAGGCCGGCGGAATGGCGCAGGAAAGCGAAATTAATGGATCTTCGCCGACGTTGCCAAGGAAAAAGGTATGCTGGGATTTAAAAAATGCGAATACACATCGTTTATAAACCAAAATTTCGGAACTGCTTCCCCAAATGCATTCAAATGCAACAGCATTAAGGGTTTTCGTGAATGTAAATTCATTGTGTAAAGTCACGTCTGCCACGCCCGTTAACTTCCGAATGAATGGCAAATCCACAAATGGAACGGAATTAGGATGATTCTCTTTTATGAATTTAAATCGAAAAATAAAATTCCAGAAGAACTTCGTTTGAATTTCCACGCTGTATAGACAAATTAAACTATTTTCCCCTTTCGAATTACACAATTTTTAACTATTTGAGTTATAAAATTACTGCGATATTAATAAAAATACTTTGTCGGGACATAAATTGTGTATATATGCTAATTGGGTATGTTAAGGACATGGGCATCGCAACCGAGCAACGGTCTTTCAACAGTTCTACGAGTAAGTGATTCAATTTCAGTTAGAACTATTGCTACAATATACGTAGAATAATGTTACCCTATTTGTTTTCATCACTATATTTTACATGTGCATAATGAAAACATCTTTAAAAAATTATTATAACAAAGTTTCACATGTAAACAATATTAATTTTTATGTCAGTTGACCTTCATTGTCAGACAACTTTTTTCATTATGCGAGAGTTGAAACTGAACGATTAAAACGTTTTATTCACATGTTTAACTTAAATGCAATATATTTAAAAAGCGCTAAACAAGTGAAACTCGTGAATGTGAGTTGAACGGAATGTATATAGCGTCCGCCACCAAACAATATGTACCAAATCTCAACAATTAATCCAGACAGTGAATGACAGCTTCTACAAAAGAAGCCCAACCCGTCAGAGGAAACCATAAATCAACTTAAAAAAACGTAAAAAATGTGGTCGATGGATCGAATTCCTTCCGCAAAAGCACAATTTCACCCAAAAAAACTTCAAATCGGCGTATCGTATATCTAGGATTCCCACCATTTCCTCTCCCTCCTAAGGGGTTACCAAAAAAGCAGAAATTCCCATGAATTCACTCCTTAGCCTCGACTTCCATTAGCGTCCTTCCCGGGGCTGGAAGAGGTAAGGGAGCAACCCTTCTTCCTAGGGGGTTCGGGGTGCTCGCTAACGGACCCCCCCTTTGCTTCCTACCCACCCGGTCCCGCATGGAGCCGGGGCGGATCCGAACCACACCCTTCTCTCTCCCCCGGCTCCCATCCACCCTTTTCTGCAGAACCAGACACCAACCTTGCGGAAGGAAAGAAATTGAGCCTAAATCCCTATTCTTTAAAAAAAAAGGGCGAGGCGGGGGGAGGTTCGAGTGGATGGCGAGGAAGGGGGTGTGAGGAGGCAGCATTTTTGGGGCTTTTCTGCCAAAAAAAGGCCCGAGGTGCCAACGCGTCTCCCCTCCGACCCCCGGCCATGAGGGAGCGGGCATTGAGTGTGCGAGGAGAGGTCATACTGGGGGGAGGGGGGTGACCGCCCTCGTGGAGCGGAGCGGGGTTATGTTAATTGGGGCAGAGGTCGCGGCACCCCGGCACGGAGTCCTTTGTCGGGTCATGTGGTAAGTGATCCTCCCTTTGTGCGACCCCCTCCCGCCGCTCGCCCCGCGCGCCCCCTGCGCACCGCCCCACGACGAACTGCCCCACCTGGCCTCCACCAACCCACCCCCCACCCCGCAAACCCCTCCGCCTCGTTCCTTTCATTCACGGCCACTCAACCTGCTCTCCCCGTCCCACTCACGAAAAATCTGTTTTTCGGCAAAAAAAAAGGTTTCCGCATTCCATCGGGTGGTCCCACCTTCCTCGAGTAGTACTGACATCGCCGTCCCTACCTCCCTTCCCTCATCCAGCAACCCGATTCCCTTCCTACCACCTATCTCTCTCTCCACTCTTCCGAATCTGCTGTCTTTTTTTTCCCTAATCCCGAATAAATTCGCTCGGAGACTCCAAAAAATAAGGAATTTCCGAGGGTATCGAATTCCCCACGAAAACACCAGTTCCGCAACTTCTCACGTGGCTGACTGACATTCGCGACCAGAATCGGAAATTCCCAGGCTCTTAACATCGCTTTTCGCGTTCTATATTCGTTTCATACGTCCGTTACTTTCAAACCCGGAATGATCCCAAACGTAAAATTGATGGCACATTTACTCCAAGTAATACACTTGTGTCATATAGCCGTTCTCCCGGCATTGATTTTAGTTAGGGAGGTCAAATGACCACAGGATCTACCGTGCCGGATATCGGTTGAATTAAGCGGCTCGGTTTCCGTAAGTTTTTGAAGTCCTAGAGTTCTTAAAGTCAGCATTGAGTCATCCAAGATAAATATACCTGGCAAAAAGGAATTAAATAAGGAGAAACAAACTCCACGGAATTATACAGAATGATACTGACAGTGATTAAATAAAAATTCCACAAGACATTAATTTTTACTTTTAGCTGCGTATTATTTCATGTTTCAGTTAAAATATTCAATGCTATGAAATGCTCAATGCATTTTCCATGGAAATGTTTTTCACGCGGTCAAATTACTTAAATAGTTAAATTTGTTGATTTCAGGATATTTTTAGGTAGATATGTCAATGTACACATCTATGATGTTGCACCGCAAGACTTCTATTGACAAATAAATTAAGTATTTTATATTACATAAATAGCAGAACAATTCTGGTAAATCCATTCCGCATCCTTTCTATCTGCGATTACGGTTTCCATTCAGAGTATTTATAATCCGGCAACGACGAACCTATTACAAGCCAAAAGCAACAACCGTAAATCTATGGAATTCAGGTAACTAAACGTATTTTACCGATGAGGTAGTTTAACGTAGCAAAAGATATGAAACTGAACACAGTCGCTGACGTCTTCAAGACGGTAGGTAAGTGGCCGGAAACTAATCAAAAAAGGGCATTTCGACTTGGTCATGATTACCAATGCTCACGCTCTCCTCTCACATACAGCGTAGAGTAGCTATTTCTGTAAAATGTTGTTACGACAAACTGAGTAGCATCCGACAATTATTTGAGGAACTAGGTTGCGAATCTCTCAGAGGGCGAAGGTCAAATTACAGATAAATATCTTGAACAAATCGGAAGGAAGTCTCTTAAGAGATGATGCTGAAAATGTATTATTAGCCCCAGCGTAGGAGAGATCACGTCAAATCAAATTAGAGAAATTAAGTGTAGAACAGATTTTCTTTCATTTCTCCCACAAACGATAAAGGGTCGGAATAACATTCCGACCGCACCAGAGGGCCGAGGGAGGGGGAGTATTATGCGGAAAAAAGTCTGATGTGTAATCACCCACTGCCTAACACCCTTGCGGTGACTTGCTCGGTACTATGCAATGTAGCACCGTTGTTGCAAGATCCCCTGACACTCCGCTCAATCCACTTCGCCTAATATTCGACGCCGGACGTCCCCGGGGGACGAAACTTTTTGCCCCCTCCCAACCGCCCCTCCCTCACACCCATGCCCACGACCCCACTCCACCTCGGCCCCTCCCCACTCTTCCGCCTCTCCCGTCCCCTCACGGAGAACACAACCCACCGCAACATTAACCGCCGCCGCGCCCCCCCCCCCCACCCCACCTCAACCCTCTCTCGCTGCCTCAACAGTGGAGCCGACGATTTCTCAAATAACACACACATTGCACACACGCATCCATAGCAACCCGCCGGCTCCCTTTCCCACGCCCAGCTGTCTCCCCCACCGCGGGCCGACCCCCCTTCCCTCCCCCCGGTTTGCACCCTCTCTCCCGCCGCGCACGCATTACGGGGAGTTGGTCGCCCGCTCCTCGGTGCAACTCGCGGGGAAGGCCCGCGGTAGGCCCATGCCCCCGCGCGGGCGGGACGGCGAGAGAGGCGGGTACACTCCTTCCAGAAGTAGGCCGGAGGCGAAGCGCGTGGAAATATTCTTGGGGAGGAAAGAGATGTGCGGGGTTTTATGAGGAGCGAGGGAGTGGTCGTCAATATTTCGCGATGTCATGAGCTGCTAACTGATGGGAATCCTGCCCAGGCATGGGAATCCTCGAAAGAAAAAGATACACTATGATGATGATGAAGGACAAAATGAAGAAGTTAACAACGGATGAGGCACGAGGGAACTTGATGCCGGTTTCCCAAGAAAGCAGTTTTCAAACTTCAAAGATACGAAACCCAATACGAAGGGGTGGGTTAAATTTGGGCCCGCAAATATGCGTGCTTCTTTAGAAATGGCAGCTACAACGCGACGACCCGGAAGAATTAAGGAAGGCGGGGTTCTGGGGTGAACTGAGAGGCTCCCGTCTTTCCTTCGACTGCCTCGTGAGTGAGTGACTCCGTGAGTTTTTTATTAGTATTCATTTTGACACCGTGAGACTCTTTTCTTTTCTCTTGTACCCTTAAGCGAAAGAGTAATTTTTTCCGTTCCATCTAGACACCAGATTTATTTGAAGACATTCTTCCAGAGGCAACCGAACCTTCCGGACTGGCCAATCCGAAAGGCTCTCCAAGCTTTTTTTTTCAACCTGTCATATCAAGGAGATAATTCTCCTAGGTTACACTGAAATGGACATAAGTGAATAAGATGAGTGAAGCCACAAAAAATATTACGCATGGTACAGGCAATGAAGATCTCATACTTGAAATGATCACTATAAACCAACCGATTTGAATTCACAATACCTCCTAACAATTAAGTAGCAGCACTGTTGATCTTTCATTCGTGAAAGACTGGCATCGAGCGAGGTCATGAGAAGTACTTTTGAAAGTCCAAGAAATTGAAAGACCAGAATATTGTAAGGGGATATCCTAAATTGAAAACGACAAAAATTGATTCACTCGGACAGAATCTCTAAAATCAACGAAAATAACTCATCAGGGGTGGCGTAATGCCGAGCTTCCCCTTCCGTCTTTCCTCAAACCTTGGCCCCATTTAACACCAGCTTCGCCTCCGTGGCCCACCTCGGAATCCTCCGTCGACACACCCTCTCCTCACCTCAACCCTCCCTTGCAATCTTCCCCCCCCCCCGGGATCCCTTCCTCCTCAAGGGGACCCTCCTTAGCCTCCATCCCAAACGCTCTCATCAACCGGAGCCCTGAGATCTCAATGCCGCGGGCAACGAGGCGTGAGGGGTGAAAAGCCACCCACCACCCTCCGCCCCGCCCCGCTACCCCTTCCAAGGAAGGAATGGCAAAAGGAAGGAGGAGGGTACTCTGCGTGACAACAAGGCTCTCCGGGCGCACGACGAAAAAAAAGCGTCCCTTTTCACTCGCATCCCCCGGACTCCTCGCTTCCGAAGGTGGCGGTGGACGAAAGGGAGGGAATGGGGGCGAAAGAGTGAGTGGGCGACCCCCACTCCTTCCTCTCCTTTTCACCTTCCACACCATTCTCTCCACCTGAGGGCACGACCAAAAAAGAAGACCTCCGAACCACCCCTCTCCCCCTCCATCCTCCTTAATGCCATTGTCAAAATAATACCCTTCCCACTTCAAACTCTCGGCTTCCCTCCCGTTTTCCCCAATTTTTGCGTCCTCGGGAGTGGATTAATCCCCCCGATCCATATTGCTCGCTTTTCAGCGATTAACAAGAGGGGAAAGGGTGAGGGGGGTTCCATGTCTTACATGACCGCCTTTATTCTTCCTTCACTCGAACGTACATTTTCCAAAGATTTCTTCCCCAGAATGGGTTCCCGATCCCTCGGGGACTAGTCCATGGCTGGAAGTGCGTGGAAAAAATCGGTTAAGTTTTACAGAATGGCTTGCAAAATGCTCAAACTGCGACTTACTCGGCCATTAAATTCAAAGCACGACGGACAAGAAACTCAAATTTTACGAGTACCCGAGGTGACGCTGGCTGTGCGCAACGATTTGACTCCATTTTAACGACTCTAAATATGAAATTTAACATTGTACATTAACCATTAAACGATTTGGGGAAACCCTCTCATTTGACCCGCCAAAACGTTTTCAAGTATACGAACCTAAGTACCACCACCGGATTAATAATTTTATTAATTCTAGCATAATTATTCTCTTCCTTAAGTGATGACTCCTACAAAGGAAACTGGGCCATAATGTCACTACCTTACAGAGACATGGGAAGAAAAGAAATTTTTTAAGCAGAAAATAGAAAAAAAACACTAACTCATAAAAAGAGACATTTCAGGCGTGACATGGTGGAATATCATGATTAATTAAATTGTGGAAAATTGCCAATTTTAATTAACTTTCACTCCTCCGAGAAAATACATGTGGTGACATGGTGTCATCCTAAGCTATCAATCCGACGATTGGTTTCTACGCAGGTCTTCACTCGAAATCTTCACTTCGACAGCCTCTTCTTTTCTTCATATTACTTATTTTTCCGAGTGCTATCACTTTATCACTTACGGGGGTATCTTTCGACATTTCTATCATTTTTCCCAGTTTTATCAGTTTATCAAGTTTTTCGAAGATGAAAGTCCTACGCCTATTACGTCGGAAAGGAATCATAATTAATATAACTTTTATTATTTCATATTTGAATCTTTTGCACACATCGGAAGGATGTCTCTTTAGCGATGATGTTGAAAATGTATTATTAGCCCCATCGTAATACGATACGGTAGGCGAGGTCATGTAAAATTCGATGTATCGTAAAATTCGATGTATCGTAAAATTCGATAAATTAAGTACGATATAGAAAAGAAGGATTTAAGATGTCATTCATCCCACCGACGCGACGATAAGGGATCAGCATAAAATAGCGTATGATCGCCCGCATCAGGGAGAAAAAATATTCGGGTCAAAATTAGTCTGGTGTGTATTCACCCCCTGCCATAGACCCTAGCGGTGGCTTGAAGGGAAGAAAAAATACAATGGTCTTTTCTAATCACAGCTGATTCCCAGCCTGTGACGTAAGCAGGGGCGGCAGGCGTGGCGATGCCTCAGAGGCCCTTCAACCAAACGAGGAGGATCGCGGGAGGGGGCGGGCTCCGCAGAAGCTGCTGCCATCTCCGGAGTAGAGATCGAGCATCTCGCGAGTCGCAGAGGGGCGGGGGCGTGGGGGATGGTGGGGAGGGGGGTTGCGGGACGTGGGGGAAAGAAGGGAGAGAAGCTGGGAACGGAACCAAGTTTGTCTCCACAACTCTCCTCATTTTTCACCGTCGATAATTCAAATCCCCACAACCGCCGGCCTATGGTTACAAAGTGTCGTGGAACCTCGAGACCGCGAACGAGGAACAAGGAAGTGGACATTTTGTGCAATACACATTATGAACACAAGTTGCCCTCCACACGCACACACCACGTAGGCACTTACGCACACCCGCGCACCATCATCGACCCTTCCTTCTCCCTCGGGAGGGAGCCGTGGCGTGAGAACATGGGACTGACGTGGCTCCGATGAGAATCCGAAGATAAATGAAGGATCGAATGGATACAAGACAGTATTCATTTAAGTGATAAATTTACGTCCGAACGTAAAGAACCATGCAAGTAACATGAATTACTGGAGGGTGTGGCCATTTTAGCAGAGATGAAAATCTATTATTAGCTCCATCGTACTACATTAGGAGAGAGAACATGTCAATAAAATTAGAAAGATTAAGTGTAGAACAGATATATTTCAATCGTCATTATTCCACGACCGATAAGGCATCAGAATAACATTATCTGACCGCGGTGGGGTCGGGTCAAAATTAGTCTGGTGTGTATTCACCCCCTGCCACACACCCCAGCAGTGGCTTGCAGGTTACTAAAAAGTACAATGTGCAAATTTTTATATGACTCCAGGTTTCATTTGACCAATTTTCGAGCTAAAAAATTTGATTATCGAGTCGTCCGCAAATTTTTTTTTTCAAATTTTCAATGAGAAAATGTGGTGAATTCTCCATTCCATTTTCCGCCAAAGTAACTGTTCCATAAATCAATTAAAATGTAACATTAGTGTATCAATGAAAGTAGAATTTCAATCGAATAATTGAGGCAAACATTTATTAAGGCAATAAGCGAGGTGAAGTAAATATTAGAAATACTATATTTATTTGACACCTAATCTAGTATCGCAAAAATCATTAATTTTCCTCAATTCCAGGTTTTTTAAAATTGAGAATATGAGTTTTATCTTCCCTTGTTTATTCATGCCTAATTCATTAATGAAAAATAATGGAATACCACACAAACTGTTCCCTTTTTCTGCGAGCAAGCAGAGTCAGAGGTTTGGCGAAGCACGTTTTTATTCTTAGCGATGCGACTGAGCCGCAAGATGACTCACATCGCAAATACACTCCCCTCCTCCCCTGAGCGCTCTCGTTTTTCTCGTTCGAAAGATCGCGAGACTCGCAGATTGACAGTTCCACGCGAAAAGTGCAATCTCGAAGAGCTGATGCAAAAGAAAAACGGCTCGCACCAGCACCTGGACATCGAGTCTCTCCACTTCGGACGCGTCCACGTCGGTTTGTGTTCCGATCTTGAAAACGAATAGCCAGTGCTCCTTCCCTCCCCGCCAGTCATTGAAGTACGTAGCGACTACTCCCGCAGCGGACGGCACTGCGTCGCCGCATCGTCCGTGACTCACCAAGAGAAACGCAAGAGGTTTCGCGCCTTCCGAGAGACTACGGAGACGCGGAATAAAGAATTACGGTCACCTCCGAACGCCCGCCCGGCTGCAGCTACTCCATGAGAAACGTCAGGGAAAAATTTCAAGAAAAGGATAAAATAAAGTCCTACTCCCACTTCGTTCGTTGAGGCAGCTGAGCTCCCGGATGCTACTTTACTCGCGTGCACGTATTATTTAATTGATACAAAACTTCTGTAAACTAATAATAATTTGAAAATCTTTCAACAAATTTCAATAATTTGAATAAACTAATAATTTACATTGCGGGGAGGGGGTAAAACTCACTAAGCTACAGATTTAGGCGTAAGGAACGAAAATCATTCCAGGATGAGTGATCAGAATAAAGGAAGCCTGAATGAAATATTGGTAACTGTGAAAAAAGAGCCGCGGAGTATTTTGAAAAACATTCGCCAAATCAAAGAGGATGGAACAGTCACGACAGCGAACACAAATAGGTCTTCAACTATCCAATAGTGATTGCATCGGAAAAGGCATCCTGAAATCAGCTCAAGCATGCGGGAAAAAATATTTCGCATGCGGTTCCTCTCCGCTTTCGGAGGAATGCAAGCGCATCTTCAAGTCTTCGACTACCGAGTAGTCGATTTCGTCCGCAGTCCTCATCCGTGCGTCACGCATCGGGGTCGCAACAAGAACGGCGACGATAATTCCACTTCCCCGACCTGCCCGAAGGCGAGCCGGGATTCTTCTCGAGCCCTGGCGCGAATATCCCGACATGCAGAAACAACACCAGAATGAACACACGCACGCACGCCCAGACCCCCGAAGCGCACGCACGCAGACATCGGCGGATCCGGGAAGAGTTCACGCTCCCTCCTCCCTCTCGCCTCAACCGAGGTAAACCTCGCGACGTCGCCCGAGTCCTATTCTTACCTGCTTCGGGAGGGGCGAAAACAATGATCGGGATTTGAAATGAACGTGTGCCAAGGAGTTTTAAGGAGATAGGGAGGGAGAGAAAAGGAGGAATGAGACGAGAGAGGGTTAAGGTGGAAAAGGTTAAGAATTGTCGAGAGAGAGAGAGAGAGACCGTGGTGACGAGGAAAGGAAGGGATGCTGGGGATCGTAAACAGGAAGAAAGAGGCGCCGGCCAGGAGACTTGGAGCTATTCGAATACGGCGATATAAAGGGCCGTTTGATTTCACGCCGAACGATCCCAACTCGAAAATAGCCGATAAAAAATTGCATTCAAAATTCAAACTCATAAGTGAATGTGCCGTGACCTTTTTTTATGAAGGGAAATATAAATCTGCGAATTTCCACCGCTCAAACGTGAATTATCCGTGAAGAATCCGACATCACATTGTTTAGGGGTTAATTTTTAGCATGACTATTTATGCTTTCATTTTTTATTATATATTACTGTTCTGAGCAGCTTTCCTTTCAGAACTTGGAGGGCACACTGGAACAATATTAACGATGAAAAATATGCAATATCAAATATGCGCACGAACGAAGCAATCGAATCAATTAGTCCTGCATTGATTCTGATTCGAATCGACGCCAAAGTGTTAAATTTCGCCGTTGGTGATTGTAGTTTTCTCCGGCGATTAGAATTTTCTCATTCGAATTCTATATTAGGAGCGTTGATCCACTAAGAACAATGATTTTGTTACCCATGCTCTTGAGTCGTCTTGCTAAAACCATTACTACCGGCAAGGGAATATCTAACCCATCGTATTTTCCCAACAATTCGTATTTTGAGCAACTTGAAGCCACACTATTTTCAAACGCTGCCCATTATAATAAGAAACCTTCAATCACGTCAATGTGGCATACAAATAGGGACTAGTGTTAGAAGCTGATTCACAAAAACGCCAATTTATGCGGTAAAAAGCCTTGCATGAGCGAATGGCCACCTGGGCAGACATGGAGGAAACATCGAAACAAGTTTCCAGATCTTCCGAAACACAAAACCCTGTGAACGAAATGAGCGGCGGGAGGGAGGGAGGGTGGAGAGACGGAGGCCGTGGGACTGTGGTCGCACGCAGCAGAGGCGGCAGACAAGATGGGCGCCTGCCTGCAAAAGGACAATTTGCTTCCGAAGACTATTTACGCTACACTGGATAAGCGTGATGGATCATATTCATTTGCAAATTTTATACGAGCTGAACTAAAAATAAATTCCCTAGGGAATGCAAAAGGGATTTTGAATCTTAACCGTCCCCTTTAATCATTTATTTTAATATAACTTCCACCGTATCAACCAAAGTTTTGTAGGAGAGCGGCATGAAGTCGCCATGGCTCCTATAAAATAAGTCTAGGTACATCCAACAATTAATTTAACTACAAGAAGTTAACTTAATGAGCCAATGGAAATATCCATAAAAAAAAGTTCAAGGTGGTACCTTTCATTGAAATAAGGGTCTCCGACGACACATGAACAAGAATCACGCCCTCAGTATTAATGCAAGAGCAATGCGTCCCTCAAGAAAAAAAAACGATCATAAGAAATTGTGCGAAGTATTTTTTGGCAATTATGACTACCTTACCAAATTCAATATCTATTGAAAGGATCTCATTAATTCAACTGCCCCTGAAACATATATACGCATATTTCTTTCCAGCGGGAAAGCGGCTTCCTCGAGTCGAAAATTCTGGCGCCGGCCCTAGGATCCGACTTCCGTGTCCCAGAAGCCATTGTCAAGAACTGGCAAGGCGTGGAAGTGGCTGTGAAACGACGGGAGATTGGACCCAATTGCTGGAGTCGGAGGGGGTTGGGTTCGGTAGGCTATCGTCGGTTAGGAGGACCGGGGGGGGGGGAGGAGGAGGAGGTGAACGTAGTGGGTTTCGGAGGGAGGACGGGGGGGGCGCGAGAAAAAGACCCCGTGGATCTGCCAGAAAGGAGCCGAGGGAGGTAAGGAGGAGAGCGAGCCTTTTGTAAAAGAGAGAACGGGGGGGGGCATTAATAAAAGAGGAGGGAGGCGGAACGGGGAGGGGAGATGGAAGAACGAAACTATGCTCGGTGCGTGACATTTCTCACTTCGGTTCAAATGAGCTGGACTCAGGCCCAATTCTTTAGCTATTTGCGAAAAAATTTTCCATGAAATGCGCATTAAAGGTTAACTGCGTCAGAGGGAATGATCACCTACGACCAGATGACCCGAACTAGTTATTGTTTTTTATTTTAGCAAACCAATACTGTACTTTGGAAATATATTAATTAATGAACACTGTTTCAAGGCTCACCACAGAATAGTTAGAGTACAAGTAGGGCTTAATGGATGTCAATATTGTTTTTTTTCCGCGAGAATTTCACAAGGGTCTTTTCCCTAATGATGGGGAAAAATATTATTTATTTAAAAATGAGCGCAAATCGAAATTGGTTTCTTCAGACACGGATCATCAAATACTCATTAACATTAATTAATAATTTAATGCCGACACTAACGATTTAATTATGCATCATAAACTTTAAAATATGAACTCAAATACCCGAGTATCAGCACATTGTTCCTTTTCGTTGAGAACTAAGCTTCATCATTCCGGGAACACTAACGTTTAGCAGGCCGCCTTATTTTTACTTTTCCGAGTTACCCGAAACGGTGCCGTGATGCAATTTCAGTGACTTATGAAGCAGGCGGAGGAGATTTAATGGAGAAGTAATAGCAGTAGTCTCCTTTAATTAAAATTCTTTTTATGCTCTAATTGCAACCGCGTATGAAGTTCTTCCAAACCAGTTGCATGGGAATGTTTTACCCCGATCCTCTTTTGAGTGCAAACACCCCAGAGAGCACAACTGGAGCGCTCATAAACCCGGATGGAACGTGGAAAGGGCTCGCCGTTGGGATGAGGAACACGCATGATCACACTCGGGGTCGCAATAATTTCATCAGCAACAGCATAATAAACTATATACAACCCAACAATTTCGACTCGATTCCCCCGGCTCACAATTTGCGAATTGTGAACTGGTAGCTTAACGGTCGCGGGCGATAAAAAACGGGGGTGGGAGGGGGTGGATAGCGGCGGGGATGGGGAGAACGAATTGGTAATGGCGATGCCTTCGTCGGGGGCGTGGGGGAGGGGGAAGGAGTGGGGAGGGGGAAGGAGTGGGGAGGGGGAAGGATTGGGGGCGGAGGTTGCGCGGAAGTTGGAGGGGGAGATGACGGCGGTGATGCTGCCGAGAAATGCGGGGGAGAGGGTGTGGGGAGGAAGGGGAGATCACAGAACGGGTGTGTGTGTTAGAGAAAGAGAGCGAGGTAGGGAACTGATTGAAGCATAATGGTGGGCGAAGTGAGGCTGTTGAGGAGAGGAGGGCGAGAGAGGGAGCTCCGAAGGGGGTCGGAAGACGGGAGGAGGAGGAGGAGGAGTTGAAATTGAGACGACTTAGGTATAGAGAGACCAAAGCGGCAGTGGTCTGCGGTTTGAGTCAGGGGTGGGAGGGGGAGGCGAGGAGGGGCGGAGTGAGGGGGCGGGGGTGTGGGCGAGGAGGGGGGAGAGGTCAGCGTGTGGGAAAGCGGAGGCTGCGACGGGGACGATGGATGTCACGAGAGTGGGCGGAGGGGAGGAAGACCCCTGGGCGGGGGAGGGCTGGAGTGCGAACGAGTCGGGGGAAGGACGTGGGAAAATGAGAAACGGAGCGAGGGAGAGAGCAGAGCCGAATTATATCGAGGGGAGATGGAGCCCCAGGCACGGATTGCGGCGATCGCCCCACAAATAAACTCGACGCATGACACGTAGATTGACAGGCAGCCTCTCCGCCTAGGAATTTGATCAATTTCCAGAATTTTTCTTCCCGCACACATAAGGACATCGATTCCTTTCAGGGGATTAAGATGCAATTAAATTCATTAAGGTCACCTCTAAATATTAATTCGACCTAATAATACGGTAGATATCACTTTATTTCATTTTTTTCACAGAATTCCGAGTTACGTAATTCATTTTGTTGACGTAATTTCTTAGGAATCAATGTACAGGTGCATTACACGGCTCTTGCCTGCATTGAATGCTGCCCTGAGGTAACTTGCGCCGGAAATATGTTTGAATGAATATTGCAAGGCGATGGGAAGTGAGTGGAAGACGAGCATCCTTCCGGTTTGATATCTTCGACCACCTTTCGTTTTCAAATCTCCTAACAATAAACTTCGCATTGAAATAAGATTTTTAAAACTAGTTTTTAATTATTATGAATGCATATGTGTACCTAAAATGAGCAGAAGTATGACAGATGCCTAAAAATAGTCATTTAAATTGAATAAAACCGAAGACAGGATACATTTCGGAGAACACACGACTGACTCTTAGGTTTCCAAAGTTGACCTTAAGAACTGAATGAATCTTGAAATTTAAGATGGGATAAAACTCAAAACTAAATGACCTTTCATACCATAAATAATTTCCAAACCCCAACGATATTTATCATCACCATCGTCTCGCGAGGGGTGAATCCAATTTCTTGGAATTCAGCAGAAGTGAACATTTGACTTGACCCAGAAACTTTTTTATAGTTGATTTTTAAAAAAATACTAAACCTTAATCAAACGATGTCTCGTTTGAAAATAAGCAAATCATATTTCAATGCAACAATTTCAGAGTGTAAAAATCATTCGCCTCGACCGGGATTCGAACCCGGATCCGACCCGGTCAAGGCGAATGATTTTTACACTCTGAAATTGTTTCATTGCAATGCTACACGTAGCGGATGACTCCGTGAAAAGTTACTGTTGCGGCATCTCCTGCAGATTCTTGAAATTCAAATCACATTTATTTTGTCATATCGAACAAGCCAAACGAGTTATTCGTAATCACATAGGTCAACGAAGGACGGCTTTCTACCATTCCGAGTTGTTCCTCTTCGTACTAATTAGCCACGACCGACCCTCGCATTATAATCACGCACCTCGACACGATCAGATGAATCCCAGCGTACTTAATTCGGTAGACTCTCTAACTGTGGAGCGCTGGTGCAAAACGCAAGCTGATATTAAAAAAAAAATACTTGTCGGAATGAATTTGGAACCCACAAAACGCTTTTATTCCAGGAAGGTAAACACACCCCTTAAGTAAAATGCAAGGAGGTGCAAACGGGATGAATAATTAAAGGACGATCTCGAAAATAAGTCCAGAAGTAATGTATCTAAATAAATAATTTGTCATCACTATGAAATGATAAAAACGCTCATATTTTCTCCAACCGAATAATTCTCGATTTTCGCCTGGCAACCTAGGGCAGCAAAGCGTGACAAAGACTGGCATTTTAAATAAACGCTGGACGTGTTTTCTCGGCTATTATTGGCAGCAGACGGGCGATGGGCTGGCTTATTTCTCACGCACGAACTAAATGAGGGAGCCCGCTAGAAGCTCTCGCATTATCGCCCATTGTATCACGTCAGAATCCATATGAGGAATTAATAGCACTTCACAGTTTTCTCTCCACGGCCAATAAAATCTGCAATCGACGGGCAGCATCGGCACAGAGGATCCCGGGAGGGTAGACGTAGAAGGAGTGAAAGGTCATTTTGAGGAAGGTACTAAATGAAAATTCACCGCGCCAATTCTATAAAGTATGGAATTGATATGCACGTTTACTTCGCCCTACTTTCCGCTTACAGCAGAGCGCCCACTCCCCCGGAATAACACGAGATGCTTTTGCAGTCGGGAGGATGCGGTGCTTCGCATCGCCGTCCGACTCCCCGTGCCCCACACCACGGTCCTCCTCGTCCGTTTCGTTGTTCTAAAGAGTTGTGGTGCTTCCCATCCTGTCACCTTAGCCATATGACCTATTTTTTGACGCGGTCCGCAAGAGAGTTGTGGGGACGACCATTAGCTTCAAGTGTCCCATTGTGCTTCCAGTCCCAACACCTCCCTCCCCTCCGCCCGCGAGAGCCCTCGTCCTGCGCAGGGCCCGGCGGCAAACGCGAGCATGCACGCAGGCCGCCGGAATGGCCCGGCGTGTTCGGCCGCCGCGTCGGGTGACCAGGTGCGTCGACACCCGGCACTCACGCGATTCCGGTCGGAATGACTGCCCCCCGCCGCGCCCTTAGCCTCCCCTCTCCTACCACCCTGGCCCTTTAAGTGCCATTGAGCGCAAAACCTTTACTAGAATTCCTCGCGATCAAGCAAGTCTTCGTAAAGTAACTGTTTGAGTAACCTCGATTTTCCTAATGTTAGTTTCAGCAATAGAAGACTAAGGAAAAAATATAATAAATGGGCTGGAGCAGGGAGGAGGGGGGAAAGAGAATTCCAAGATAACGGGAAGAGGAACAGGGTAAAAGATGTCGCACGGAGGATTACGTTATGGCAACGCAGAAGAAGGATGAAGAGGAATTGGTCTTTTGGACCTCGTCCGGGTGGGCGTGGTTATGTACCGGTGGAAATATTGTTAATTCCTATGCATAAATAAGCATTGCACTTACTTGCAAGGATGCACTTAGATTGGCTGTATGTACGTCAACTAGGTAACACTAGACCGAAAGATCATCTTTAAATTCAAGATAAATCTATGCAAAGGACCAAATACCCACGTTATGCATAAATGAAAAAAAAATACTTTTTCGATAATTAGATTGGCCATTCGGCCGCGACTAAAAGAAATCTGTATTAATTCATCACGTGCGAGTAGAGATTTCTGGCAGGAGAAACGATATGAGATGATATCCAATACATTTAATTCTATTCAGATTTAATATTTCCCGTAATTGACTGAAAAAAGTTTTTAATTCTGTCACGGAAAATTTATATGAAAATAATGACAAAATCATAAAAAACTGTCGATTCTTACAACAGGGTTAAATGGAATTTAGATCAGAAATAGTACTCTTTATCAGTCTGCACCTGCAGTCGGTAGATAGGGGTAAGTTTTCGAAATTAGGACATCGACCACGCCATCTCTTGCATGCCAAGAGAACAAAAAATACAGTCCGCCGCCTCAGACAAAGTAACCGAGAGTCGATCTGCCACCATTATTCTTACAACTGCATTGATAATAACAATGAATGAATTCTTACGAGTGAAAAAACAAATTTCCAAAGCAACGGGTGTTCAGAAAGTGACTCCATTGTAAAATATATCCATGTCCAGTTATCGATGGCAAGTTTGATGTGTCGTGACGTTTTCCCGCATGGAAGTCAATTACTGCGGTCAAATAATCCCATTGCCTATTTTATTTTTTTGACAAAACGATACCCCTGCACTAGTTCATATGCATGAGAACTGCGTATTTATTTACTTATGAGATTTAAAAAGAGACATGATACCGGGACCCGTACGTTGGGAATCTACCAACTTGTCAATAGGGAGGAGGAAGGGTGGGTTTGCACTCGTCCGTCCACCGGGATGGGGGCGGGCCGCGGAGGGAAACTCACCGTCGCCCCGCATGCCCTTCCCACAGCCCGGGGGGCGCGGGGGGCGAGGAGCGGCGGGGCGCCTCGGCGGAGCGCGACGGCCGCATCGGAATGCCGCGTGAATCTGGTTGGCGTGCAAGTCGCACAGCGGCGCCCGGGACTCCCACGCGTATTGAGACGCCCCTCTCGTGTTACTTCCCCGTAAAGGGAGGAAATCAAACGATAGAGGATAGATGGGGAATTAAAAGCGCGATGGGGGAGAGGTCACGAGGGAGAGGCGCGCGCGGAGAGAGGAGGGAGAGAGAGAAAGAAAGAAAAGAAAAGCGATATTTGCGGTGAGTGAGGTGCGACGGAAGAGTGGGAAACGGGGACAGCGCCAGAGGGCAACAGCGGCGGCGGGGGAGGGAGGGGGGAAAAGGGGGGAGCGGGCGGGAATAATGAATAATCTTTCATTTGCTCGCGCGGGTGGACGGGCATCGCGCTTTCGGAGGATTTGGGGAGGAGAACAGCCGAGGAGGGGAGCAGTTATGAAGTGCCGGAGCGGTGAGCACAGGTGTGACCCAAAGGGTCACCGAGGGGGTCAACAGGGGCTGCTCGGATGTCGGGTGGGATGGGGCCGAGGGGAGGGGCGGGTTGCCGAGAGGGGGACGGTGTGTTCGGGACAATCTCTGGTGGAACCCGCATTCACATCTCTCCCAGGGCCCCAGAAAACGAGAGGGAGGCCGAGAGGGTCCGCAGGGCCGCGGAATCCAGTCACGTGCCTCCGCGCGGAGACCCCAAGTGCGAGGGAAGGTGAAGGTTGACATCTGCCAGTGGGGAAATGCAAAGCGAGAAACGAGGACGGGAGAGAGGGGAAAAGGAATGTTTGAATCGCGTAACCTCAGGCGACACAAGAGAAGACTGGCGGAACGAACGTCATAATTTTTTTATGCGTCTCAGTTAACGAATTGCAGCTGATAATATTACTTACTGGTATGTTAAAAAGCCATTGTATTCAAAATATTTTTGCCGGCGAATCGAGGATTTGCTATGCTCAGAATATTATGATCTCAACCCGATTCGCCCGAACTCTTCAGAAAACGTGGAAGTATTTCCGTTGGGAAATTGCCGAAGAACAGACTGCAATTTAATGGCGGAGTTTCTTCATGAATACTCGTTTTCACGAACGCGTCGCTTCACGGGTGACTTCAAGAAACTCCAATGCACGTAGTGAGGAGAGAACTCGACGTGGGAATCGAGGCTGGACATGACTTTGCTTCCATACAAAACGAGAAATATGAGGAATATGAGGAATGAGGGGGCTCGTGGAGATGGAAAGGAGGCCTTCGCACCGAAACAACAGGGAGGTGTAAATCTGGGGGATTGGACTTTTGGGGGCGACGAGCAGTTCTCCTAGAGTTAACGTCAGGCGACAAATAAAGCAGCAGCGTCCTAATCTAGGACAAAGCGTCGACGATTGAGAAAGAACGCATATCGTCAATTCTTCAAAACGATTAATTGGAATCCCAAGTGCCATTGAGAGGCATTTCGATTGACAATCCACCACTCCCTCTTTCCATATATACTCTTCACCCCTCCGCCCTAGTACGGGAAGTTGAGCCCAATCCGAAAATTCAAACCCCTTTTTATTTCAAGTTCTCTTGAAAATGTGCCCTCACTCTCCACTACTCCCAGTACGTCGACGCTTGGAAGATTCGTCCAGGATCCCAAGGGATTTATTTTCGACGTTCCAGTTTTTACGTATATTTTGTTAGACGCACTTCCACATTCCATATGCAGCACTTGAAAGAATTATAACATTATTCGCAACAACGTTCAACATTTTTCGAATGATATTCTCTAACAACTTAATAATATTTTAATTGCGATTTGATATACAGGTTTGGCGACGACGAAAATATGTGTGTAAATATATATGCATGCATACGCACACACACACAAATATATATAAACACAGTAATCAACCCGAAGGTCGGTTTAGTAGGTGATGGTAGAGCTCACCCGTGTACCAAGCCCGACAGCGTGTGAATATTCACACATCAGGGTAGGGGGGCCAGTTCCTTTCCCTGTGCCGGTTATGGTTTCCCAGGAAGACCTGGTACCCGAAAAATCAACTAGCTTGGGTGGAGCTGCAGGTGCCCAAAGTGCCTTGCCCGAGAATCGAACCCGGGACCCTCCGGTCAGCAGTCCAACGCTCTACCCGCTAGACCACCGCGACCCGCCACAAATATATATACATATATATATTTATATATATATACATATATACATACATATATATATATATTTATATATATACATATATATATATATTTATATATATACATATATATATTTATATATATATATATTTATATATAAAAAACTTAGACAGTAACACACAGCACGAGAACACATAAAAAGAACACTCACAATAATATCTTGATAATTTCGACGGACTCGAGCTCCGTCTTCTTCGGAAGATAAGAAATGACTGAATTTTTTTTTATTCAACACTTCCGTGTTACTTCGAAGAAATCATCTCTCTCTCTCTCTCTCTCTCTCTCTCTCTCTCTCTCTCTCTCTCTCTCTCTCTCTCTATATATATATATATATATATATATATATATATATATATATATATATAGTGTGAAAATATATTTATTTATACATATATGTGTATACAAATGCATGTGTGTGTGTATGTGTATGGAGAAGAATGGAGGTAAAATGGACCGAAAGGAAAACAAACGAGGAAGTACTAGGGATGGTGGGCGAGGAGAGGGGTTTTTTGGGAAATATTCTATAGAGCCAGGAAAAATGGATGAAGGGCGCATTGAGCGGGAGTGGGATGTTGAAGAAGGCAATAGAGGGGAAAATGTTAGGCAAACGAGGAAGGGGCAGGAACAGGATAGGGATGTTGGACGGGATGAAGGGAGGAAAGAAGTACACAGAGATGAAGAGGGACCTGATGTAGATTAGGTTGCTGGATTGGGTTTTGTTTGGAATTGCAAAATGTCTAATTGATAGTTGTGTCCATCCAAAAACCTACCTTAACCGGGAGATTACCTAACAATAATAATATATTTACACCATGATTTTTTAAAATTTTAAATACATTCAAGAAACCCAACTACGACAAATCAATGTTTCAAGAAATGAAGCTGTGTCCGAAATAATTCCGTAGCAATTGATAATTCCATAACTTTATGATATAATGCCTTATCCCTTTTACCTGCCCAGTATATCACTACATAGTTAAAAATTTAATTCAAATGAAAGCCAATGGGAGAATGGGAAGGTAATCGGAGGATCGGATTAATTATACGAATGAAGGGAAAAAGGCATACGCAAAGGGCGAGGGGGGCGATTAAACTTGTCTGAAACTAAAGCTGACGGATACACGGTGAATAAATCGACTTCGGAGTTTTAACTTCGATGTTTTTCTTTTAAACCCTGCTCTCATTGCCGTTGTTATCCATCTCTGCAAATCCCATCATTTAATATCTACAAACAAATCTTTGAAAAATGCCTCGAGGATTGGAAACAGGAAAATTTCCCTCCAGTTCTTCCTTTCAGGGCTGAAGTGGGCCCGCGTCGGAGGGGATGGCGGTGGCGGCGGGCGGATGGGGATAAACCAGCACAGCAATAAACCTGAGGGAGAGAGGTCTCCCGCGTTCCAGCCACCCTGCGGCGATCGAAATGCGAAATCTACACATTTGGAACAATGAGGGGGGGTAGGGCCGCCTATCCCATGCTGCCTCAATCTCCCCGAGGACTTCTGGGGCTACACAGACTATTCAGTTTGGGTTTTGCCAAGAGTACTCAAGAGCATCACCTGGATTCGAACCCAGGGCCTTGCACCCGGTAACCGCAGGCTCATCCCATGCGGTTACAACAGCGTGTTGAGAAAAGAATGTAAAACAACAGGTATTTCACACCCATGAGTAGTTAGTTGGCAGGATGAGTACACGAAGGAGAAGCAGGAAAGCAAAGTGGCCGACCGTAGAGATTATGCTAAGGGGTTGGTCCTTTAGTTAGGGACGCTTTTGGGGGGGGGGCGGCGGGAAGGACTTCATTACGTTTCCTAGCGGAGGTTGGGGAAAGGTTCAGTAGGAATCTTACTTCAGTACTTACGTCAATTACTCTTAATGATCGAAGAGAAACTTGAGCATTTATTCGAGTCAAAGAGAGATATCCTACTTACTTCCGAACCTTTCCTTTTCTACTCACATTCGAGTTAACATTTTCCTTGTTCTGGCTAACATAATAAAGAAACGATAGTGTCAGAATAGTTTCAGCATTGGCTAACTTTTTAGAGTCTTAAAATTTTTATTTTGTGATACCAATAAAATAAAATATATTTCAAGTCAGTTACTTTTTTAATGCAAACCAATAATTGAACTGATTAGTAAGCGTCGTGAATCAAGCGTTTAAATCTGAATTAACTTTTTTCCTATTTTTAAGAAAGCTTTGATATCAACGATAGCTTCGGTGAGAGGGAGGGGTTCATATTCTATAGAACCTTAAAAAGGTGGGGAGTGGTACAAAAAAAAGCCAATAAATGGGTTTACAAGTAGGTTGACGACGGCCCAGTCAACCAGTCCTATTCCAATTCTGTAACGATAATCCCAACAACTTATCCACGCAATACTACTCCCTCCACTTTATCCATTGACCCACCGTTACCCTCGCTTCACTCAGTTTTTTCATCACATTTCTGCACTTTTGCGGGTATTTGACCAATTTATGACTCATTTTTTTCGGGAAACTACTCAAGATGATGAACTGGATGGAAGTGGACACCTGAGTCACTGGATCGGAGGGCAGGGAATATTTTCTGTCCTCGCAAGAGTTCCAATGGAACCAACATCCTCCGCAGATCCCACTGTCCATGATTAAGCTCCTCCCTAGCGGGCACTCTCGAACGACCCTCTCTACTTACGATCACTTATCACTTTGGCGGTTGCGAGAGATAACGGCTTTTTTCAACGTCGCCGAGTTCCTCCTGCTCGACCGCCGCGCGCGCCCCTGCAAACCCTGCCGTCCGCTTCCGCGCATTCCCTCCCCTTCGCGCCCATCTCGTCCCCACACAACCCGCCATTAATGGGCCGCACAATTCGCAAAACAGATGAATCTCCGTGGCACCACGAGATAAGGCGCGCACTTTATAACGTCTCGGGGGGCGGAGGGGGGGCCATTCTGCGGTCGCCGGCGAAGTCAGGGGGAGAGCGACGGCGAGGGGAGACAAAGGAATGCTCTCGGGCGAGACTCCTCCACCAAACAATCGTTTTAATTAGCCCTCTAGCGGCCAATAAACGGAACAAAGAAGAAACCCTGCCGTCGACGATTCAAGTCAATGGACACGTCGATGGAGGCGCACTCCCGACCCTCCATTCCCTCGCCCTTCATTTATGCACGCACCAAGCAAGCCCTCTCCAATCGGAACCATCCCCATCGGCACCATCACCCAAAGCACACTCCATTAGCGTGCTATGATCACCCGCCGCCCTCCCCACGCCCCGTCCTCGCCCCGGGCTGCCCGCCCCCCGCTCAATTAATTCACCCGGGACCTCCATCCACCCTGGACTCTCTAGATGCTTAACTGAAACTGAGGAGCCATAAACGATGATGGTAATGACGGAAAATGATATAATTAGGAGTCGCACACCCAGGAAAATTTGTGGTAATCCATTAAAATGTATTTACTGCTTTCTTAAAAGTGTTACGGACCAGAGGATAAAACGACGTAGGTTTCACTGATTTATCACCGACAGGTGATGATGCTGCTAAAGCACTAAAGTCCCGGCGGCATTTATCTCGTGGTGTGCATAAAATTTTAAGGCAATCATTTCATTTAAACAAATAATTAATCTGAGCGCCGCCATATTTTATGGGGCCGTGCTCCAGATCCCAAGTCCAAGGCTTTAGATAGGCTTCAATGTTTGGCACTAAGAGATTAATAGAGTCGTAGCAATAGCATGTAGACAAAAATGGCAGGAAATTCTTGATATAAATAACATTGAACGGAATTATTAAGGAGAACGTTTACACTGACTTCCTTATACATTTTCGGTTGTTGACTTAAAACAGATTCGACTGTCAACATTCCGCAGGGATACATACGTTGTTACATCCTATATGCTATAAAACAATGCCATCCGAGAATTTAGAAACAAATAACAAACGAATGAACCAAATGATTTTATAGTTGAAAATCAATTACTAATTAGACACTGGCTCTGGATTCGCAGTATTTTCACCGACCTGACGTACGATTACGAATTCATAACTGTAGTCGCCGTAAATTCAATTTTAAGAACTTCCAAGCTACACGATACTCCTTCCAGAGGAGAGGAATAGATTTACTCATTATGTAGTTGTGAATGTAAAGAATACTTGACAGCAGTTTCAATACCGCCACACAAATGAAGAGTGCAGGAGCCACAAACAGTCGGATACATAAAAACTTCCTCGAACGGTATTAGAGACGGGTTCCTTCTAAATGGTTTAATAACTGGAAAAAAAACAAAATAGAGGTTTACAGTTTCAAAAGTAGGTATTATGCTTGAAAATGATGTTCTACACTAAATTGAACTTGAAGATCTGAAAAATTATTTCCACGTAAAGCCAAAAAAAGCGCTGTATACGAAATATTGACACCAGATTGTAGGCGACCGTTTATGTCTACCAACCGTGGTTCACGGCCCATTAGTACAACACGCGCACGAGCTTAAGAGGAAAAGTACTCATCTTTAAAACCGGTGACTCATAAGCAATAGAAATCTAACGAGTCGAGTGGTCCACCAAAGAGTGCACAGACTCAAAACAGCTAACTTTTGAGTGAAAAGATCGGAAAAATATGCGACAAACCAAAATGGCTTGTCAGCACGGCATCATAACGGTAATTTGAAATTCAGCCGGCCCACTTTCGAGGACAATGCAATACACACGCAAAGACGAAATTATAGAAGAGGAATATGTTCACTCAGGAGTAGTGGCCTAAATTTCAGCGACCAGATTCCAGATGCCAAGTTCCATTCCACTGTCGTCATTCAAATTCAGAGGAGTTAAAAAAAATCATGAGTCTTCAAAGTGGGAAGAGGATGAAGAATGCGACGCGAGAGAGCGCCGCGAATAATACCTCCACTGGCATCCATCGTCCGCAGTTTACCCAGGAAGCGAATCGGCTGCTGCGGAGGAGGATGGGAGACGAGGAATGGGGCGGGGGGAGGCAAGGGGGAGAGAGGCAGTGAAGTTCGAAATTCCGTTTGTAATTCAGCTCATAAACTCAATAGGCGTTTTTAGCACTTGCCGCGATATATCTTGGGAGTTTTTTTTGCCGTGACACGGCTCGACTGATTGGTCGATCGTAAAAGGGCATTCCCTCGCTGCCTGACATCGCACCCGTGACAGTTACGCCCCCCCCCCCCGCCGTATCCTCCCCCCCTCGCCGCTCCTTCCCCGGTGACGCTTAAAATGGGGCAATCAGCAACTTTGGCCAATCCGCCGCTGCCGCTTTATCTCTTCCCGGCAACGCAAAAGATTGAAATGCCGACTAGAAATTCGGGTCAAAATGAAAGTAAATATCACGTTTTAAGCAGAAAAAGTGGGGATCGTTACTTTCCAGCAGGTTCATAATTGAAAAAAAAAGATTTCCAGCCGTTATAAAATTAATAAACACGGCTGCTCAGCGCTGGTCCGAGTTGCCGTGCGATGATGAATATTTAAACACGAATCTTCACATTCGACCATTTCTTTAAGTTTCATATGCGAACCGAAAACATGGTAGCCGTCAGAGAGCGTCAAGAGAACCATTCCGAATGATTTTTCAAAGGCTTATGTGCACTTTCTACCACGCGGTGAGGGATCCGCCAGAACGCCCGCATTTCAACTCGAAGCGGAAAGAACGAACACATCTCATTAAACAAAACACGCCACAAAACGTTGAACCCGTTCATAAGTTATGCTTTCGTATCTCTGTGCCACGCAATTGCTCACGTCAACCAATCCCAACACCTCGGGTCGACGTCGCACTCTGCCAGCGAATATACACTTCAGAATTCAATGGAACGCCACCGACCATACGGCCCCGAAGGAATTAAAAGAGCTGTGCATATACATCTCTATATGTATATATATCCCGGCTGACACCGCATTTCAACATCCGAAATCCAAAACCTTTTCCTTTCAATTAATCATCCGCGGTCGAAATCACGGTTAGGACATTGACAAAGCGAGTACACAAGCGCGCGCACGGACACATTTTTTGCGCGACTCGGAATGAGATCAACGGCCGTGTGCTCCAGAACATCTCCTCTCCTCGCCCCCTCGCCGGTGTACTCTCTCCATGTGAGGGCAACGCCTCTCCCCCGTGCAGCCGACTACACTCCGACTGCGACTAGACGAGGAAGAAGGGAGCTGGATAACGAGATGTCTACGGAGAGAAGTTGAAAGTTGGGAGGATAGGAAATGGGGGGAGGGGAAGAGTGCGGAGATAAGGAAAGGAAATTCTCTCGCGAAAAGGGCGGCAAGGGCTCGCGAAGGGACCCGTGGCACCAATGAAGGGTTAGGATGATGATGACGATGCACGAGCAGCAGTGGAAAGAACAAGCGAAGAGACTAGCAGCAAGTCAAAATGCTTCCTCCGTAGATGCCAAGTGAATAACGGATTAATCTAAATTTCCTCTCGTCGCATGCCATTAAGTCCAGTGGTTCCAAATCCAAATGTGTTTAGAAGAATCTGACTGACATTTCATTTTGTTCGGGAAAAATTGGCCAGCTTTTTTCATATTCCCACGTTCATATCATTCCATATTATAAAAACTAAATTTAGAAAAGGGCAAGCGTTGAAATAAATGGGGAAATTTTCTTGGCTGCTCATGGAAGAGGCTGCTTGGTAAGGTTTCGTTCCTGAACAAATACTGAGCACTAAATAATCTAGTTTAGCGGGTAAATAATAATAAAAAATTCTTTGGCTTCCCATTTCTCGCTTAGAATGAATTCCCAATTCACTTATTTCCAACTAATATTGCACCCCGCAAAGGGAATCGTTTAAAACCGAATAACAAACATTCCGAGACACGGATTTTCCACTAACTACTGCGATTACAAAGAGTGTCACTCCAAGGCATCGCACCGCCAACGGCATTCAGTTACGAACGTACAGATCTCAGCCTCCGTGGCGTGGAAAGCATGGTCTCTGCAAAGGAAAATCCGAAGCCAATTAGAGCAAAGAGAGCATCCCAAGGGGCAAGAAGAGGGAAAGAGTACGTGGCGAGAAGAGGAATGGACCCAGCGAAAATGACTAAGGGAAAAAGGCGGAAGGGGAAGTGGGTGAGAGGGGTGGAGGCAGTTCCGGGGAGGTAGGAGGGGGGGCAAATACTAGGGGGCTGAACTCGGGTTTTCAAAGCTACCCTCTGTCCCCGCTGCGGTGTTTTGGATGGCACCCGTCTCTCCCCTCTCTCTTCTGTCCGATGGGTACCTGAACGCGGGACACCTAATGGCGCCCGTGGATTGGGGCGAAGGCAGGAGCGGCAGACGGGAATGGGAAGGGGGGGGGGGGGGAATCACCCATATCCCGGTTTAGGAAACCCGCGGGGCTTTATGATAACCCGGTTTTCCACCACCTGGTTTTTACTCAAAAGTACTAGTATTGGCCTCAAGTGCAAACAACAGCCATTCGCAAAGTCCAAATTGATAGCGTAGAACGGGAACGAGAATTCGGCTGGTAGATCTAACCACTACGAGTTGGATATGATAAAATAAATATAAACTAAGATTGAAAACATCGATACTGACATAAAACCCCATTGTAAATTAAATGTAAGAATATAAAAACTCTCACTTGATTATATTACAACACGAGGTGAATAAAAATAATGATATTTGGACCTCAGACGGAGTTAGAAAAGTTTCCCAAGACGCAAAAATAATTCGTTCCCTTCGCTGACATTGCTAATGAAGTTCATTTTTACAGTTGGCTTTTCAAGTCAATTTGTTAAATTTTCGCGACTGTTAAAATATCACTTAGAAGATCTAGAGGAGGGGTATTAGGATCCTAAAGCTTAATAATCTAAATTGGCTGAACAGTGAAATAATAGGATATTTGCTCATGACGCCCAGATTTACACAAAGACAAAAGCTCCCTGTCAGCCTCCTCATTCGCCGACTGCTCCCGGAGTACTGCCAACTCGACCGAAACGCGAGTCTAGTAACACGCTTAGGCAACAGGTCAATAGTCATTCTTAATTCTCAGCATAATGAAATTTCCACTTAACTGCCTCTCTAGATGAGGCTTGAAGGCTGGGGTCACGATCCTGCTGGCATCCAAAAATACAACATGCCTAATAACCTACCAAAGAGATAATAACAATGAACAGATCCTAAGGCCTTGTTTTTAATGTGCCCTTGTAACTCCCCGTGAATATGCATACACACACCTCATTGTTTATAGCTAAATACACCACATGATGCCCCAACAGAGTTTAACATATGTAATAAGGCATTCCATTAACGTGAGTAAAATAAGCATACATGCAAAGAGATTCTGCACAACATTTCCTATCACTCTGTTATCTTTTATTTCAGTATACCAAACCAAGGTTTGACAATAGTATATGTTAATATGTCTATTACCACAAATCATAAATGATATAATGATACAAACGGATTAAGAGATAATGCAACTATACTATATACTGTGTGATCAATTCTTATTTAGTTGCATCATGAAACTCTTCAAACCTACTTACGGTTGTTAGGATATTACCACAGTTATTAACCCAAATGTTGTGTTGCTAGGCGAGGATAGAGCTCAGCCGATACCTACTAAGCCCAACGGCACGTGAAATTCACACACTGATAGAGTAATAGAAGGGGCTGTTTGCTTTCTCTGTGCTACCTTTTTTCCCAGGCAAACCTGGTCCTGGAAACTTCACTCAGCTTGTGTGAAGCTGACGGTACCCAGAGACGACCCAGGGAATCAAACCCGGGTCCTCTGGTCAGTAACCCAGAGTTCTACCCACTGGACTACCACATCCCTAAATGTTAACATGATGCATGAAACTCTACATTTATTTTTCAAGCAGTCTAGAGTCTAACAGATAAGTCTTAAGATAATTCCCTACTGCAATGATAAAATATTATTTCTCGTGAAAATAATATTACGCCGGCTGTTAGGTGGTCCATTAATGCTTGAGCAGCAATACAGTACAAGGATTTCAAATAATATATCGAAAACTGATAGAATCTGTTAAGACTGCTCCACGAGTCGTGGAATTAGCACGAAAAGGAGACATGAGATATGTGGAAACCGTGAAATGCAGGTAAGACGAAGGGGTTGGGGGACAGAAAGGCAGGGATGAGGAGAAGTCCGAGAGAGAAAGAAAGAAATGGGGTGGGCGATGGGGGAGACGAGGATCCGGGAGAAGAGAGAGAGAGAGGGGTGGTGAGTGTTAAGTCTTTTGCGGTCTCCTCGGAGGGCAAGCGGGATCCTTCTCCCAGACGTCTAAGCGAGTGACCGACGGAGCGCGAGAGCGACATTCAAAAGCACGCTTCGATGGCTGCCGGATGAAACACCAACGCGAGGAGACATTGAACAAAAGCCGGTGGGGGGGGGGGGTCGCAAGGAGGAGAGGGGTGGGGGGGAGCGAGGGTCAAAACTCGCCGAATTGTCGAGAGAGCGCTCAGACGGCTTTTGTGCAGATCCCTTCATGCGAGATTCTTCAGTTCTCGGATCCGCGAAAAATCAGTAAAAATCATACCCCAGAATTCTTTTCGCTTGCTTGCTCGTGCTTGAACAATGCATGATTACATTAGACATTCCCCAATAGTGCTCTCGGGCAATTTATTAATGGTGAGACGGTTTTAGTCTAGAACATTGAAACAAATATGAGAGGCATTTATGACTGATATAAATGATAAGCAATCCCAAAACGGTGGGTCTGCATTATCCATCAGCAACATTTTGGCCTTTCTCATCCCTTGTTTTTCATGTTTTACTCTACTCTGCTTTACCTTTTTGCATTCCATGTTTTACTATACGATAATAGGAGTGTATTCTGATAGAGCAGTCACCAATTTACAAAATTAATTGTATTGCTATATCTATCGCGATCACAAGTATGTTGTATTTCGGATGACGCTAACAAAATCAAAAGCGAATCCACAAGCTCTAAAACTTCCATTACAATACAATGAATCAACATATCGAAATCGCACTAGGAAGTAAGTTTTAGAGCGTTGAGATCATCAGCTGCCTATAAATTCTTTGTTAAAATCTGACATAATTTAAAATTTCCACCTATGGGTGTCACAAAGTAGTACACACTCAAATGCGAAATCATGCAATAAGAAGTAGGTATTTTTGGCTCGTGCTTGCACACTAACCCACAGCCTTCAATTAAAGTCTTGCGTGAAAGGTATCAATCTTCAACTACCATTTTCTTAGAAGAAGAATTGTTAATTGTACATCCATTATCTTATCAATTAAACGAGCGCAGAGAATTGAGGAAAAATGACAGAGAAGGCATAAAAAACAGCAAAAAGCCGATAAGGTGAGGAAAGTCAATATCTGAGGACTATATTAAAGATTGCCTGCTCTGTTCTAACTTCTTCCCCGTTTGAAGTGTCCGACCAATACAGGAAGAAAAACAGGGTAGGGGGAAAGGGGATGGCTCACGGCCGCAGAAAGTGTCGGCGAATGGGGTTGAGGCGATGGATGAAGAAGAGCGTCGGAAACGGGTTATGTAGCGGTGATGCTATCCGATCAATAGATCTCTGCTCATAAAATAGATCAGCGTGCAAATTTTAAATCATAAAAATTGTCAGCGTTCCGAGATGCATACAATTTCGCTTATTACAATTTTATCAACCCAAAGGGATGTTACAAGCTCTTTTTGTGTCCAAATAATGTTAATTCCGTTTACTTACAAAGCTTTAATATACGCGCAGTCCGAGTATCTCAGAAACAAAACGACTGGACAAAAACAACATATTTAGTAGGAAAATAATTTTAAGTATTTAATTGGACTATAGAAAGACATGCAGACTAGTAGTAATCGGATAGTTTCATAATATCACGATAGTAACAAAAGACAAATGTGTTGACTACCCATTTAACAAATGATTTACGTAGGTATGCCAAAATATACCGTGTTCTTGGTTCGGTTATTGAGACTAAGCTTGAAAAGCCACATGACGGTGATAACAAGATATCCGATATTTTCCTTGGTATTTCAACGTATAAAGATATACAATCAAAGTATAGAAGTGACCTCATGGTTTCTTTCCACCAACTTTGATTTCAACGGAAATGAACAATACGGGTTATAGGAAAATTAAAACACCATAAAATTCGTCAGCAGCAACCAATTCTTCTACTTCGGTCAAGCCGATTATCTATGATAGAAAATTCAGAAATAATGACGTTTTGAGTTCATGAATTTATTTCAAATCATGAAATTAAGATTTACTAGACGAGATGCCATTCAGAGTGTAAAAATCATTCGCCTTCACCGGGATGAATTTTACACTTTGAAATTGTTGCATTGTAATTCCAACACACGGATGACTCCGTTGAAAGTTACTGTTGCGGTATTTCCCATAGTTTTTTTGAATTTGTACATCCCCGCGGTTCGAAACCAAGCGATATCCCAGATGGTGTTTTCGCATTCACGGCCAGCATTCTTAGAGTAATTCCGAGGGTTTATCGGCTCCAATTATAGGCCTCGGGAAAAACTAATCACGAACGGTGACCTCCGAATGAGAAATTGAACTGCTGTCGAACATCAGAAGTCCTGCTCCTATCCATAAGCCTATTGTTTAGGTATTCATAAAACGACAACCTTCTCAATTCAGCACATATCTAAATTGTCAAAACTATCCATTCCCAATTCAAATTATATGAACTTAAAGTAAGTCAATTTCAAAATAGGTTTCTCTAACAGATCGTCAGATAATGCCTTTTCATTTCTTTCTTCAAAATCAAACATTACGATACTCAAGTTATGCGGGGACGTATCTCTCTCTATAAATGGCGCGTATTTCGCAACGGCCGCACATATTTTATTGTGGGAGGGAGGGATAAGGCGTTCGCCACACAAGAGTCGATTTTCGCTTTTTGTCCGTCGTGCAGAGAATGAAAGGAACTAAGACCCGAGAGCTTTAACCGGCTCGGGCGATGGAGATCGTGATCAAATCTGGAATTAATGGCACTGGAAAGGCACCCAGTGAAGTTAGGAGGGCAGAAGGAAGTCGTCTAGGTACGCGTATACGTATAAAGGATGGCGTGTTCTACATTAGCTCCGCGCCTAAACACATAAACAAGCAGAGGCAATTGGAGAGTTGTGCCGCTGCCGGACATTTAAACGCCCGGGAGTCTCGGGATCGACGGGAGGGATGGTGGAAGGGAAATTTGAAAAATTACAATCGTTTCCGGGACAATTTATTCCACAAATTAAACCAATGGTTTACGACGGAAAATATCTTCCCCTCCCCATCGGCTCTCTCTCTCTCTCTCTGAGGGTGCTTAGGGGAAGACCTGACTGATGCGTGATAAGAATCTTCCTAACATGAGGAGAAAGAAAGATGAGAGAGCGAGGGATATATCGGAGGGGCCCTAGCATCGCTTCTCATATCCGGGCTCCGGGGGACCCTGCGCAGGCCAGCTCCCCCCTCCGCACCCCCGGGCACTCGCCCCTCTTCCCATTCGCCAACCGTCCCGCCACGGCCCACCTCCCCCCCCCCTCATCTCCATGACCATTCCCCCTTCCAGACGCCCGATCCCGCCTACGCTCCACTCCCCAGATCCCGGAGAGCTTCAGACGCCCTCGCAGCCGGGCACGAGAAGGGCTCGGGATGGAGGAGAGAGGGGCGGACCCTGGCTCTCTTATCCATCGCACCTCCCGGTGAAATGCAATCCACGAAAGAGAAGAGAAAAACGGAGGAGACCGGGGGGACTACTAAAACGGGGACCCAAAATCTCCGTCGGATTCCCTTCTTCGGCTCCCCCCGTTCCGACAGCACAACACAAGCCACATCCCCCCAAGCTGCCTCCATAAAACCCCCGGCTCTCTCCCTCCGCCACCCACTTCACCCTTTCCCGCCCTGCCCCACGCTCCCCCGACAGACACTCCCTCCCTCACCTCCAAGGACGGACGCAGACCGCCATCCTCCTCCCTCATCACTCGTTGTCACAGAGCTGGAGTGGCCGAGGGCCGCGACGGACTGGGGCCCCGAGATGGGAAGTGGAGGGGAGGGGGAAGGGAAAGATGGAGTGGGGAGACTCGCATTCCTTCATTTGGTGTTCAAACCGTCCCGAGAGAGAGACGAATATCATTTATCATACGTAACAAATGAAAGGCACTCATCGGGGGAGTGAAGGGGGGGAGAATGGGAGGTGGAAGGGGGAGGGAAGCGAACCGAAGAAGCGGCGCTGGAAGGAGAGGCTGTGGCATGTCCAAGTGTCTGATGTGCGCGCACTCGTAAGACGGCTTAAAAAGGGAGAAAAAGAGCAGAGCGCTTCGAAAAACTAACGTCGTCAGCAGCACAAGGGGATTTATTGAGACTCTGGTACCTCCTCGGGATAAGGAAAGCAGAACCACATCGTGGCGGAATGGAAAGGTAACCGAAAGTTCGGAATACTGACTTGAAGTGACGTAAACGAGATTCAGCCGAGGAAGAGGGGATTCGAGAACCGACGGAAAAATAATAATTTTCTAAAACTTTTAATGACCCTCAAATGAAGGGAAGGAAAGAGAGAAGCTGAAGCCTGAAAAGTGGTTCTTATTTGTGTCGAACCAAGTATACAAAATACAAAAACTGTATCATCAACATTAAAACTGAATCACACTGTCAGGGTGTTTGCTCAATTCACAGTCGCTTTTACAGGGCACACTGCAGTGGATCTATGAGAGGCCCATGCAAAATTCGTCCAATCAAAGGGAGAAACTAGTTCTCTCTCTGAAGATTTAGTTTACGAAACTTTCGGCATTTTGAAAACCTGTGTGTCATGCTCACAAAAGCTTTTAAAGGTATAGACTGCTTAGACTGAATGACCATATGCCCTTTGAAATTGGAAAAAAATCAAGTCCATAGGAGGGCCATATTAAATCGCATTCCTGATCATTAAAAATTGTTGATTGAATTTATTGAATTGAATTGATTGAAACATTTCTGATCATAAAATGTTAAATTTTGCTATGGGGATGGGGAGTCATGATAGACGAAAAGAGAGGACAGATTTTTTCAGAAAAAAAGAGATCAGGATGACGTTCTTACGACGAAGATTGAGGGAGATGGGATGGATGCGCGGAGGGATGAAGGCGAAGTGGCCAAGGAAGAGGAGGGGAGGAAGAGGCGGAGGAGGGAAGGGTGCTTCGGAAGGCAAAGGGAGGGGAGCGAGGAGAGGGCGGAGGAGAGGTCATCCGGGTAGGGAATAAAGGAGGAAATAATAAAAGGGATGGGAAATAATGGGAAGGAATATTGGATGAGTGAGGGGGAAAGCGGAGGGCTTGAAGGATGGAATATGGCCGCGACAATTGAATGATTGAGAACACGGTAAAGATGCCTTAAAGATTTGGGATTGGGTTGATGGCGCGGATGGAGACTTGGGAGTGGAGGGAGCAGCAGAAACGAATCAAAGGGAGGAGAGAGAGATGAGTGTGAGACGGGGCTTGCACGCACGCTCGCCGGATGGATGGGAGAAGAAGAAAATAAAGGAGACGCTCCCGCCGTCTCTCGCCCTCTCTTCCTCTTTGCTTGGACGGCAGGGGGGGGGGGGGCGATTCGATCGGGTAATTCGAAAGCGAGGAAGGGTAACCAGTTGGCTACGATGGAGAGTGAGGCCGGGGGGGGGGGCAAGGGGGGCGTGGAGAGACGTGGAATTGTGGTGGCGGGGGCAGGGGAGATTTCAAGGGAGGGCGTGGGGCACGAGGGGGAGGAAGGCTCCGAGATTGGAGGCCCATGGGGAACGAGGAGATAGCGCTGGTCCATCCGTGAAAGGATGACACGGAACAAGATGGGATGCGCTCTGGGAAGGGTGAGTATGGAAACACGGGATGCGAAATCACGAGCGAAGGAGGAACGATTGCATGCAATTGAGAGTTTTCATGCTCACGCCTCGAGAATCGGCGACAAGAGTGGATTACTAATCGAAATTAGAAGTCACGGGGAGGTGTAGCGAGGGAAATATGCAAACTATTTTTTTAGGGTTTAAATATCCATATTTCTTCCTAAAAGACGCACTTCGTTGTCTTGGTGGTTACTCGAAAACAAGCCTTTGAATCCAAAGCACTCAATTTGAATGAGCCATTGATATAATCGTCATATTTAGGCAGACTTTTTACCAAGAAAATGATTTTCGATTTTAAAGAGGGGGAAACAATGGTTGGAGGGCATCCCTGAACACATCAATGTGAATAACTAACGCCATTTAATTTTCTCAAGGAAATCATCACACTTTCCAGGCAATGGAATAGCAGACGTAATGCTTACTTTCGAATACCATCCATTGACTAAAGTACATGGGTGCTATTTTGCTACGTTTCTAGTACAACTGGAATCATGAGCTCTCTGAAACCGGGGTAAGGTACGGTGTGAAGATTATATTGATAAAAATGTATACTTTTTCAGGACTTAAAGACAGGAAATCAACCCCCCCCCCCCAAACAGTTTCAAGGTCGATTTTGTCCCTGCTCAAGTTTACTTCGACAATTCATGGGATATGGTATATAAACGAAGATGGTGGCAAGAAAAGGACGAATAGAAAGAAAATGGCAGAGGTCAAGTGGGGCATTCGAGACTAGCACGAGTTCAGATGGCAAGCGTTAGAAGAGGTTCGGCCTCTAAAAATATTGTTCCCTCTTGAATTTGAGACTAACGAATGAATGGAATTTTCGAAGGTTGTTTATCTTTTCCTTGGGCGGAAGATTACCACAAATGGGTGGGCGTCGGGAAGGCGAGATGGAAGAAATGCTGGGAGGCTGGGAGGAAAGAATGACGGTAGGTAGGTGGAAAAAAAGAGAGAGACGAGACGGAGGAAGGATGACGAGAGACGAATTGGAGGGGTCGGAGAAGGAGGGCAATGGTTTTTTTCTCTGCCTCCTTTCTTCCACCTTGTGACAAATGGTTCGGGCCGATCGTATCCAGCGGGAATTGTTGAAAAGAGTCAAAAGACTTCGATCTCGTATATAAGAAGCGACGTGAACGCATGAGGATGACAAAACGCTATTCTAAATATGTATATCTAATTAAAAATGAATCCAAGAGACTCGTATATAATGAAGAGTCTAAGCTCAAGTTCCAGCCATGGCAAAAAATAATCACGGAAAGCTAGGTTTATGCTTAAGGACTGAATACCTGTTTTCACAACAACAAATTTTCGATAGTAAGAATTTAAACCCCCATCAGAGCAAATGCCTATCTAGAGACTTGCGATAAAAGACTTGAACGCCCTGTGTGCTAAGACGATATGTTCGGAAACTTGAACGCGCGATGAGGACCTGGACTGCAAGACCACCGGGCCACGACAGAAAACAACTCGGGAGAAAGTTAGTGCAGCGGTACTCACCGGAGGCAAAGCCATGTGTGGCAGCGGCGGCAGCTGCTGCGGCGGCGGCGTTCCTTGAGGCGGAGTCCGCACCGTCACCGAGGCCGTAGATGCCCAGAAGCTCCTTCATCGTGCTCTCCGCGTACTCCTTCATGGCCGAGTCCGGGTGCGGCAGTGGCCCGCGGGATTGGCCATGCGGAGGGAAGCCGAAACGGTGGAGCGCCTGGGAGAAGGCGGCGAAGGCCGCGCTCGACGTAGGCGGTGGATGCGAGAGGGGCGGCGCCCCGACTCCGGGTGCGGGCGAAGAAGAAGCGGACGAGGAGGCGCCACCCTCCTCGGCGCCGCCTACGCTCCCCTCCTCCCGACCCCCGACTACCCGCACCGGTGGGAACACGTGCTTCCTCCGGCTGGAGCTGGGCCGGCCGGAGGACAAGTCCAGCCCGCCGCCGCCCATGCCCTCGGCCCCGCTTCCGCTGCTGCAGCTGCCCCTCCCGCCACCGCCTTCCTCGTCGTCGTCCTCGTCTTCCTCGTCGAACTCCTCATCATCCTCCTCCAGCTCCTCGTCCTCCTCCTCCGCACCGCCCATCTTCCTCATGAGGCTCAGGTCTAAGGGCATCCCCGAAGCACCACTGCTCCCGGAGCAGGCCATCCGGCCGCCGCCCCGGCTTCCCTCCTCGTCCTCCTCCCTCTCTTCATCCTCCTCCTCTTCCTCGTCGTCCTCCTCCTCCTCCTCATAGACGATGTTCCTCGGCTTGAAGTTTTTCCTTTTGTTCCGCGTGGGCGCCTGGACAGATATTGCTGTCGTCGCCGTCATCGCAGCCGAAACGCCACCTTGCATCAGGCTCGCGCTCGTGTCCTCGCTCACCGTCAGGTCATCCTCGTCCTCCTCCTCCTCCTCGCACATCTCCTCCTCTTCCTCCTCATCCTCCTCCACTCCCGTCGCCCCTGGCGTGGATCCCGCCGCCGTCGCCACGGACTCCTCGGCCAGTGCCGGTCCGCATCGCCCCGCGTCCGCCACACCCCCCGGGGGCAAGCCGCCTCCGCCGCCCGGGGACGCCGTCATGGCTTCGCCCCCTTCTGCTTCCTCCCCCTGTGACGCACTGCCGTCCACCTCCACCTCCGCCCTCCCGTTGTCGTCCGCTGGTCGTGGAATTCCATTCTCCAGCATCCCTGCGCGAGGAAAGAAAAGGTCGGGTGGTAAAATTGCGAATTTCAACTTTCGACACAGGTCCCCGAGACCATAGCAACTGCAAACTGCCGAATATGGAAACTTAATGGGTGCCTGGGTGGGTCCGATGCCGATCAAGGAATTAAATTAATGATAAAAGGTGGAAAAACACCAAAGGAAAGATTTTTTTTCCAATGGCCGAAGAAAATTGTTACCGAAAAAGCATTAACGGCCCGAATTCAATGAGTGATCAGAATAATGTCTACATAAATATCTGAATGATCTCTTTGGACTGACTTAAATTAGGCACTTTCTTAAAACCTCAAAAATAAGAAAATCAAACTATCCAAAATAATCAGGAAATTGAAATGTTTCGTTTTGTAGAATGCGGGAGTGCGTTTGATTTGATTTTTTATTCGTACTTACAGAGAGAAGTATATCCAATAAATGGATATGAAAATAAGAGGTTTTTTTACAAACTGTTGAACCTCAGATGTTAAAAATTACACGCCAACACAAGAAATGAAGTTTAACATTAAAGACTTTAGATATTGCAATATTGATGTTTAAAAAATGAGGCTCACTCTTAATGCATGAATATGAAAACACGATTAAAAAACGACACAGTAATTAATAAGGCAACCAAAATAGCAACCCAGGGCAGAGTACAGTCACAGTAAAATATAAAAACCACTAGAGTGTTGGATTCGTCTTTTTTTTAATTTTTCGTCGAGAGAAAAACCTTCAAACACCACCACTTTTGCCACATGCGGAGAAAGCGCGTTCCTCCGACTTTGGGGTCCGTCGACCAAGAGCCGTGGGGCGGAGGGATTCACGCCGAGCTAACGACTACGTCTGAGAGAATAAGGGGCAGCCTCTTCCGCCTCCTTTCCATCCTCCGCCGCGCCCGTCACCCCATCCAGCACCCGACGGCAAGGGACAGCGCCGAGGGAACAGCGCCGAGGGAACGCGGAGACAACACACACCCACGCGTGCGCACACAAAAACAGACGCACGCGCGCACACAAACACACGGATACAGCCACACTCGAATGCACGACCGATGCCCAAATCCCAGGGATGCACCGGACGGCGCCGGCCTCCGCTTCGATACTCCGTGCCGACCGCTATTGGGACAATACGGGCGAAACGCGTGAAATGAGATATTTCCCGCCCTCCCTCCTCGGCCGCCTCACTTCCTCCCGGGGAAGCTGCCGCGCCAAAGGGTGAATGCGACTCGTCCCCACGTGCGTATCTAGGGTTCCGGGTTCGAAACCGGAGTCCGTCCTGGGGTCTCCACGGCCGAACGCTAAAGTGTACACACCGGGACGAGATCTCCCGCTTTGCAACGACCACCACCGACCACTGCCTCCTTCGGGATTTTAAGCTTTTTTCCGACTTCTCCTCATTCGGGAAAGACCCGCGAAAGAATGACGGAAAGAGCGAGGGGGATTAAGCAACAGCGAAGCTGGGAACTCGGGGTTTCGGGGTGGGGTGGGGGGGACACCGGAGTGTAGGTAGGAGGGATACTCTTAATGGTTCAGGGAGAGGGAATTTTTAAGAAAAAGGGTGTGGCCGGTCGCGAGAGTGGAAAGGGGTGCAATGCAGAAGTGGGGGGGGAGGGTTGGTGGAAAAAAATAACCCCGAAAGAAAGGTGGATTTGGGTGGAGGGAGTGGTGCGCAGGAGGGAGGGACGCGAACCCTGATCGGGGGCCGGAGGGGGAGGGATGGGGCCGACCGGTGTGGAAAGGGGTGGCCCACTGGGAGGTGCCTTGAAAAAAGCAACCCGGGAGGTCGGGGGATGGGGTGAGACGGTGGGAATCCGATGCATTCGGGGGACATTCCCCTCTCTCCGCTCCCCCACCCCTCCCCAAACACCCCGGTACGCTAAAAACGCACGCACACACACACACACCGCCACCCTTTGCACACGATCTCCTCTCCCGAAGCAACCCCTTTCTCCCCACCCCGTTTAAAAAAAAAAGCTAGGCACGGCCCTTTCTTCCACCTTGGCCCCCCCTGCCACACCCCCTTTCCGGAGAGACAGGGAGCCTCTCCGGGCCGCACCACTGTTGAAAAAAAACGCATCGTGCAAGAGGAGACCCTCTTTCTTCCCCCTCCCGCTGCCACCGTGCTTGAGGGGTGGGAACCTCCCTTCCCCTGCCTCTCTCTTTCCCCATAGCTTCTACCTGCGGAGGCTGGGGCCAGCACGGCCGTTCCCATGAGCTGGAGATTCGAGCACATTTTGGAGAGGATTTGAGAGAGGCCTCGCTCACTCACTCACCTTTCGCCTCGCTCTCCCATTCGAAGCTTCCCCGCGCCTCCTACAGAGACCTCCGCGCCGCCTTATCTTACTTTCCTTCCTTCCTTCCTTTCTCCCTTCTTCTCATTCCTCCTTCGCTCCACCACGATCGCCATCTCCGCCCGCTGCCTCTTTTATTTAGATGAAAGGGGTTTTCTTAGCAACCACGTGTTGCTCAGCGACGCCCCATAACAATGCCCGGAAGCAAAGATCTCCTTCGGAAAAAAGGGATCCTTATATAATGCCATTTATTATACATGCAGCCGCTTCCTCTTCTGGTACCATTTTCGGTGAATCTAACGGGCATCGAATTTTTTTTTCTCACAATCATAAAAGCTTTGGCCTCGTTCAACTTTATTCCACCCACGAGGATATCACTACACTATGACTAAAAATTTGGTTTAAACGAAGCGAGGTTACGTGAAGCCTTCGTAATATGAATATAGCCAAACAATTTTCTAAACCCCAGTAATTATTTTCCATTTTATCACGCACTGATTTAAAATAGAATTCCTAGATCGGCTATCACACTAAAAGTTAATAGGTATACCACCTCAATCAGTTTCTTCCTTGCCAAATTTGTCAGTCTCCATAACATTCTCTGAATTGTTCTTCTTTCGCTTGGCTCTTAAGTCCGTTCCCTCGCATGCTAACGCACCAGCACAACATCGTCATCTCAAGGAAATGAATCTTACTCCTTACATTTTAGGGCTTGAAAGAGATTTCTAGGGTCTAATGACCATATGCAGACTTCACAATATTAACTCAGTCCAGGAGCCACACTTCAGAGATCCCTCTTTTAATTTTTCCTCGACGAGTAACTGGACGGCAGTTGGGAGAAATTTCAAACCCCCCGACTGGTTTTTTTCGGTGACAGCCAGAAAAAGCGCATCTTTGCCGCCGAGCAACAAATGTATACGGCACACACGTCGCACCTTCTCACCAACATGCGGGCAACTCCCCCCCCCCTTAACCCCACCTCCACCACGCCACACCCCCTCCAGCCGTCAGAACCGGGTTCGATCTCCTCCAATCGCCACGATGAAAAGGACGATTGCGAACTCATCGATTTCATCCAGCCGTCCTCGGCGATGATTTATGACCTGCCCAAGGGCTCCCAAGAATCGAAAGGGACGAGGTGTTCGGGTGAAAACAAGGCGACAATCTATGCTTCGCAATTGAGTGCACAGGAGATTCCGTTAAAGGCTCCCCTGTGCCTCCGCTTTTCAAACTTTCGTTCCATGTTCGTCGAAGTGGAAACACCAACCTTAATTACTCTGGTGCGAATAAGTATTTGGAAACACTCCGCGAAATGACATCACGGCTCAAATTTTTAACGACGTAAATGAAAAATATCTTCTTAAGGTTATGTAAAAAATTGCAAATTAAAATAATGATATTTATACAAAATTGTTACAAGAAAGGATACTGATATTTTGAATATTTAGCGTGTTGTTATTACGCACACAAAATAAGGTGACAGATAAAATGGCTTAATATTCTTCGACTATGATCCAGATTTAGTCAGGGAATCTTATTACAATATATCAGATTGAAATTCGAAGTGATATCTCCTAACAATACAAAACATAATATTACAAGCATATTCGTTTAAGTGGAGAAGGTGAAATGGACCGAAAGGAAAACAAATGAGGAAGTACTGGAGATGGCGGGTGAGGAGAGGGGTTTGTTGAGAGAAATCCTATGGAGGCAGGAAAAATGGATGAAAGGCGTATTGAGCGGTAGTGGAATGTTGAAGAAGGTAATAGAGGGGAGAATGTTGGGCAAGCGAGGAAAGGGTAGGAACAGGATAGGGTTGTTGGATGGGATGAAGGGAGGAAAGAAGTACACAGAGATGAAGAGGGACCTGATGTAGTTTAGGTTGCTGGATTGGGTTTCGTTTGGAGTTACAAAATATTTATTTGATAGTTGTGTCCATTCAAAAACCTACCTTAACCGGTAGATTACCTAATAATAATAATTCGTTTAAGTTGGCAGCTATCGCTCCAATGTTAGAAAGTTTCACAGTTACCGCACCCTGATATGCCCAATGAAGGAGATTAATCTTCTTTAGAAAAATAAAATCAGGAAATACTTAACATTTAAGAGTACTTCTTTGTTTACCTATAATTTCGCTGCTTAATGTATTAGTTACGATCGCAGGAAAAATATTGGAAGTCTATTATCAGCGACCTCTTTTAACTGTTAAACATAAGTGACTCGTATTGTACGGCAACGCTTTTTTCGGTCGTGTGATAAGTAACCCTCGAGTGTCGAATCAAAGGCAATGATCACGAAAAATTTACTTATAGTTCTTGTTTGTTGATTTTCATTTCTCAATAGCAGTTTTGATACCTTATATGACATTTTGCATTAACTTCAGAGCATTTTGAAAGGCAACGGGATGTTGAAGACTGTGATAGAGGGGAGAATGTTAGGCAAACGAGGAAGGGGTGGGGTGCTGGACAGAATGAAGGGCGGAAGGAAGTACGTGAAATTGAAGACGGGCTTACTATGACGTCGGATGTCAGGTTGTGTTTTATAAGGAGAGACACGGGAATTGTTGCTGTGCCATTTGGTACATCCAAAAGCTCCCTTAATCGGTAGATTACAAATAATAATAAATAACCTCAGATATCTTGTAGCACTTTCTTAGACCGAAATTAAAATTATGCCGGATCGGATTACCGGATTATTCTTACGTGGGGAGTACGCTGAATATTTGATCCTTCTAACGTGGCAAGGCCCAAACCCGTTACTCCTCCCAAGATATCCGTTTATAAACTGGCCTTCTTCCCTGTGAATATGACATTATTTAGGCACCAAGAGTTATGGAAAATATATGGGAAACAGATGAATCTCAGAGAAATGTTTTGTTATTAAATTTGCTAATTGCATGCGAGTTTAAATGTGCTTCGTACAGCATGGGTTATTTTAAACGAATACACAATTATGCTGATAGCATTTTGAAATGGGCGTTCTCCACTACGTTTGGCCAAAATACAGAGAACAAAGAAAGCAAGGAAGCGAACATGGTACGAGTATATGAATAGTAGCTTAGAGCCACAGAGATGATTCTATAGAACAGCACTTGTCAAAGAAAAAATCAAAAAGTAAATGCTTTGTAAATGGATGTCTTATTGGAAGATAACCTTTTTTAACTTCAAACTCGGATGTGGAATGAAATAGTCTGCGACGCTCATTTCTCAAAAAATAGGGTTCCAATAATTAAAAGTATGACCCCTCATTCATTTAGGGCGAGCAAGTCCTCGACTTGTGTCCTCTTAAGTGTCCATCTTCCTTAAATTCAGTAAAAAATCGAAGTGAACACTCCCCCATTGGGCGACAAGAAACAACACGGAAGTGGAGCATTCTGTTGAATGAATAATGAACGGTCTCGGAATATGAAAAAAGTACCGCATCCATCGACGGAGGATTAATTGTTAAGATATTTTATAACCTCTGTAACGAATAATGTTGGAGTGCGAATGAAATATTAATGCAATTTTTCAACAAGTAGGCATCGAATTGGAACGGTCAACTCTATCAGACGTCCGTCACGAGTCGGGAATAACACGGGCAAACAAATGGAGGGGTGCACATCTGACGCCTCCATTCATTCCCTCGTCCCTCCACGGCCGTCCGCTGCCACTAATCCCTCGGGTCAACCCGAGACCACGGATTCCTTCTTACGTAAGACTCATCCCCTTCCTAGCCACCCCCTAGAAATTACCATTCCCCACTCAAAACCATCTCGCATCCGTCCCCTGATTCCTTCTCGAATCCCTCCCCCACCCATTCCTCCCTCGGTTGGTTTTTCCTCCTCGAACGGCGAATATCTCGACTCCCCGGGATCCCTCCTCCCCCGACCCTCCTCCCGCACCCACACGCAAGCCCAGAACACTTCTCTCAGATCCATCCACCCTACCGCCACACCCAAGACAAGACGGCGACGGTTCGCAGGACGCCCAATTAATTACATCGTATCCAAGCCTTACCCCCGTCGCACTCCTCCGCCCCCCCGAGGGCTCGACCCCATCTCCATCTTCCCTCCTACTGCCTTATCCTTCCGCAATTCACCCCACATATCCAGCAACCCCCTCCCACCGCCAACACAACACATGCCCTCTCATCCCTCCTCGTGCTCCGCCTCGCACACACACACAACCCCGGCGGAAGCCTTCAACCCCCGGCCCAACCCACCTCTCCCTCCGCAGCGCACCCTAAAGACCCGTTTACCTGGAGAGCGCTTAAGACCGTTCCTCGCGCGCGCGCGCACATACAGGTATATGTATGTACACTGTGGCGTAGGCAAGATGTCTCCGGGGGTGGGTTGGGGGGTGACAGTGGGGAGGTGCATTGCCGTTCCTTATATATCAAGGCTGTATCGAATTGCCCGGGCCCGCTCCCTACACCCCCATCCCCCGTCTTGTCACACCTCCTTCCCATCTTCATAATCATCGCGGCGAGCGCACCGAGACATGCATGCAAAGGCGGGGTGGGACTAAAAGGAGAAGAACGGAGACAGATTTCGCTCCTCGATCTCCTTATGTTTCCAACAAAAGCGGGTGGCGATCTCGATTGCTGCACGGATCTTAAGCACCGGCACGATTCATGTCGCAATCCCCTGCGAGCAAGAAATCCCCTCCCCTCCCCCCCACTTCTTAACTTCCCTCCACACCGCGATTACGTAAATGCAGCGATTTCTTTTGTGGCCGTCCAGCTGGGAGGCGAAAGAAAAAAACTTGCCCAAAGACATTTTTAAATTACCAACAAAGAAAGATGTAATACGTATAACAGCACGCATCCGTTTCGAAACAGATGGTGAAAATGATGCATTTGAAAAAGAAAACATCCGGGGAGAAGAAGAGGCAGACGGATGAAGCTGCTTCTCGTGAGATTTTTCCACACGAATGTGTCGTCGAAACTTCTGCATTACTCCCCGAATCCAACACAGAACCGTGCGGCCATTCGTACAACAATTAGAGATTGATGTCAACGGCGTCGCACCTCGTCCGCTTGGCAAGGTTCAACGCGGGCCGGCCACGCTAGGTTGCGTGGACGAGAAGTTCGGAGTACCACTGAGAAACACACAATACGGCGATCAAATTAGTTCTATTTCTACAAGAGAGTATTATTATCCCACTTCTCGTTTTGTGCAGAATGATCACTGCCGCAAACTGGGAACACAGCCGGATGGAATGGGGATGTGTGTGGGTGTCGGTGGAGCCGCTCGGTAACATGTGACCGTAATTTCAAGCAGGCCGCGCAAGATTTTCATGCGGGAAAAATTTTCTCATGATTATGTTTTCAATCTGCTATTGTGATCCAGAAAATTCGTAGCTCATCTGCATATTGTCTTCAACATCCTCGAAAACAAATAACGAAGGGGAAGGCCGACAACGGGACCACACTTCCTGAACACATCGGAAATACAACTCCCTTATTAAATAATGAATCCTATATGTGACTCTCCCTTTTGAATACTGACACACACTCCGGAAAAAAACGGATCTAGTTGAATATATTTGATTTTGCAAACATATTTGAGTAAAATCGTTTTAACCGAAGGATAAATAACAATAATAACACACACATATTTAAATATTTATTTATTTAGGCAATATTTCAATCGTAAGATTGGTTTCCTGCAGCCCAACATTTTTAATTTTAATTATCTCATCCCAAAAGTTTCCCGTTCCAGGTGCTTCTTAATTTGTACTACGCACATGAATTTCGAAATTCCTCGCGGGATCTTCCCTTCAGTTATTTTTCTAACACCTCATTGTGCTTCAAGGTGTGCCCAATCTATCTGGTACATTTCTGCCACTATATGGTCCTTTCCTATTTTGCTATTCTACAAGTATATACTTCCTCGTCCCTCGCTTTGTTGGCCGATTTAATCTTCAGCATTTTCCTCCAGCATAATGTTGCAATGGCTTTCTTCGCTGGTCCACTTTTCCAATGTTCCACGTCTCTGGAACATAGAGTGTATGTTCAATACAAACGTTTTTACAACCTGCTTCCTTAACTGCAACCTCAGCTTCTTTGAACATGGTAGTTGCCTCTTCTTCATGAGCGCCTTCTTGGCTTGATGTCGGTCCAATTTCTTCCATCTCAAGTATTACCGTTGCCCAGGCAGATGAAGGATTCCACTTGACATAGTTCCACTCCACGAATTGTGATATCAGTCTTCAGTTTATCACTTCCACGCACGAGGATTTCCGTTATCTTCGTCTTGATGTTCAAATTATATTCCTGAAATACTTGGTCCCTAGCATTCAGAGTTTCTTGTAGGTCCTTTTGAGTATCTGCAACTAATGCGATGTCACCTGCAAATCATAGAATGTTAATTTCTTCCATTTAACTATTTAAACTTGACTCCTTTCATGCACAATTCTTGAGATTTTATCTCGTATGTTGAATAGTGCTGATGAAAGCTCGCATCCTTGTCGAACTATTTGGTTCATTTCTTCTTCTTTTTTCCTCCTCTTTTTCATCTACACGGTTCCCACGTAATTCCAACAGAGGTAATAGATTATTCTTCCACCGTAGCGGACACCGATTCAAGCTCTTTTAGTAACGTGAACATCTTTCTGCTTTCGACGTTGTCGAATGCCTTCCACAATATCACGAATGTCACATATAATGTCTTGTTTACATATATTTTTTCGGCCACTTCCCTCAAACTCTTGCCTCTCTTGTTCTTCGTTTTATCTTGAATCCGAACTGGTTTTCCATAAGGCTTCTTTCTACATATCCTTATTTTCTTCCTCTATATATATATATATATATATATATATATATATATATATATATATATATATATATATAATGATAAAATACATTATTAAAATTTTAATTCATTTAAATTGAACCAAATTAATTTAACGAAATTTTAATTTACATACGAGGTGATCTTATATCCATAATAATCATTTTAGTAACACATTCAAAATTCGCAAAATTATAAAGCTTGTTGATCGCCATGTAATATGGGACATAATATTTAACAACAATTAACCTGAAGTTCGGTTTGATAGGTGATGGTAGAGAACACCCATTACACACAAAGAATGTATAAAAATACATTATTACGCATATAGTAGTCTATAAATTAAGAATTAACAGTACTATTTACGCGATCATGAAAAATATAAAGATGTGTTACATATTTGAATATTAAAGTCACCTGCAGAAAGATCTAATTTTAATGCATTTCAAGAAACTAAAAAAACGATCGGAATGCTTCAATAAACGTGTTTTATATTTCAAATAAAATTTTTTTATTTTAATTTTCAGCATGGGAAAAGATATCTTAATAATCCAACAGTCATCGGGAGGCTGTTTGACGGGACCTTCTCAGAAATTATTACAGTCCTACGGGGTGTGAAATTCGAGTGTTCACGCAAAGAGAAAAAAAATCGGTCACCTTTTCGCCCGCTGTTACCTCGACAGTTATGGAATCCAAAATATTACAGCCTTTGTTTGGTCGATGATATCTAGCGGCCGTCCAGGGTCATTTGTTTGAACCTAGGACCTTCCTGTCGACAGCCATGAGTCTCTCTAACCCAATAGACTACCGCACCTCGAGGTGGCACTTAATGCCCACGCATATTGCCAAACTCGCAATTCCTTGGCTAGTCTCTTTAATTGCACTGGCAGAGAATCAATAAATCTCAAGTTTCCGGCGTTATCCATTTCATAAAAATTAATCGGTAATTTTTCTTATATATAGATATGAATTTACGAGACGTCAAGCCGAATATTTGTTAATGATCCAAAAATAATAGGCATGCTCGGGACTATTCACACTGGGCATGGCAAGCGATACGCTACAAACTGAGTTGTTAATTGAACTCACGTGGAAAAGGTTTCATGGGCTTCAGATAAAACCTATGAAATAACTCCATGTTTATTTTCTTTCTTTGGATGTTTTAAGCCGTGGCCGTGGAAAAGGTAAAATTCCCACAGCTGCTACATAAATGTACGCTTGCCAATGAAACGAATATTCCCACAGAAATTTTCATTTGCATACCCATTTCACGATTTTATCTTTGGAATGAATATCAAAATAAGAAAAGTCAGCCACGAGGACGGGAAGGGCACAAAAATCAACAATGAATGGAACCAACGGACAAAAACAATCAGCCATATTTCATAAAGGCAATATACATATTTTTTTGTTCAGGGTGCTGTTAACAAACTGATACAAAGACAATATTTTTTGAAAAATATTTCCTACTGAAACAACATATGCAGGGAAACATACATATTTACAAACATGTACGCGTGCGTTGATGACGCTGTGGTTTAGGGGCGTGACAATATAAAATGTTTAAAGGCAGAAAAAGCGACACTTTCTTAATACGTACTTCGGGGGAAAATCACCTCACGGCTCCGAACGGCGACGTTTCACTCAAATATAAAAAAATCAAGGAAGCATCTGCACAAATTTCTCACTCCAACAGATTCACTTAACTTAATAATACTAGGCCAACCCTTTTTTTGCACGAACCACTTTATGTTCATATTTTGGGGAAAAAAACCCGAGGTAAGGAAAATATTCATCGACGTTAGCACTCGCTTACGTAATCCTAACGACATCTGACCTTTTCCCATTCCGAAACTTGGGTGCTCAGTCACAACACTTTTACCTCGAGACGAAGAAGGGAAAGAAGCAAAGAGGGGGGTTGGGTGGGAGAGAGGGGAGGGCGAGGAGCCTCGGGGGCGGCGGGATATAAATGATAAAGGGGAGGTCTGGCGGGAGGTTCGCAGAGAAGGGGGGAGGGGTGGGAGGCGGGGAAGGGGGTTGAACGAAAACGACGCCGGCGTCGGTGGCGATTGTCGGCTCGTGCGAAAATAAACGACTAGCGGCACGCGAGCCTGAGAGATACACACGACGGGGGCGTGATTCACGGTTATGCGCGGGGTGAATGGGGAGGAGGGAGATGTGGGGGGCCAGTGGGGGAGGGCGCTTCGCTTCTTATTTTTGAGCGAGGGGGTGCACCGGGGAGGCTTTACGTGGTGGGCGGGAAATAATTGGGGTGCCGTGCGATATTGCGATGCACCGAGCAGTGAGATATGCGATGTCCACCCGATATCCCACCACGATGTAAATTTGGAATGCACGTTTTATAAACATGGGTCCTCAATAAAAGCTGAATAGCGCTTCGATGAATCCATGCACACCCACAGAGATCGGATGCGCTAAAAACAACGGAAACGTAGCTTTCAGTTGTCGCATATTCATTCGCCCAAATGGAAACGAAGAAAGAAACTTGTCCATCAACCTTATCAAAACGCAAACTCTTAAAAAAGATGCCAAGGTGGAGATTGGTAAAACAAGTCACCCAGTCACGTATCGACATGTACGGAAGAGTAATAGAAATTGAAAGTTTGAATCGCAGGGGAAATGCTTCCGACGCCGATGAAGGAAAAGAAAAGGACACAAAGGAAATCCAAAGCGGAAATTTGATATGATAAGAGTACTTGAAGAGAGGCTCACGAGGAGGTGGCGGGTGGAGGTACACGCTTGTAAATGTTTGAGCGGTGGACATGAGAGCGATGGGAGATGAGGGCCACGAATTAAGGGGAGGCCCGAGGTTGGAATCTCTGCGAGACTCTGTCCAAGTTTGGACCCTCCACTTCAATGAATGAAATCTGCATGTAGGCGCCCAGCGACGCCGACCGGCGTTCAGGCTACGACCCTTGTATTCGCGGCAGGCGATGGACTAGACGAAAGGGTAGTGTGGCGGGAGGTCTCTCGACGGCACAGAGAACGGCGAGTCCGAAAATACTGCGCCAATCAGAGACCCACTTCAGGGGTAACGATTTCAAAAGCCACTGTTTACGAATGCTTCAAGACTTTTGATACTTCACAGGAAAGCAACACGGACATCATTCAATATTTCATAAATAATTTTCATAATAAATATCACTGAACTCTTGACGAATTTCCGTATTGCAATGTTGTGTCTTCATACTAACAACAGTAACCATTAGAATATTTTTTGTTTGCTCATTTGAAAACGGAAAACTTTCCTTCAACAAGTTTTACTGAGATACCGATAACAGTAAACTAATACATTTCATTTAAGAAAACGTTAGCGAATCGCAGTTCACTCTTAGTTACACGTCGTGTTTATTAATGGGACGATATGATATTCTTTGACATATAAAAGAAAATTATGCAATTCCTTACAATTGAGATAGCACCTATTTCAACATAAAACTACTGCCTTTGAAAGAAAACCACCCAAAACATTTTAAATGATATATAATTAGGGACAAAAAACGAATGATATGCAACAGAAAATATCTTAATGGTTGAGATGTCAGATCAGTGGAGAATTTTGGAACCAATTCACGTCACACAATCAGGGAGAAAAATAAAGTGAAGCCGCACAAAAAATGGAATATGCAACTTTGTTTACGGTTCGGTCACCATAATGCAAAGTGGCGATAGTTGCTGCAATCAGTTTTGGGGCACTAACAATATTAGACACATTAGCAACTTCACCACCACGAACATAGGATACCTGGCTAGAATCATGGTTCAATCGCGTGGTCATGGGATAAGCCATTACAGAGCCTATGGACACGACTAACCCGACCCGAAGCATGTCGTAGAGTAGAGGTCGATGTCCCACGACTTCCGGGATTGAAGAGAATGGGGGAGTCCACATGAGGGGATGGTAAGCAGGGATTGCCTTATTACATCCCTTACCTAACAGACCAACCTATAGCAGGATAGCTTTTGCTATCCTGCTATAGGTTGGAGACTCATTAATGTAGGCTCATTAATGCACCTGAGTTTGAATATTTATATTTCACTTTTCGAAATGTAAAATGGCCAGCGAGTTCAGACATATTCAGAGAATATGATGCATACGGGGGCAGTTAAGGTCCATATATATACTTGATTGCATGGAAAAAAAGGCATTAAAACGATTGAAATAAAATAATTATGTGGGAATAATTAACATCCCCGAAGGACTACTTGTGAGTTTAGGAAATATGAGATTTTTTGGATTCATTCGTGGCATTTATACGATAGGCTTTCGGCTGGGAGATTTCGTCAGATCAGTGTTAGTTCTCAATCCAAAAAAAAAGGATGCCCCGTATGAGGACAGAAGAAAAATGAGTTTATTTCGCACGCAAATAAATTGGTAATTGGGATAATCAATGAGAGGTTGGGGATGAGAGCGAATGAATATTTAGGGGAAGATCAATTTGGGCTCAAGAACGGGAGAGGCACCCGTGGAGCCATAGCAGTAGTAGCCGGTCACTAGCACAGAAAGTGGCTGGTATCCGATAGGAATGAACTTGGTAGAATTGCTGAATGTTTGACAGAAGATGGGGTTCTATTCAAGGGATAGGGATATATTGGCGATCGTGCATGAGAGACAAATAATCATGCGAATAGTGATGACATCTATGGGCGAGGCCGAGAACATTTCAAACCATCCTCGTACATTAGACGCCGTCGATGAATTTCAATAAATAACACGAAAGAGCGCAAGGGCAAAATTAGTGATTCTGAAAGGAATGAATGGAATGAAAGGCGAGACGACATCACAACCCTAAGGAATGCGGCTTACTTGGGAGGGTAACGAAATTCTGTAAAGGCAGGTTCTTCGGAACTGTTGGCGTCAATGTTTCGGAACACTAATCAGGAGCGTTTAAATGGATAGGACGCAAGATTTCGCGTCGTCGGGAGGCTTTTCAACCGCCTCTGCGAAAGGGAGCGATGAAGGTGCAAGAGGCGATAGGGAGTGAAGGGAGCACGCAAATGAACCACCATCGACCAACGTTAAAGTTTCTTCGCCCCGGCCAGGAGAGCCCGGGGGGGTTGGATGGCTCGGGGGGCTCGACGCGGGCGGGGGCGGGTTGGATGGTCGCTGCAAGAGGGGTGGAGGCGGGGGGGCTTTGAAAGGGGGCTCTATGGGGCGAGAATGCGGAGGAACACGACGACAGAAACTCCCGACGTGAAACAAACATTAATACCCTGATATTTTGGCAACGGCATCTTGATATAGCCATGAGAAAACAAGTAGCATTTTTACTGGCGAGAAAATTCGTCCAGCGACAGTGGAAATAAAACATTTTGAAACTTGAAAAAGCATCACCGGATTCTGACACGAAAAGAATTGAAAAGTGTTACAATCTTACAAATGAAAGACTTTTGTCAACATTATTTTAGCAGCTGATGTCGAAAAAATGATGGACGAAACCAAATCACTCAAATCCAACAAACCAATTAAAGTGGTCGGATAATATGCCAAAACATCTTCCTACAAACTCGCCCACGCATTTATCATGAAACTAAAACCTGATTGCATTCGTTGAAAGATCGGAAATGATTACTATACTGCCGAAAATATATTATAATGAGATTAAGATTTAGTTTTGTGATTGATGTAGTGAAAGGAATTCACATTTAAAAAATGATAGATTTATTTTGTGTGAAGAGCTCGAGTCTTTTTTTAAAAACACCCACATGTTGTAACACTTAAGTCAATTGAAAAATGAAGCTGAGTGGTTAGCGGTTGAAACCGGTTTTATAAATATTTCAGAAAAAGACAGAAAAAGGCCAAGTATACAGGTATGACCAATTTTAAATTGGAGATAAAAGAGCCCCTATGGACCTGTGACGAGGAAATCTATTATTTATGGAAATGCAATTTTTAAACAAGATTCCTTTATTGCCATGCTGTGGATGAATGTTAAGCATTACTGTGCAACAGCCACCCTCGAAACCAAATCGTGATGAACTTAGGCGAAGGAATGGCAACATAAGTAGTATTGAAGGACGTTATCAGTAACCATTACCCGAGCTTATCGTGAACATCTATGCAAATAGGGCAATGAAATCCGCATGAATGAAAAAAATAGAAAAGGTGAATGAAAAAATGATTTCAGTAAGAACAAAAGATGAATGAAAAGATTCGATTGAAAGATAGTCGGAGGAGTAGAAAGTTTCGAAAATTTCCCAGGCCGAAAAAATAATTAGAGGTTGAAAGAGCTCGTGATCGATTAACAGAGGGGCTAACAAAAAAAGGAGATCAGATTGATGACGACGAAAAGGTTCTTTGCTTGAAAGTGTTTCCTCGGCGGCGTGAAAATAGCATATTTAAGACTACACAGAAGTAATGAGTACAAGAGGAGAATGTTAAGGAAAAACGGAACACTAAAATCGAGAAAAACCTTGATTTCTTGAACATGTAGAGTGGATCACAATAAGGCTTGGCCCAATTTTGATGCTACTGCTAAGAGTATACGCAAGAACATAGCGGACAGGAAATAATAAGTAAGCAGAGAAGTAGACCCACTGTGCTAAAGATGCATGCCGACAGACTGATATTATAGGTAAACATTTATCAGATATCAATGAAAATTGGCAAAAGGGTATGGTGACCCACATCCAAACTCAAACCGACAGAAACAATGAAAGTACAAGGCGAATGATTTTTACTCTCTGAAATGGTTACATTATAAGGGAAAATTAGATTTTGAACCGTGACTATTCCCAATAACCATACACTCTTTGACACCACTTTCCTCCAAGATGCCGAGTGTACTGTAGAACTCCGGTACAATATTGGTTGCTCACGATGGCAACTGCCCAAATGGCAGGAGGCATGAATTATGCATGTAAGATAGGCAAGATCAAGTGAACGAAGTCGAAAAACGCGGATATGATGCTCAGTTGGATACTTTCAATAATCCACAATTTAATGCTGTTAGTAACATTTATAGATTGTCTTTCGTTTGTGCTGTTAAACTCACAGAGGCACAACACGAGCGCAGCATTTTGGGACACACAAACATAATTTATGCGAATATTTGGGAAAAGACAGCAATTTGGATGCTATCATGTTTCGCGAAACGTCACTCCTGCATAATTCCTTAACAAATTTGCCGGAATAAGCCATTAAGGTTCCCACGTTTTCATATTTAGCTCATTTAAATTCCTCGAAACAACGGAGGGATCATTCATCAGTCTCAACGTGAAAAAAACGGTGCCATTCTTTTCAGAACAGAACCAAAATTAACTTTACAATATATTAAATGCGGTCTTTCAGAAGGTCTTTCTTTTTTTTGCACGGAAAAGAAATGTCTCTCCCGCACATGAGGGGAAAAAATCGAGACGAATTAAAGAGAGATTAACGGACAAAGGGACAGAAAGCGAGAAAGGAAAGAAACGGAGAGGTGGGTTTTAGAGGAAGTGAACATTTTTTTCCCTTTTTTATAAATGGAGAGGCGAGAGATATGGGGAGAGAGGAGGCGGTGGCGGAAGAGGAGGAGGGAGGGAGGGAGAGAGAGGAAGGCGAAGTGGGTAAACGAAGGGAGGATTTATGCACACACCTAGGGTGCGACAGGCATGCCAACTTGGCGGACAATCATCTCACACCTGGTCTTTTCGAGTAGGGACGGAAATACCCCTTCCCTGCCCCAACCACCACCCTCGACCCGCCTCTCGGCGCGAATCGAACCAGCAAACACACACACACGCACGCACTCTACTTCCCTCACCTTACACCTCCCCCCCCTCTCCCTCCCCCCTTTCGCCCACATCCTCGCTTCTCGGCTAGTAATTCTTTTGGCGTTTTTAATATCTGCCCGTCCATTTCGTCGAAGATTTGGGAAAAAAATTTATGCGGGGAGAGGATGGGAATCCGTCGTCCATTTAAGGAATCGGGGCAGCACCATGGGCAACCACGACTTCGGTGGGGCCTAATCGAGGAGAGGCGATGAGGTGGGGGGGGGGGGCTTCCCTCATGCACGCACAAGACAGTCCAACCAACGCCTTCCCGGGAGATTGGTTTCCCTCTTAAGAGAGGAAATTCCGAGAAGATTGGAAACGGGCTGCTCCATCGCAGAGGGAGGCACCCCGTCCTCGAAATAAAACCGCGCCCTCCGCACTCCTTCGTCCAAGGGACGGCGGAGACGACGAATATCAAGTCTAACCACACGTTTCGCAGTTTCTATCGCAATGTCGACGGTTTTGAAATTCGATGGTTTCGGGAACGGTTACGGGGTAATCATTTGTTTTTTTGTCAAAGCGACGGACGCCCGTGTATTTTTACCCTATTCGGGTGCGGCAAGTTCCAACGACCGCGCCACATTCGGGCGAACACTTCCTCGCCTTCCGCTTATCAGCACCTTCGTTCGCCGTGGTGCCCCTCCCTTTCCGCCGCAGTTGATGACGATTCCGCACAGTGAAAATCCTGTCGCAAATTTCGGCCACTGCCAATCGGTCGTCATTGACGGTGATGTTAATACTTAAGTGGGCACTTGCGATTTTCAATTCAACGAATTAAACGAATGAAACCTCTCCGCGGCGGGTGAAAAGGGCATGCCGTCAAATAAATTACTACCACTATGAATTAATACGCGTCTTCAAAAACATGTATTGCAAATATGTTTGAAAAGGAGTAAATAGACACAGCAAGTACGTATCCTTGTACATTATCCATGCACAAGGATACGTTCATCAATATCTCCCGATCTAACACTAGAACAATTTAGGTAAAACTTAAAATTGTACAACATAACACAATGGGGACGTTTGATTACATAGCTTGCTTGATTAAGGGGGAAACTTGCATTTTTCTTTCCTTGCAACCGATATCCTCGCTCTTAAAAGGGAAGAAGAGAAGAGACAAAAAACATTGTCCGACCCCCTATCGGAAGGAAGGTAGGAAATAAAAGGCGCAATGTTCGGGTAAAAATTACTCTCGTGTGTATTCACCTCCTGCCACACACTCTAGCGGTGGCTTGTGGGGTATATACATTTTAAAAAAGACGACAATACTTTACATATGGAGAAGGAGATTTGGCGATAAACCCCTTTCCGGGGGGAAAGTCCCTAGGAAAAAATTCAAAGCTAGAATTAATGACTCGCTGAAACCGACGAGAAAGAGAAATTATAAACGGAGGACGGAGAAAAATGTCCGTATTCTGGGTACATTTTGGCTCCGATTTGATATTTAACCGCAGAGAGTCCCAAGAGAAAATAAATATTTTTAGCCGGTGAACAAGTGGACCTTTCTTAAGGAAAGGCGTAAGTTCTCCTCACTTCTGCACTCGTGACATCGTGGACGGGCTACGGCGCGACGCACACGCGTGCTATGCAGAGCAACGAGTGGCATACACGAACGGGTTGCGAACGAAATTTGGACCCAACATTTGAGTAAATATGGTCACAAATGCTAACGGCGAATAAAGTAATAACAAAAAAAAAGAGACCGCGGAATTGGTCCGACAGGCGCTCGAATATGGCATTTGGCCGAATCTCGTGACCCAGATAGGTGTGATTTTGTAAACTTGGAGAGCCTTTATGCATATCAAGTCGCGCGGCGGTGGAGTTCGGCTCGGACGGGAGAGAATGAGAAATGATTCCGAGAGGGAAGGGGGATGCGAGGCGGGGGAGGGCCGCGGGGAGAGGCGAAGAGGGGTGGGGCCGGGGTTTGTGAGCGGTGTTGGCTGTCCTGGCGAATCGAAGGCAAATCTGACGGGGGGAAGGGGGGGTTAGGCGAGAGCGCGGTCCACTTTCTCCGCCTTTATTTTTCTTTTTTTTTCCATTTTTGCGCCCGATAAATGTCGGAATGAAAGAGCTTTTGACGACTCGGAAAAAACCAGAGGGTGAAAGCATGAGAGAAAATTTGACTACGCCTGTCACTCTGAAGAAAAGAGTCAAAAGCCGTCGGCGTATTAAAATTAGATGAATATGGATTGGGTGGGACAGGAGATCCCGGACTCGGAAAACTTTCGGACGGTTGGTTAATTGCGGATACTGTCGCACGAATACAGGTAGAGAAAGCAAAACTTTATCGGTGTAAACATTTCCATTATTCAAATGTAAAGGTTTTTTGGGAATTTTCCTGACACGGAGAAACTTAGCCTGAAAAATTGAACTGAAACGGTAACATTAAAAATAATCAGGGTAAAAAATATAACAGAAAGGTATATGTCATTCATAAGCAGCATGAATTCATGTCACGGTCGAAATAGGACATGAACTTTCAATACGAATAATTTCAACTACTTAAGGGACTTCGCTTCAGCATGGTTACCCAATTTCAACTGATACTGATGTATCAACCATAGGCTGAGAACTAATTATAAGGTAGGAAATAAATTCATTACTACGTCCTCTAAAATTTTAAGTATGAAATAAGATTTGAAGCGTTCAAAAAATTCAATACATTGGTCAATTACCACCGAATTAGGTTACGGTGCCACGTTACGCTCGCTGCGTGATGAAATACCGAACGGTCATACGCACTTTGGATATTCCATTGTCAGTTTCGCCCTCATTTATTGACAACATGATGTCACTTGGGAAATGCCTCTCTCTGTGACTTAAAATCATTTCAAAAGTAATCTTTTACACATCTTTGCGGAAAATATGGTCCATGAAAATTAATTAAATTTAGCCAAATTCGATTATTTCTGAGAATATATATTACGAGAAAGAGGAAATTTTAATGAACAAGGAAGAATCAAATAATTTTGCGTTTCCACAACATACAAGTTTTAGACATTTTTCTGTTTGAGGGCCAAATGAGATAAAAGCAATACGGCTACAATGCGTGACACTATGCAAAGTTAAATTTAATAGCTTAGGCTAGTTGCTAATTGTGGGAAGAAGAGTTTAATGGAGCCAACGAATCTGCAACCCTGACCCATGAGGTGACTTAATTCTTCCATAGTAACCTCGGTGACCTTTTGCTTCCTAAGGTAAGTTAGAACAGTCCTTGGGGATTTAAAAACCCTGGAGGATGACTTTCAATCGAGGTCGAGTCGTTAACTATAGCCTTGATACTTGTATCTGATTCACACTGATACACTCTGATTCATAATTTCATTGCCAACGAGGGTGTCGACTGCCGGCCGATATGTGATTCCCGCAGCCGGGGGCGTGCCTCACCTGCGTCGCCGAGGGGCTGGAGTCCGTGGGTCTGTTGTCCGCCGCCGCCCTCGGCGCCCCGGTCCCCCTGCATACCGAGGGACGTGGCCAAGGGGGGGGGGTGCAGGGTCACCGCGGGGGCGAGCAGCGGGGGCGCGACCGGGTGGTGCGGCGGCCGGTGGGCGGTCGGCGAGGAAGATGACATCGAGGCGTACGGGTGGGGGGGCCTCGTGCGCGCCTCCCCTGCGACCCCAGCCGCCCGCGGCCCCCCGCAGCTGCTGCTCCTCCTTCGCCAGGCGCAAGTCACCACGACGACGCCGCCGGAGCCATCTCACTGCGGGGCGAGGGAAACAAGGCGGCTTGAGATCGCGCCACTCAAAGAGTGTCGTTTAAGGCAGATGCGAAAGACATGCGCCAAATTAATTCTAATCTAATTATAATCAAATGAAATGAAAGGCTGAATTCAAGCTCAAACATGGTGAATACTGACTGAAGGAGCCAAGGGTAAGCGGTTAAACCATTATTATTATTTATACATAGTACCCTGCAAGCCACTACCAAGGAGGGGTCATTACACACAGATACACAAACTTAATATTTGCGTAAGTATTTGAAAATTGAATAGTTTCCGTTTTACCGCACATCAAGGATTGTCCAGATTATTGTTTTAGCCGCATTTTTGCAAATATATATTAAACATATATATTATTAATATTATTATTTCGTTTGTGCAATCGAAAAGTTCATAGTTAATTTTTTGCGGCGATACGCGGAAGTTTCCAATCGATGTATACCTTGCAGTTTCTTATACATAGCGTCCTGCAAGCCCACAGTAGGGTGTGTGGCAGGGGGTGACTACACGCACCAGACTACCTCCGACAAAAAAAACACTTTCTCCTTCAGGTGCTATCGGACGACGTTATTCTGATCCCTTATCGTTCGTGGGAAAAATTGCATCTTCAATCTATACGTTCAACACTTAATACCTCTAATTTAATTTACACGATCTCTCCTACCGTTGTAAGATGGAAGCTAATAATATATTTTCAACGCCATCACTACAGAGACAACCGCCCATTTTATGCGAGAGATTTAATCTGTAACTTAACCTTCGCTCCGTAAGTGATTCCCAACATAGCTCCTCGAATCATTTTGATATGCTATTTAGTTTATCATAGCAATGTTTGACAAACTTAGCTCCCCAACGCTCGGAATTCGGAAAACCATAATGCAAGAGCCGCAGCAATATAATCAAACTCTCTTGCATTGAACATGAAATTGCTCCATTCTCCACAAGAAATTGAAACATACATATGGAGTTAAACGAATTTAGTAGTAGAGAAGTGACGTTAATTCTATTGCAATATCTAGCGAAAACTAACTCATCCTATTATTGAATAAAATTAACGACCAAATGTTCATCATTGTGCACAAATGCCATATCCACATCAGTTCAATACGTGGGCATTGCCGAGCAAAGGAGTACAAATTGTTACAATGCTACGCTTTTCAAGAAAGAAATATTTTAAATCAAGCGTTAAAAATAATAGGTATTTAAATTAACTAGAATAGTAAGCATGACTTCGCTTCCATGTACCGAAAGGTGAACAATGTGTCTCGCACGTAAATAATCTGAATCCAGAAATTTATGGTAAATATTATTTTTTTGATTAGTGGTATTTCATCTCTTTCTTCGGAGGCCTACCTTCATTAAAAAAGGGACATAAAAACACGTTTCGAATCTTTAACTTTGATACTTCGGCGGAGATTTAAATGAAAAATGAATCTGAAAGCGGCAATCAGTTCGCAGTAATGCATTCCTGGGAGCAACGGATGACGAATGACTAACGTTAATTCCGCAAGAGACAATGAGGTCAGCGACTAAAATTCCGTTATGCGACTTGTATTACTAATAGGATATTCAACCAAGTATTCATGAGATGGATTTTAATTTCTAGCCCTATAAAAGGAATTGGGTTGGAATTTGTATTTAGCATTCACTTACAGGTAACCAACCGTTTATGCAATCGAAGCTAATCACTCATTTTTTACGCAAGTAGGGTTTAATCAACATTTGGACACTAATGACGGAAAAAAGGAGTTTTGTTCTCGAAAAAATTACGCGTCAACTTTAAATAATGAAGCAAGATTTAATCACAAAAAATCAAGGAATAAAATGTACTCGAAACACTGAATTTGCATCGTTCACCATTGCCTTTAAAACTTAAAGAGGCATTTGGAAGAGAAAATAGCATAAGTTCACTAATGACAATGATTTACCCAATTTATACAGACAATCATCACATATTATAGATATCTTTTCAAATTTTTTGTCGGCATTGCTACTTAAAATAGGTGCACATATACACAAGGATGAAAAAAGTACAATTACAGTATTTGAAAATGACTGGCTTTACTTGTATTTTGGCAGATTCATTCACCGGTAACGGAGTAGTTAAGCCACTTATAGCCCAACAGATCTCAGTGTACATAGGAACACTACATATTTGGCTGGTGAACACCAAAAGAGAATAAAAAAGTTGTCATGGATAAAGTTGGATTTGGGGGTACTCATATTCATATTCTGGTAAACTAAATACGGTAACAAAAACGCATTCATTTTATCGCATGATTTTTTTAATTCCCTGAATTTGACACTCGGAAGATAGAGAAGAGCTCCAAGAAACATATTGTTTAAACAATATATAAACGCCCATAGTGTCTATGGCAGAATATCAACACTGGTGGTCCACCCGCATCCTCCTCCCATTGACACTAAAAGGCATCTAATTAATTATTCAAGAAGGCTTTGTAAATCCACCACATGGCATCTCTGCTTAAGCGAACTACGTACGGGAAATGTTCAATTCACGGTGTTCTTATCCGCAGACTAAGAAGAAGTTATGACCCACTATCCTCGCCAAGCGAAGCAAACTCCGGGGAGGCGTGAGGATGGTGGCCCCTCCCCCTTCGGTGCGCGTCGAATGACGTCAGACGATTGTCGCCTAGGAACCCACAGTTATAAATAATGAAAATTGAATTTTCCTTTCCGAGATCTCCTCGCTAAGCGCCACCATCTTTGAAATGAACTGTTCCGAGAGTGCGCTCTGCAACTCATGCTAATGCTTATATCGTTACGTCTCGACGACTTCCTGCAGAAAATAGCCGGAGTCCCTTATGAGGCATCGCACTCACGAATTTCCGATTATTCACCGCACCAAATGGGAAGATGAGGCCGAAGCAATGCTCGCAAAATACGTGCTCCAAATGGTGCTTCCACGATTATTTCGATGCGAATTTAGGATTGACAATAGAGTCCGCGTGGTATATAACGACGGCCATTAAGGGATATCAATCGCAAGAGTGGGGTGCAGGGAAGAGGGATTGGTTGTTAAGAGGAAAAAATCGGAGACATTAGCCATTTTGGAGTCAGCTTGCGCTAGTTACAAATAGAGGCGGGTAAGACGGAAATTATGATGGGAGTTATCAGAGACTCAGACGAAACAGCGAGGAATTAGCTTGTGTGTGTGTGGAAATAACAAACTCAAAAGAATGCTTTAATATAAATGAAGAAGTTTCACTATTATGCCTAGAATCGAATCAATAGGTATTCAGCAGTTGGAATTTCTCTAGTTACTTTTCTCTTAACACCATCGGTTCGAATAGTGGTAATGCAAAATCAGAGATATATTTGGAACTCACAACTATTCCATTCCCATTTAAACACTGTAAAATACGGCCAAAAGACAAAACGGGTTTCGAAGACATTACTTTCGCAAAAACTCACCTAGCGAATTCAAAATTTCTTGAGCACCCTATAGATTCATTCGAAGTTCTTTTTTTCGAATAGAAGCAGTTTTTATGGGAAGTGATCGACAGCTGAGGTCATTTGCGCGATTAGGGATGGGCAGGAAAGGATGAAGGATGAAGAGAAACCCGGCGTCGACATTAGCCAACTCCTAACGAAAGGCGGTTCAAGGGGTCCGCAGTTTAACATCCCATCCAACGGACGGCGTACTCACTCAAAGTGCTCTCCATAAAGAACTTCAAGTAGGGATCGGGGTACCACTGAAAATATCTGTCGACTACGGGATTCGAACCAGGACCCTGGGTGGGAAGCCAGTACGTTCGCCACCGCACCTATGAGTCACAGCAATATACGAATGTCGCACCTAAAACATATAGCGATAAGGAAAAAACACTGTTTTACGTATACAGTTTCACATTAAATTAAATTGCTGAATGTAAAAAATTAACCAGAATACGTGTCATTGTCATCTCCGTTATGTCTCAAGAATGAACTGGTAAGCTCAATACGTAGAGTTTTTACAAGTGGAAACGGTCACAAAATGTTAATAAGATTAGACAAGGTTAGTCATCTCTAACGGTTTGGTGACGGGTTTAGCTTGCAGGAAAACATACTGGAAACCTATATAACAAAGATAGCCTCTTCCTCATAATAAACTTCCTAAATCTCTCCCTTCAGACTAATTTATCGCAACTAGGGTCAAAGCGGGTGACGGGAGGAGAGCTCATTGTCTATAGGTTTATTACATGCTTACAAATGTCCTGAACTTATAAATGCCAATAATGCCATTAGGCATCGAACATTTTTATGCTACAAGGGATCATTCTGTAGCGAGTTTCTCGTATCATCTTCCCAAATTATGATAAATGAAATCGCAACTCCGTTCTACAAGTGTCGCACCGGTAATCATCCATTCTATACCCCATGTTCTTCAAGTTTATCATAGGGTCGCACCACGTGACTGAAAACTAAGGTTCGACATGCAAATCATTGCCAGGCAACTTAAATGGCGTCGATTGGGAACATCAACTGATAAACAAAACGCTCGCACAATTTGAATTCGAAATGCAACGGTTGAACTCAGAAACAAGAGCTAACTTTCTGGATGCTATAGTCTTGGGTTTCATACAAGTACTCGCATCTGCCTTACAATATGAAAGATCTCTAATGCTTTTTTCTCAAATTTGTCTCCGCGAAATGAAGGATGGAGTGTTGATCACTGCGGCAATGTACCTTACCTGTGTCCTTGGGGAGGAGACCGCTGTATATTGCATGCCCATGTGGTAGTGGAATTTCGTCTTCTTACTTTTCACATTCTAGCTTGCACGTTATTGGATAAATTTCTTACTGCATCCTAAGGTGCAATTATTTGTTAGATGATAGTTTATGTATTTGCATGCAAGTGGAATTAAAGGATTTTTGCATGAATGTATGCGCCACCTCGGGTATAATTATGTGTTGATTCTGAATGTGTTCTGTTCCTTTTCAAGGGTGGTGATCAAACATCCCCCGCCACACACCCTTGCGGCGGCTTGCGGGGCATTATGTAGGTGTATGTAATCGCGCACAATTGTACGGTTTTGTTCCTCCATTCGACATTCCATGAATTCCGTGGGCATGATCACACAACCATTGGAAAGAAACAAAGTTCAGGGTTTTAATTCGTTGCCCCACATTCTCCTTTTGCCGCTCGGAACGGGTGGATCGCCAGGGAATCACTCGTGTAGATCCCCACAGACTCTAGATTATGAAAAATGAAGAAATTACTCTCAAAGAGTGCGCCATGGCAGAAAGAAGCATAGAAATCGGCGATGAATTACAGCAAATCGGCGCTTGGGTTGGACAAGGAGGAGGCAGCTCGGGGTGGGTTGGGAAATTCGTGAGACTCGATGGACGCCCGGACAAAGAAGACGGCTGAAGGCCCCGTGCGACAGACAATCAGGATCGCTTCAGTTTATGAATTACTATATACTCATCATGGGGGAGTAATTTCTTTCGCCATTCTATCTTCTGTGAGGTCGAATTGCTTCTATTGTGGATATAATGGGAATCCAAAGCATTATACCGATTGATTGACGAGCACCGTTCACACTAATAGTAACAGCAATAACACTCCCAAGGTCATACACGTGTGATGTAATATTCATGGCTGCTCTTACTATGTTGACACTACGTATTGCCTCAATGAAAATGTTTGCTATCATCATATAGCTTTTGCACGTGATTAAGGGTTTTTCTCCGGTAAAATACAAAGCAAATGCATGGCATACCATCATCACCTTGATACTTCCGGACTTGGCAGCATTTCTACGGTTGAAGCATAAAATGTCCCCGACCCGCCCGCAGGCAGAAAGCAACTCCACGAAACCACGGAGAGGAGAGCGGGCGAAGGATGGCGGCGGGGGCGAAAAGAGGGGGGCGGATATGGGCGCTGGACGAGAGAGGAGAACACGATTTTTTACGGCGTCGGGGGAGTGAGGCTTTGGGGGTGGATGGGACGGGGGCACCGAAAGGGGGGGGGCGTTTGGGAGAGAATGGTGGGAAGTTGGGTAGGCCCTGATGGGGCGGGAAGACGAGGTGAGAAAGAGGTGGGGCTAAAGGAGGGAGGGTGTGGGGTGTGGCCTACGTGGGAAGGGGGTGGGCGGGGAGGGGGGGTTCGGGAGGTGTGGCATGGAATGACATTTCTCGCGGAGTGCGCTGTGCGTGGAGGGGGAGGGAGATGGGGGCGGGAGCGCGAACGGGGCGTGGGCACGCGTGCGCCCCTCTCTCTCTCTCCCCCCACCCCCCCGGCTGCGGTGCCACGCTTAACAATCCATCTGCGCCAGAGCGTGCCATTGTCTCCTCCTTTGCCCCCTCCGATCCCCGCGCCTCCGCCACCTATCGGCCAATTTAAGGATTCCCAATATGGCCTTCACGTGCTATGTGGTTGACGTCAGGAGTCCACTTAAGGGACCAAAATATGGAGAAACCTCGGCGAGGAAACGTGAATGAATGAAAGGAAACGATATGGAGGGTGATTAGTGAGTGTGGAGAAGTATATCCCGCGGGGGAAGCGACGAAGGGTGGGTGGGGGAGAGCGGGGACGCCGCCGCCTCCGACGGGGGTTGGATGTTGTGCCCATCCCCAATCGCGCGGCCCGAGGGGGCCATGATGAGGTCGAGGCGCGTGGTCAGCGACCCATTGGGGGGAGGGGGGCGCCTTCCTTCGGATGAACACTACCCCCGAATTCATTAGTTGCAGTTTGAAGGGGCAATTACACTACTGATTCCGATCTACTATTCCCGTCCCCTTCCCCCTCTCCGCCGTGGCGCCAGGCGTTGGGATGCGCAAGCAGAGACACCCGAGCCCCTGCATTTGAAAGAAACACCAATGTTGTGTCCGATCGAACACGGTAGCCAGAAGGTGGTGATGCACAAGCCTGGCTAGTCTCAATACTTAATTCGGTTCAATTCGATGAGTACGTGGCAAGGCATTGCCGACATGAGAACACAAGATGTTTCGGAAGTAGGCAAGCATTTTCATCACATTTCTTAACGTGAGAATGAAATTGGCGATGATAAATTATAAACCATTTAGAAAAAAGCAATTGTTTAGTTATGATTCAGCTGTAGCCCTAAACTGAATAACCCTACATTTCCACTACTTTTCCCACTACTTTTCAGTGTAATCGAATTTCCAGTCCTGGTGAATTTTCACCAGTCGTGAGATTTCGGAGTCCAGCAAATACAATCGCAATTTGTAATTTGCATTTGCCCTATGACGATATTAAAAAAGTATTACCCTTTTGGACGCTGATTTGATTGCACACGTTGAAGATGGGAGCTCCGCATAAGGTATTCCTTGTTTAAAATTCCTCGGTCGATCATTCCAGGTGCACGAATAAAAACCTAGCATCAAGGCAATATCCATACAAATCGTCAAAGCACGGTTCAAATTTATATTTTTTTATCAACCGGGAAAAGAGAAACGATAGAGGCACGAACCAGAATAAAAAATACAAGCATTTATGTCAATGTCAACTGGAAAGTTACGCCCAATGAAGACAAGGCTCGCATCGGCGACGCATAAGGATGACTAGGGACCAAGCAAGGAAGCAGATGCACGCTATGAGAGCTGAATACAAAATACAGACGTGTAGTTATTGAACGGGCAGGAATTATAGAAAAGGCTCGTGGCTGCGCGGGTAGGCGCGTTCGGAGAAAATGGGACCGGGTATTATTATTACAAAGATGGGGGAGGAAGGGAGGGGAAGATTAGGGCGAAGAGAGTCAAGAATTTCTCCTTCACAACGAACTGAAGGGGGAGGGCGATAAATACGAGATAGCAGGGGCGACACGTCTTCCATCGGGGACGGTGGTTATGGTTGGGAGGATGGGGGCGAAGAAACGCCCTTGGACGCGAGAGAGGGGGTGGAGGTGGGGATGGGATGGTGCGGCGGGGGCGGAAATGGGGGCTAAGGTGTGCTCCATAGAAACTGGCAACGAGGGGCGAAAGGGGGTAGAATGAGGGGGGGGATTTGGGCTACAGGGGTTAGGTCGTAGAGTCACGCTCATTAGGGGAGTTGATCGGAAGGAAATACTCTCTGGAGAGAGGATCAAAGCAGCAGGACCACGGATTACCACGAGGTCACCATTGGGGTTGAACCCAAATGCCCTTCAAACAGCATGGCTGAATAGAAGAACCGAGTGAGAACTACGGTGAAAGGATGAATTTTCTCGGGATGATTAACGTGATCTTGTATTAGAAAATGAATATAGAAATTTAACCAACGGCAACTGATGGAAACTATTGATTCCACCTGCAAAGATCAAGGTGAGGTATCTAGTCCGTAAAATACGCCAAGAGTGACAATGTAATCAAGTTGAAATTATGGTAGTGGAAAACATGTAGGAAATTTCATCACACATGGGCTTCAAAGCATTTATTTAGAACAAGTGGAAATAAATGTAGACCTCAATTCCAGAAAACTTGTTCGCAACCACAGCCATGCTTTTGTCTTCAAAGTTGACCCAACAAAGAACAATTTGGCAATTGTTGTTAACCCGCTCACCATGGACTACAGCCTTGCGTGGCAGAAGGGCTTGTGCATTCTGTTGTTCAAACAATCACTGGAAAAGTGCTGGCGGGAGGTTTGCTCCATGTAAGATCAGCCATTCCAGATAAACCGAAGGGTAGGAAACAGACGAAAGATATTCAGCGTCGGATACTCAGTGAGGCGACTGCAAAGGCGCCTCTACCCCAGAGAGGCGCCCATTTCAGTGACGACGTCACGTTACAGCCGCTATTGATGAAGGGAGCGAGAAGGAACATCAACAGATTTGAGCATGAGTCCTGGCAACCACAGGACTCGACCCGCTGGGCTATGCGTAGTGCCCGGCGCAAGGGAATGGCAAGGCTCCGCGGTCGTCATCTCACGAAATCATTGCAAAGCAGAATCGATAGTACGAGTAGCAGTAGGGAAGAAGGTGAACCAGTTAAAACTGGGACTTTAAATGTAAGGACGATGATTGGGACAGAGAAATAAGAAAATATAAAGCGAGAGATGGAGAGAAAAAATATAGCTCTTTTAGGCCTGTGGGAGACGAGCTGGCAGGATCACGGGGATTACTAGATTTGATACTAGATTTGTCAAACATTGTTATGACCAACGCAGCAGCGTATCCCCTTTGCTAGACAATTTAGGTTGGGATTCTCTTACACATCGGCGTTTGCAATATAGATTAAACTTATTAAAGCATTTAAAGATGGGCCCTTTCCCGATAACATCAAGGATATAATACGAACCCCAACGTATTACGGTCGAAGGGATCACGGACATAAGATTAGAGAGATAGACTGCATGACTGACAGGTTTAAAATGCCATTTTTTCCAAGAACGATAAGGAACCAGAATGCTTGTAGCCGAAATTCCCCAGGAGTTAGTTCATTACAATAAGTATTAACGTACAGGTTAGGGACTGCGCGAGGATATGTATATATATATACACACACACACACATATGTGTGTGTGTATAGTATATATGTATGTGTATATACATGATGTATGTGTATGTATCTTTTTTCTAACAGGTTCCCCCCACCTTTCCTCACCTATTTGATAACCCCAACCCCCTTATCCCTTACCCTTCCCTCATGGTGCTACACCCCCTGCCACACACCTTTTTTGGTGGCTCGCAGGGTATTTATATATTATTATTATTAGGTAATCTACCGTTTAAGGTAGGTTTTTGGATGGACACAACTATTAAATAAACATTTTGTGACTTCCCACCTAGCAAACTACTCTACATCAGGTCCCTCTTCATCTCTGTGTACTTCTTTCCTCCCTTCATCCCGTCCAATATTCCTATCCTGTTCCTGCCCTTACCTCGCTTGCCCAACATTCTCCCCTCTATTACCCTCTTCAACATTCCACTACCGCTCAATATGCCTTTCATCCATTTTTCCTGCTTCCATGGTATTTATATAGATTACTATAAATCATTCACCTTGCCCGGGATTCCGGTCAGGGCGAATGATTTTTACTCTCTGAAATTGTTGCATTGTAACGCGTATATAGCGGATAACTTCGTCAAAAAGTTACTGCCGCGACATCTCACGCAGTTTCTGAGAAATTAAATAAGTTGGTGGGATGGATAACATTTCTATAAAACTAATTAAGGGTCTAGGAAAACGTGGGGGAGATTTGACCGATTGATTTGGTCACCAGTGTTCGCTCCCAAACCAAAAAAAGGAAAATACAGGCGAGTGTGGGAACTTAAGAGCAATAAGTTTGAATTCACCTTCAGAAAAACTGATACTTATGGAATAAATATAAGGATGGAGAGTAGGAAAAAATGATAGGGGATAATCAGCTTGGGTTCAGGAACGAGAGAGTTGTGAATTATGCCACACCAGTAATGAGGTCATTGATAGAAAGGTGCATGTAGCAAAATCAAGATGCATTTGTTTGTTACGTGTATTTCAAAAAGGCATCCAATAGAGTAAAATGAGTAGAATTAATGAACGTATTACAGAAGATTGAGTAAATTGGAAGGAAAGGCGACTTATCCGTAACATGTCTCAGATTGCTCAGTGTGCGTGTGGTGGATGAACAGTCGGGATAGCAGTGTAAGGAAGGGGAGTAAGGCAGGAGTGCCCACTATCACCTGCTATTTTCAATATATATGCGGAGGTAATAAAAAGGGCGGGATGGGAAGGGATGGCGGCATGGATGAAAGTGGGTGGGGAATCCATAAAATCAGTAAGCTTGGCGAATGATGAACTTTAATTAGCCAGGCAGGCAAGGGGTTACATCCATAATTAAACGCATTAGATTAGAAATCGGCGTGATAGGTATGGGAAGAGAATAAAAGTCAACAAAACGAAGATTATGAGTTTTCAAGGAGACACTAAGTTACACGTTTTAATAGGAGGGCAAAAAACAGAAGAGCAGGTGGACATATTAACATATCTCGGAAGTGTTTTCGGTTAAAAATGGTCAACAAGGTAGGGGCATAAAAAAATTGCATTAGGAAAAAAAACTTTTACAAGGAAGAGGGAATCGATGACAAGAACGTTGAATGACAACGTTTAGAAAGGCTCTTTAAAACTTTGATGTAGTGTGAGGTTTTGAATGGTGCGGAAACATGGTCGTCGAAGGATGATGATAGGCACAGATTGTGTGGAGGTTTTTGAGATGAGAGTGTGGAAAAGGATTAAGAGAGTAAAGTGGACAGAGAGGAAAACAAAGAAAAAGTGCTCGGGGAAGTGTACGGTGAAAGGGGAGGAGACGGGATTGCTGAGAGAAATCATATGGAGAGAGGAAAAATGGATGCAAAGCATATTGATTGGCAATGGGACGTTGAAGACTGTGATAGATGGGAGAATGTTAGGCAAGCGAGGAAGGGGCCGGAATAGCACGGTTGGACAAAATGAAAGGAGGAATAAAGAGTGCAGAACTGACGAAGGGTTTCTTTTAGCTGGGGTCAGTTTGTCATTTGAGGGAGGCTAAGATATTGAGGAGTGATAGTTTTGTGTCCATCTCAAACGGTACATCCCCACAATAATAGTTGCTATCGCGGTTGTGGTACACTAAAAGCACAAGTCTGGATGGAAGTGGAGTGCCGATCTGCCGCGCGTTCCTGTGGGTCAGCGCACGCCACGATGAAACTTCAACGAATTCTTCAAAACCCAAAAACACCACCTCTCCCGGCAGGAATCAAAGAGGCGAGGGATAAAAATACGAGACGACTGTTTGGCAGCGACAATAGAACGAAAATGCTTCTCTTATGGGGGGAAGAGGATGTAAGGGATGTACGTACTACGGGGATTGCTGATGTGGACGGGGGAGAGCCGACGTGTAAGGCTGCTAAGTCACGATATGGGAGTGCCTCGTAATGTTTATGGAACTGCCTCACCCACTTGAGGTCGGGAGAGAGAGGAAGGCAGGGGGGGGGAGGGAAACGGGGGGAAGGGGGGGGGGAGAAGGGAGAGTCAGCATGCGTTCATTCTTTCCAACGTTTCTGTCTCTTTTCGGACGCGCACGCCATTGAATTCGGTGACAATTGAATATTGACACGCGCACTCGTCTTAGCCATTCCTCCCCCACACCCAAAATAAAAAAATAAACGACTCCACTCCTCGAACTCTAATCTTCCCTTCTCACCCCCCACCCACCCCCCCTCTCTCTCTCTCTCCTCACCCTGCCCTCTCCCCCGCACCCAATATGGCCGTCCCCCATATTTTTTCTTCCACATTAAACCGTGGCGACGCGTTTACAATTCAAATTTCGAAATGCCTCTTCCGGCGACGAGTTTTAAGGCGCGCGCACCGCGGCTCTCCGATCGGGAGGATGGGTCGCGGGGCGACGGATAAATACGTGGGGACGCGACCGGGGAAAGCGGGAGGGGGTCACCGTAAACGCGGACTAATGGGGAAATCTCAATAGAGTCGGGCAAAAAAGGATGGCGGTACTTCTCTCGACTCACATAGTGTGGAACGACGGAGTGCCTCGATATGGACGCCGGTCGCCACTCGTGAGACACGCGGCGGCGGGGCGTCGCGATGGGCGCCGCGAGGCCTGAATCTCTAAATCGCTATCGAGGAGTCGACTATCTTTTAAGGTGGTGTAATGGGCGATTGTCATCTTCACTCCCTCGCCGTTCGAATTACCGCCAAAACTCCGCCCTGATCTCCAAATATACCCGGAGAAACCTGAACTAAATGTGTCTGTTCACTATCGAAGCGATACATCGGGATAGCATCGCCATTGGTAAATTGTCGTGAAATCTAAATACGTAATGTGTTTGTTTTGAGCGTTGGGTCTTTGTGAGAACTAGATAGAGACTTGTCCACGTAATTTCGAAACGACGGCCCATGGAAGTAAGTAGGGTCATTAATGATTTGTTTTGTGGCCTCGGATCCCGCCTCGAATGCGCCGATTGAATCAAGGCAGTTTTTTCACGCTTAATTTCTGATTTGATTCAATTTGGTGCCACGCGAATGGGCGTACTCCCCGAGTTTAAAATAAACACCGAAACAAACGAATGATTTTACTCGGCACAACAATGAGGACTCGATCCCATTTAGGCGGTCGTGGGCCACGAGCGGTGAAACAATTGAAGGCTGATGAGTCTTCGCTCGAGTCCATCAAAGCAAATCCGAGGCCAATTTCTGGCTCTGCACTTCATTTCAGGTTTAGTTGTTAATTTGATATCTTCAAGATATTTGTACATGTGAACTTCAACGAGCTATGAAGAAGAAACCAAAAAACCTTGGGCATGAGATGTTACGCTCAGAAAACTAAACGTTCCCTCTTGGCCCCGCCATCAACCACGTGATGCCATCGCCGTTTACGTCCGTCGAGGATTTTTATTACAATAAATGAACAAACAAGGAAATGCGCCGGGCACAAAGGATAGGTATTCGATCATTGTCAGAAAGCAATTACAACGGTAAACCTAGACAATCGGTGTGAAATATAAACCTTAAACTTTATGGTGTAGACTTACAAACTCACAGGTGGGAAATTTACAGGGCATTCAACACCATAAAAGATGCATTTGACCAGATAGCTAACTCGATGCGTTTAAAAATCGATACATATTCTATGACGTCGGAACAATAGTGGAAAACGGGCTGTCTTCCCGGAGTGAATCAAACACAGCCAAATAGAAAGAAACCGTTGTATTCCGAAGGTTCGCCTTATTCGATTTCCGCACGCGAGGGCCGAAGCAGCGTGCCAGTGACTTGGCGTGCACGGCATGTGGAATATGAGCGGAGGCAACAATGGAAATAGAAAATCACGCACGGAGACGAAATTTTTCCATTAATGGAAATTGAATGGTTGTACGATAGATGGCCGCCGCCTATCCCACTTTTTCATTTTATTTATCACAACCCAACTATGACGGCTACTTATTGCTTTTTCATGGAGATCGCGGAAGAGCGCGCTGGGAGCATTTTATTCGAGAGGAAATGTGGGAGGATGGAGAGACGAAATCCTCTGCTTAAATAATAATACTTACAGCAATACATATTCAACCCATGCAACGGATCGTGAAAGACGGGAGTGGTGAATATAGGAATGATTGAAAGAATTGAAACAAAAGACTCGCAAGTCTTCACATAAAAGCGAATGTTAACGTAGCATTATAGTCACCGATATGTCCTTCAATGAAAGAGCCTCGTTTCTTATTGTTTTTTCTTTCCTGCGACATGCATTTACTGAAGACACTGGGATACATGGCAAGCTAACACGTTTCTTTTGAGATTATCACCGATGGCTGCCATTTCATTTGAGTGACAAAGAAGACGATCGGGAAAACCGAAAAATATGAAGAAATTGAATAATTTACGAACTGTCATAAAAAATGTGAGGCAACACCAAACGCTGGAATTAAGTTGTGACCACACACATGCGAGGATGTATGAGAAATAGAATTTATTTAAATTCCCATGCCCATTACTTCGTCGGAGGGAGAAAACCTGTCGCGAAAGGGAGCTCGGAGCTGGGACCCAAATAGGGACGACGCGCGGTAATACTATTTAAACAGAACGAGTTTTCTACTACAGACTCCTCCGAATGCCTTGGAAATAACACACACACCGCGCAAATAATGCATAAAGGTAATCGCGTCGCGAACGAAGGTGCTAGACGCGAAATACATTTCAAAAAATCCCCATGTTTCCCGTGAAGACACGAGAAATCGTGACAAGAATCCAACAGGCCGTCGAGGCACGTGTCGGTTAAAAGCACGGACAATCAAGGAGGATATCCACACCAAGATGAAACAATGGCATGGCGACGGTGTCAAACGTTAACTCGACCGGTGTCGTCAAGTCAACGGAGGAGAAGGGCGTAGAAGGAAGGAAGGCATGCGAGCGAGCGGGGGAGGGCGGGGGTGGCCTAGAGCGAATGGACGGAGGCAGATGAGCCAGCGGGTGCCGGTAAGGACGTGACGTGTGAAATGGGCGAAATTCAGGCGGATTTAAAAACGATATTAGCAGAACACCTTGTTGGTGGAAGCCATCCAACGAGAATCGCAAGACCCCGTTCAGATTACGCGTCCAGGACCCATACGGCATCCGGGCGATGTGAGTTCCATTCCCGACATCGGAAAGTTCAACATCGAGTAAATCCTAAAGTCGATTAAAGGGTTCCGTGACAAGGGACGGAAATGAAACAAAAGACTTCGTTTGAAAATCAACGCAGAGAAGAACATCTTGACTCGTTCATTCTGATTACTTTCCAAAAACGTAAAGCCAATGGGTTCACTTCCGATGTTCAACCAATCAATCATTCACGGCACAATTCATACTTTCCGCTCGGGGATACATGGGAATGAAAATATAAAAAATAAATAGATAGCCAAAGCTAACACATTTTTACTGCTTTCTTTTTTACGCAAGCAATACGTCACAGCAACACGTCTTTGCTCTCCCAATTCTATCCACAAATATACTAACTTCACGCTCCCGATGCCATTTCTACTGCTTATTTCACCACTTGCCGCATACCAGAGGTAAGCTTGAATAATTCTATATGCAGATTTATTACGGCAGTTGATTATTCAAAGAGTAATAAAAGGATAAAGAGCGGTGTAAAATATACGATTAGAAGGGAACAAGAGGTGTTAAATTCTCCCATAGTTATATACTTTTCTTTCCAATAATTGGTTAATTTTCATTGGATTAATGATTAATGACAAATGACAACGAAAACCAGGGATTCAAATACGTGATTTCAAATTATCTCATATGAACTGATTATAATTTTAATTAGCCCTGTAACTGAAAACCCGGTAATGTCACTGGGTCCGTAAAAAAAATGTGAAAAGGTTCCGGAAGGAGCAATGAAAAAGCTGATGCCAATATTGCCTTAACTACGCGGAAATTTACATGAGATGTAAAAATGATTCAATACAAGTATACTTTAGGCAATTTTCGAAACGCAATGCGATGACGCCTGAAATATGTCGAGCACAGAACCGAGAAAGCCGTTCATTCAAGCCGTTGAATGAACGAGGGTAGGTTGAAAAGTAATGCACACGTGCTCGTAGACCACAAACAAAAACTAATAGCAAGGTCGGGCAAAAAGTACAATTCTTAAGTTTCAAAATCATAGATTCATTTTTTCAACATAGTCACCGTTAAGGCTAACACATAACACACAACGTGTAACAAGTCTCTTCATTCCGTCACCGAACAACTCTTTTCTCAAATCCCGGACTTGACGGCTGCCTTCACTTCATCGTCCGGGGTGTAATGATTACCCTTGAGGTGTCTCTTGAGTTTAGGAAAAAAAAAATAAAATCGCAGGGCGCAAGCTCGAGGGAATAAGGAGGGTGTGGAATGGGTTCAACTTTCTCGTCTCCAACTCATCGTGATAGTCCTCCCTTGGCTGCATAACCAACTGCGCTAGGTCCAACGATGGTTTTCCGGAAAAGTCGCGAATCTATCCAAAGGCTCCGCCTGAGGCGTGAATCCGGAGCCATTAGGACGGCAGTCGAGAGCTACATTCAGGCGTCGAAAGGGACCTCTGGACGCGCCGCGGGAGTTTGAACTCGCCCATGAAGGCGTGTGCCCCTCGGAGTAGAATGAATTCCATTCATGGGAAACAAACCGTTTTTTCATGTCCCCAGTGATTCCAAGACAATTGCGGGATTGACTGTAAAAACGTCTTACCCAAGTGTTCTTGATCGGTGGTCTCCGCTGAGACATCACTTGAAAGCTGCTCGAGGAAAAAATACGAATAAGCATCGAAACAAAAGTCGGCACTTGGCGAGAGACACGCGTCGAACAAGAAAAGGTGGCATATACATGCGCAGCAGAAAAAGCGATGGGGAAGAGAGAAAATTTCGGGGTGAAGAATATGCCTAGAATCAGTAATGTTCATTTAAAAATATCAAGACATTGTCGAGACAACTGTCATCACATTTCAATGGCTCCAGAAATCCAAGTAACAGGCGCGGCTGAATTCAAATCCGTGTGAGAACTCCCCAATCATGTTTTACTGAACCTGGATATGTATTTTAAACATGCCTTATCAATAGGTGTTACGTTTGAAACCACCAAAAACCAGGAATGTAACAGCAGATAGACATTATTAAAAAATCCTAAATAAAATACAGTCTAATTCGGCCATTTACAATCGTTGCACAAACGCGTCCATGATGAGAAACTGAATTTCAGGACCTAATTCTAATCTAATATTCTGTAGACAAAGTGAGGAAGATTGTACACGACGGAAAATGTGGGGGAGGGAGCGGCATGAAGGAACATTATCGCCAAGGAGAGGTGCATGGAGAAGATTATATCGAGAAGACGGCCGGGTCTGGCGAGGGAAGGAAGTGATAAAAGGAACGTAGAAGCATCGCTCTCATATCCTTCGCACCACTCCGGGGCCACTAATTTTTCGGGCGACGGCCGTGGGATGGGGAGGGAGAGGGGCCGCGAAGAGAAAAAGAGAGGGAGGGTGAGTGGGGGGAGGGAGGGAGGAGCAGGATACTTATGTTGGAAGCGAGAGAATAGGAATGCAAAAATTGGCGCATTGCCAAGCGAGGGGCGAAGGATGGCACCTGCGCCGGCGAAGAAGACCCCGAGAGTCACACACACACACACGCTCACGCCACGGCAAGGGGGAATGGAGGGAGGACGAATAAAAAGAATGGGCAGACGGAGGAGGGAGGGAGGGGGAGTGGGAGGAGGGGTGGCGAAGGAAAAGGAAAAACGATGGAATGGAGATGGATGCGACGGACGGAGGAGGGAGCGGGAGAGAGACCAGGCGCGGCGAGATTTCGAGAGGAGGGAACTGGAAGAGAGAAAGATGGAGGAGGGAGAAGGAAGAATCCAGGTGGATTTGGCAACGAATGAACACGAACGAGCACGCGGGAATGAGCTGGTGAAGTAAAATATTACGCGGTGTACGAAAACGTCCATTGAAGTAGCAAGTGTACGAAGCATTAAATGGAGACTATTCCGTTTAAGGCCATAGACGGGAAAACTTATTCCCGTTCGATTCAGACGGAATGAGTTGGCGAAGGCTTCCGCGACGCTTCATCGCTGGACAATTCATTGCTTTTGATTCTACGCCGCGCCATGTAGGTCTCTTGAAAATGATGAGTTGAAACCGGTTAAGCGTACGATTAAAAATGTGTGGAAAATTACAAAGGTATTTCAGTTACTGGAAAAAGACGACGGTGTCGCATCATTAGGTCAGAGGCATCATGAACTCGGTGAAATGGTCCTCTCTGCGGATATGATACACCGTGCTGCATAATTTTCAAAACCATTCAATCAAGAAAGAATACTAAAAACTAGCTTCCATATTCAATAATACGATAATTCCGAAGAAATACAGGGGCTACAATATTACGGGCTACAACAATATTTCGTACTGATGACATAATTCCATATAATGCTATGACGGTGAGATATTTCGCTCAAGCCGCACCTACAGATGCACAAAGCGTTGGAAACGTCAGCCCAAATTAAAAACCACGAATCGGAAGTCATCACACAGAACCCAAAAGGAAATATAAGGACGCACGTTAGTGGGTCACGCACCAATTACGAGTGAGAGATCTTACATCAAAAGTAACGTAACATCACCCATTAGCGGATGGCTAAAAGCGGAAAGGAATTTTAAAAAACATTTACAGATGGGAAAATTAACTAATCCCTTTTATTGTAACAGTCGCAGGTCAATGGAAAATTACGAAAAAAAATTAAACGAGGAACATCATTTGATTGGTCAAGCGGGATACGCGGGCCTCTACCATCATGGAATCGCTAAGGTGAAATGAAACAAGTGTAGCATAAACAATCTTAAGTTTTCATTTTCAATTCACTGTAATTCATATCCTTTCTTTATTTTCTTAAAATGCGATTTTTTTAGGCAAAAGAATACCTCCCCCCCCTCCAAAACCGATTCCGAGGATCCGAAGAGGTGATTGACACGTGAGCCCACGAATTCGCAAATTACTCGCTTCAAGTTCATGCCCGAAGGAATTGGCTTACGCTCGATGAGAATGCATTTTCGAGCCGACTTTTTAGTACCATTTTTATCTTGGCCCATCGAAAGAGAAGCGGGAAACGACTAATGTCTCTCGAGAGAACAAAATGAACATGTAGAGGAAACAGGACCATTTGGAAAGAGAAAAATAAACGACGCCAAAGAGAGGAGTCCACGGGATGTGCGGGGATGACCTGGAGAGAGACAAATGCTTGAGAGGTCGAGTGTTGGCAAAGGAGCAAATTTTTATTGCAGCCGGGCTTCCGTTTTTATATTTCTTAAGCTCGAGTGCAAGTTTTACTGCTCACAAGCAACGTGCGGATTCACGACGTTTTCGCAATGAATCAGGACGATCGCGGAAAAGCGATCGTAACGTACAAGCAGCCAACGTCTAATGCCGTTCTTAAGATCTCGATCTATAATCGATTGAATCTATAATCACCCCGCTCTTTTCAATCGTCAACCATTTCACGGCCCCGTGAGCCCGAGACCCTTCGGCTGCAAAGAGACCAGGTTGAGGAATTGCTTGAATTCATAAGGGGCAGTGAGAATATCTACGCATTTATTACGGTCTTCGGCTTGATTAAATGAATCAGGGAAGCATTTACAGAGAAAAAAAACAATATACAAGAGATGCCTTCTATACTATGAACATATAAGAAAAAGATGAACTCTCGTGGAAAGCCAGAGATTACGGGCATGGCTAACGTGTTAAGAAGAGATTTTGATAAGAAAAAGAGAAGATATCAGCGCTCATGATAAATGCATTTATATTCTAAGAGCTATGGGAGTTGCCGCGACAGCAACTTTAACGGAGTCATCCGCTAGTGTGGATATAAATGCATGTTCACAACGTGGAAAGCCATTCGCCTTGACAATGAAAATGAAAAAATGCAGAATGAAAATAATTCGGAAATCGAGGCATCCAGATTCGAATTCCAGTCAAGGAGAATGACTTTTACACTGTGATATTCCTCAATTTTAATAAATAAATACAATTAATTGTCTAACCTGAAGGGTTCCCCATTTTTTATTGAAAATACTGACTGCTCTCCTCACCTCGGATGGGAGCCATAAAAGGGTAAATAGATTTGAGAGCTAATGCCAAGATAACGATTCGGTTTATCATGGTGAGGCTCGGGGTTCAGCTTTCCAACACACCGGGACTTGTCGGAGATGTTCCCAGGTCCCAAATCGATGGCAGCGAAGATGAAAAGAAGGGGGCCGGGGGCGTTTAAGGGCCAGAACATTGACGAGAGTGGGAGGGGGAAGGCTCCAACCATAGCGACGATCGCACTGAATGAATCACCCCCTTCCCCCCTCCGTTAGTCGATTCTGATATTTGGTAAATATGACTTCCAAAATGCCTAAGCGTCAGCTCAAATTCTAGCGGGACGTCTCGACATTTAGTTCCCCATCACCACCCGCTTAGTTTGCTCTTTGCAAAATGTTTGCGCTTAACTTGCTTTCTCCAAGGGGGCAGACCACCGTAACCTTTTTTCCGAAGTGATGAGAATTTTAACATTGGGGTTAAGCGGGGGATTACTGCAAAATTATTGGGGGCAGGTGGTCAGTTCATTTGAGGAACGTGACGACATTTCAATGAAGTCGCAATGTGCGACGAAGGAAGACGCCCGAAGAGCTGCGGATGGACTCGGCATCTCGAGCACACCAAAGATTTCCTCCTCAACGCCGATCACCTCCCGAACTCCGTAACTCGCTCCCCCAATTATTTTCCAAACTACACGCTGCAGATTAACACGATCTTCCAACGTCAACGAGAAGAGCACAGTGGAAATGCCTCCGCCGCGTGTTCGCAGCGAAGTTTTCAAAAGTGAAAAGAACCCTTAAAAATACGCCATACCTCGAATAATTGGCGCACGGCAAACGCTAAAGAGGAGGGCACCGCTCGGCGCGCGGGAAGCCACGGTGACCAACGCGCAATGCACTCCGTACACTCCGCGGAGAGACAACTTCGTTCCCTCGCCCCCCCCCCCCTCGCACGACATATTTGACACCTAATAAATGGGCAGGGCAATCTCACAAAAGCATCCTCAATAATATGATTCATTTATGCCCAGTAGGAACGTAAGTAGTTCGCACCAAGCACCACACTGTCATTCTCTCAGAGTCACTTTATATTCGCCCTTGAGTGGTTTCATGTAGCCTTCATGTGGAAGGTGCTGCTGTCGCAAGGAGAAGATTCAACGAGTCAGATTTGGAGCCAATATCCTAAAGGAACGCTGCACTCATCGTCTCCTTCGTTAAGTAACCGTTGAATAATAAGTCCTTTATGTGATAGCAAACAGCTTACGCGATCGATACTCTAAGTCTTTTTTTATTATTATCTCTTAGACAGCAGTTCTTTGCCGATGCATTTGAAGTTGGAAGAAGAGTGAACTATCTCAATTTAGTCGCGGTCGTGATAAAGGAAACTTGTCAGTCCCTTTGTTTGAGAAGATTTGTCTGTTCCTTCCCATTCTTTCCCAACCCTTCACCGCGCCATTATTCACACTCTGGACCTCACATCCTAAGGTGATTTAGAATCCGCATGCTAGAACACTTAATTTCAACTACTTTACCCATCCTGTCTACTTTGACAGCATTAACTTAGACCAAAGGAACTTCGAAAATATATGCGTGTAAATGTGTGGATGACACCTAAAATAGAAATTTATTCAACAATGCGTAACTAATTAAAAAAAGGTCCCTGCACTCGTGTACGTATATGTAGACGATTTAAACTATTTCCGAAATAATTTACATTTTTTACTCTTGTTTCCCGAGAATATCCTCCACTGCCTATACACGACATGGAATGGTTAGTTTAAGCAAACATACAAAGAACGTGCAAATCAGTGCCCCCCCCTCCTACAAATCAGTCCCCCCCCTCCTGCAAATCAGTGCCCCCCCCTCCTGCAAATCAAGCCTGCTCAAATAGAATGATAACCGATTTATAGTTTAGAACCCCTCCGATAGCGAAGAAAGTTCACTTCAGACGCACTCAGACATAGCGCGAATTTGGTAGTACACGATAGGTCCTAAATAATAAGTATTAGAATTAGGCAAATGATTAAAAACTAAGAGAAAGGAATGTCGGCATCTCCTCGACCGATCAGGAAGACTGAAAACAATCGAATCGTCCCTTCTTCTACCTTAAAGCCAAAACATTTCCCTTCCTCGATATCCGATGTTATACTGTAGGATATCTTAATATACATTCCCGCTACCCCCAATTTAAAACTAAAACGTGGAACGGTAGATGAACCACATATCCGTGTACCCACCGTTCATAGAAGGTAGATCATGACAAGACATGCATTGGGCCCCTGGTGGAAAATGTGGCATGGCAATGGCTGGTTGGGGAATGGAAAACTTGGGTGAGGAATTGAACGAAACTTGGGTGAGAAGAGAGACCAAGAAGGGACCCCCCCCCTTCTTGAGCCTCGGACCGACTCAAAAAAGAGGCAGCCTATCGCACCGACGGGGGTCAACCATCCTTCCGTATGGGCAGCAAAACTCTCCTCGCCTCGCGGAATCCCCCCCTTGCCCCAATCCTCCCTCGCGCGCCCCCTGCTTCGTGGATCGCTTCCTTCGGACTTCATACACATTGTGGCAGATTGACAAGTGCCTCGTTTATTTTCGCCGCCTCCTCTCCCGGGGGCCCGTCGAACCCGCATAGCCCCCGACCCGCAACACGCACTCACCGCAGCCCCCACACACGCCTCCTCCCCCACTTTCCATCTCCGCACCCTCGGGGGCCGACCCCTCCGCCACCACCCCCCCACCCCCCCCCCATCCTCTCACTTTCTCTCCTTTCTCCACTCCCGCCCCTCTTCCACGTTCAAGTAGCTCGCGTTCCAAGCTTCACTGCCAAATGTGCGTGTCTGCTGGCACCACCCCCTCCCTCTCCCCACTTCTCCCCCCACCGCGCACGCCCAGTCCGCGATGGCCATTCCTTTGGCAAAGCCGTCTGGAGAGGATTTGCAAATCCCTTTACCCTTGTTTCCTCCTCCCGCGCCATTCGTCATGAGCGCTCCTCTTCACTTAACTTCTCTCGCCCCAAACCGACGCCTGCCCGCTAAGGGGCTCCCATTATAGAATCGATGAAATCTGCAATTGGGAAACGCCGGGATGGGGGGGGGGGGGTCCCTTGCGGAGGGATAGGACGGATGGCGGCTTCATCGGCTCTCGTCCATTCCGCCCGCGCCTCCGGGGGAAAACGATTCGGCGCAGCGGCCCGAACCGCGGCAAGCAAACGCGGGCCGGCACAAGAGAGAAAACTTGGAAGTACATTTTCTCGTGACAAACAAATAGCGACTGTTTTGCGAAAAAATTTAATCGGCGCACGGAATTTGTTTCAACGTTCAAAGGCAGGCGCTGAAACAATACTGGAGACGAAATCGGTGAAACATTTAACGCTCCTACAATTGATACTCTACAACAAAAAATTAAATTTTTTCACAGCGAACTATTAAACTATTCCATTAAAAACACGATCAGTATTTATTGAACAGCTCCGTACAATTCTTGGATGATGAATAAAACTGATTAAGTATCACCAAAATTACTTACAACTACTTTTAATGCAAAACTGACCGTGTATAATTTACGGGAAACATGAATTCCAATTCATCGTTTAAAATTCAATTAATAAGAGTTTTGAGTTGTAGAATCCTCATGCTCTTTTAATCCAGTGCAGTTTAATCTTTCCTTGTGCATTCTTCTCTCTACATTTTTCCACAAGAATTAACTCTGAATGTTTTAATATCTATTGAAAATTGAATTACGAAGTAATGAATAAAATGTTAGAATCGATGTATAACAGAAGTTTAGAGCTGGATATATACAATTAGCTTCATTTATGGCATGCAAGAATGTAAGTATGTAGAAATAAAAAGGTAACATATGGTAAAATATAAAAAAACGACTGATAGATGGTCGGATAAAACTGTACAAAATACTCGTATTTTAAACCATGAGAGAGTGAAAGGAATACAAGATTTACACAAATTTCAAGAAACTGCGGGAGATGCCGCCAGAGTAACTTTTAACGGAGTCATCCGCTACGTGTAGCATTACAATGCAACAATTTCAGAGTGTAAAAAACATTCTCCCGGTAACATCATCATCCTGGCCAAGGAGAATGATTTTTACTCTCTTAAATTGTGGCAATGAAAGATTTACACAGTAGCTTGCTCGTAGTGGCATACTAAACATAATAATCACCAATTTATTTGAATAATCATGTGATTACTGAAATCGATAAAGAAATAAACAAGTTAAAAGACACAATCGAAGTAGCAAGTAATGCATTAGCCATTTTTTGCCATGAAAATCAGGAACTCTGCTACTTACTCAATTTCTTTATAATGAAACCTTGATTTTCCGCTCGCTTCCTAGAAACGTGGCCTCGAGACTCGCGGAGCCCTTTTACTCGACCGTTCCATTTACAGAAGGACCTTAATAAACTCTTTCGAGAGTCGATAGATATCTCTTCGAAGTACAAGACCTCACTTCGAGGCGAGTTAGGGAAGAAACTCGGCGTGACTGCAGCGAGCGTAAGGCACAGCGCGGGACACGGAAATCTTAGCCTCGAGGAGGATGGGGTGAGGCGGGGACGAGGTGGAAAAATGGGGGGTCGGTGGAAGCGAGAACAAGCGAGCGACGAAAATGGGCACGGGATGAGAGAGGGGGGCCGCCCCGAAGGGAAAAAGAGAGACTGTCCCCACCTGTTGGAATCCAGCTTACGGCCATTGGGACAAGATTATGCAAATTGGGATTGGAACGAAGGATTAATGACGACCTGCGGAAAAAAATGCTGTCAACGAATGTTTTTCAATCCCTCCATCGCTCGCTCTTACTCTTTCTTTACGGAGTATTGTTTTAAACAGAGTGACCAACGAGGGGTTGGATATCTATCTGAATGCAGACATAGTCCAATTAAAGCCTCTCATTAGAGTACAATAAAAGTCATTCATTAAAACAATGTGTATAAACACAGGAGAGGTGGGGAAGGCGGATTTGAGCAGAACACAAATGTAAAAATATTTCCTTAACCGGGACTTTAACACCGGACCTTCCACTTGCCAGGCGGATGCTCTACCAATTACGCTATTAAGGAAACCTAATTTACTCTGAGATCTGCGATGTTTTTAAAGCGCCCAGGTGCTCCAACTCCTTGGCCAAGAGATGGCTTTTAGGGAGCTGTTTCACCCACCTAAGGAGAAATAGACAATGCACACAAGAAGAAAGGGCAGTAGGTTAGAAAGCATATAGTATCATAGAGAACAGAAACAGTACGTTTTATGGCACTCGTAGCCAGAAGAAGAGATGAGCCACATTGGCCAAATACGCATTCAAATACGAAATCCCGCCATTATTTTTGTGTAAGTATCGTGCAATGGAACTAGAAGGCCTTAATAGTAAAGCAACGACGGGATTTCAACTGTACATAGACAATTAACTTCGACACGGTCTGATAGATGATTTTTCTGATTTATTACAGACCAAACCCTCTGCTATCGATATTTTGAAAGATATCTCCGCAAGACAATCCAAATCATAAGCAAGGAATTATTTCAGTCACTACCTTTCCAATTAGGTATTTGAGGTGAGATTGGGTTGTCATCGAGTCCATCACGTAGCGTAGGCTGATCGCCCAATGTTTCAATTTTAAGTAACTCGACGGGGAACGTCTCGATTTTCCTTAGGAGCCTCAAAAGCCACCCGGACCAACTCCGAATTTCTGTCACTCCTTAATGAGGGCGCGTCACCTTCCACTCACTTCGCAACCGGAACAGACCAAAGCGGGAGCCGTGGCGTCGCGCAGCCAAAGTCATGAAAATGTTGGGAGGCCCGATGCCGACGGGCAACGGGGTTTCCTCATCATAGGATTGGAGAGATAGTGAGCGAGTGAATGCGCCCGGTATAAATACACCCGCCGAGAGCACGCCCATTAATGCAGCGAAAATGCAGGTATTATTGGATCAGGCTGAAGTTGATGACCCGGCAAATGCCCCATTCGTGCAGTTGCTTCTTCTTCCCCCTCGGAATTGGAAGAGAAAAAGAGAAAGAATGGAAGGAGAGGAGAGTGCTTCGGATGCGGGCAAGAGAAAGGCGGCAGGGTCGTAGGTGGAGCAAGGGGGCGAGGGGGTGGGAGGGCGTGTTGATTTAAATAAGACGAAAAGGAAGAGAGGAAAGGGGCGGAAGAGGAGAGGCTGAAGTAGCTCGGAGCGGAGGAAGAGAATTGTCACGGTGTATCCGCTGTTCCAGCGAGATTGAAAATGGAGAGTCAAGGGTATTTTCGGATTAATACGCCCTGCGACAAAATTTAAAGTTTGAAACAAAATATTTAAAGATTTAATGCGTAGACCCAACCCCGAGATCAAAGGCCGTATTCCATCGAGCATTTAGAAAAATAATGAAATTTTTAAAATGAAATAAATTCTAGCAACTAGTAGGTTGCTTTAATTACCGCGTTACCTCTAATAAGGAATGCTCTCCGCTCAAATGCAGACCATATTATAAATTATTAACGACGGCCAACTTTGCTGAGTTTATTTCACATGGAGCACGCATGAATAGCAATTCTAATTTTTAAATCGAAATGAAAACGGCCTGCAGAAGGTCGAGTTGCATTAATGTTACGTAAGTGTCTCAAAATTTAAAAAAACTAATATAATGAGAGGCGCAGGAGCCAACGACGCGTCACCCCATGGGCTTACACCTCATGGGCTGATCAGCGATCCACCTTCAGCATCTAGGTGATCCAGCAGTGTTCTCTGAGTGAGAGAATATACTACAAGTGAGAAAATACTAAATGATGAATTGAAATTCACTCGTTAGGACGCAGAAACGACAGGGAATTGTACCTGCCAGTGGCTCGCGAGAGAAGTACAACGGAAAACCAATCAGTGTCTCATGGATGCCTACAACTGCGAGAAAATCCAACGCCGCCAAGAGTAATGGCTACATAATAGCTCAATGTCACGGAAAATAGTCTCACGTGTTTAAAACAAGGATAACATTCATCAGTTTACTGCTCACTTTAAACGAATAACTAAAATGTTCGATGGAAGTCTGAACCTACTCTCTCCACCCTCTCCTTCGACGTGCTACACATCGGCCAGCTGCTGTACGTCATTCTTGAAAAAAATGGCCATCGTCTTTAACTATGACAAAAGAGGTAAGCAAAACTTCACCGGCCTAGTTTATTACTGACAACTGTTTATAGAGAATCAGTGTTGCACAAAACATATGCACCGTGTAAGAACTTATCAAATTTACTCTTGCCTAATTTGAATTTTTGTCGGGGTTTTAATACAAGGATTTGCATTAAAGTATATACTCTCGAGCAAAGCACTGATTGATGGAAATAACTGCTCAAAATCTACCGTTCCACACACGAAAAACTCAGGTCAGCACAGCTTATCAGTTGAGGAAGTCAAAAACCATATGAAGTTTACCCTTACCATAAACACACCACTACCGTGATCTCCAAGTCTAGCTCTCCCGACTACGTAAAAATGAAAAGTCACTCCGGGCACAACCGCAAGTTCACCCGGTTCACTCCCGCCCAGAGTTCCTGCACGATCAAGTAGAAGCGTCTCCGATTGAAGACCTCGAGGAGATTAGGCGAGGAGTCGATCACACACTCGGAAGGCAAGGCGTCGCGGGGGTTTGGGGAGGGGCTGGGGGTGTGGTGGGGGGAGGGGTTTCGGTGGGAGGGATGAGGGAAAGAATGTGAGGCCGGAAAAGGGTGGTGCGTCAAAAAATGCCCGAATGATTGATCGAGACCACGCTCGGATGAACCAGATCGATGTAACGACGAAGGAGCGTGTTCGGGCTAGGGATGGGAGACTGGGGACGGTCTCTGCAGGAAGGGGACGACTCCTTTCCATCCTCCTCGAGGAGCGGGAGATTGGTTAGTCAACCGTTTGCGAATCTGCGCTCGATCAAAATAAAACGTCGCCGGGTGCGGGTTATTAATGTTCGCCCCACTCCAACCATCCACGTTCACGTTAAATCCAATCTCTCCCCCCCCCAAACCCAACATCCCCCCGATCGCTCCTAAATCCTTTTCCCTCTCCCCTCTCTTTTGTGGCCATCCTTCTCCGGGAGCACGTTTCACTACCCCCCGCCTTTCACCCACACTCCTGCGCCCCCTTTCCGTTAGCGGCGGGGCGCTCGCGAATAGTAATCCCGGTTATAAAATAATCACCTGGAGGGACGGCGAGAGAGTGACGTGGGTTTTCCGTCGAGATGGCGGCAGCGGGGAAGGGTGGTTGCGTCAATTGGGGGTGGGCGGGCTGGAAGGGGAGGAACTATACGTACTTCTGGGAATGAGGTGAGGAGGCGGAGGGGGGTTGGAGAGCAGGTCACGGAGAAGGAATTCTGGAGGCACCCACACGGCCATTTGCCCGAATTAGGACGAAATTCAGACCAGATATCTCCATGGTGAGCGTTGGAAAACAAATCATCTGCCTTGCCACAGGCACAAGTACGTAGCATTTTCTCAAGATTTTCGAGCGTCTCCTCTCTCTAAAAAAGAACCGATTTATCATCAAGCTAATGACGACATATTTCCTCCCGAAAGAGTCTCAGGAAGTTTTACTGTGACGAAAGACTGGTAAATTTACCGAAAATTTGTGAGTAACTAAAAGTAACTAATTTGTGAGAACTCGTTAAAATTATAAACATAAGACTAAGTCAGTATTTCTCGTCATTACAATCAGTAGAAAAAAGAGTAGAAAATAGCACAGGGTATTAAAATAAACGCAAAGAAAAGCTTCGCCTATTGGTAATAGAATGCCAGAGCCATTCCCTAGAAAACAGTACAAACTTTTGAGAGAATTGCGAGGAAGACAAAATCACAGAAACTCGTTTAAATAACGATGAGCACTTAACCAAACTTCACATCGACAACCAAACAAAAAAGCATGCAACAAAAGTATCAGATCTACACATCACATATCATTTCAACATTTCAATGGAAAATACGATATTTTCCATTGAAACATCTGAAGTCTCATTTCCATTAAAGTTCAGGATTTAGAAATATTTATTTTTCGAAAGGGTAATTCGAGAGCGGAGGATGACATAGATCGACCGACAACAAAAACGAAAACAAATCGCATCCATAGAAACTGGAAGAGTGCATAGGTGAGAATACGTGCACAAGAGATGGCGAGGAGAGGGATGGAGATGAAGAGAGCAGGGTGAGAGAGGGCAGAGGTGAGGCTCGCAGGAGGGCGACGAGACTGAGAGAAAGGAAAAAAAAATAGTTTGGTAGCGGCGGCGCACGGGTGGATGGGTTTTTAAGGCTTTACATGTGAGGGCGCAGGCCGCGGGGTATCACGAGGGAGGCCGGCGTAACAGCGGCCGGGGTGTGAGGGTGAAAATCGCGGGACGCACCGTGGAAGGAAGAGTTTTTTTTATGAAGAGCGGGTGATGAGGAACAGATCGGGGTGGGGTTGGGTGTGCGGGGCGGGGGGAGGGAAAGAGGGAGGAGAGGCAACGGTGGGGGGGGGGGGAGCGGGAAGAGAGCTGCAAAACTCCGCTGCCGTCGACGATGAGAACCCGTTAACGACGCACGCACGCACGAACACACACACACACACACTCATTCAGGGGCTCGGATATTATTAAGCACTTTTTTTTCGACTGCAGCGACTGTCATTTTTTTCGGAATCGTTAAATCGCGATTTCAAACGGCCGGTTTTCTTTCTGCCGCTCAGTTCCCATGGATTCAAGTCTTCCCGGATACGATGCATCTCGTATGCATCGTTAGTGTAAAAAAATGAGGGGGGTTAGGCGGCAGGGGGGAGGGGGGGAGAGAGAGTGTGGGGAGATGATATTGTGTGTGTGTGTGCACATATGGCGAGCGTGTGCGTGTGAGTAGGGGAGAAAGGTCGAGATTGAGGTTGATGGGGAAGGAAAATAAACATGCAGGGGAGGGGGAGGAGAGGAGTCGGGGGGAGGGGGGAAGCCTCGGGCCTCGAATAACGGAGCTGCCCCTGCAAGGAGAGGAGGAGGAGGAGACCGTGAATTCCTTCGTCACTCCTTCCCGGCCTCGCATCTACGCAATTGATTGCTTCTAGGATGATCACCTTCCTGGGGCACGCCTGAGAACTTGGCCTTCTATCTCTGCGGGGAGAATCGCAATCGACTCCTATTCTTTCAATTTGCACATTTTCATTACACATACTATACAATGGCATTCCCAAATGATTGAAATTATCAAAACAAAAAGATTTTCAACAAACACATCTGGGACAAGTGCACGCCAAAATGGGTAATTCGCTACGGCACCAGGCAGTGCATATTATGCGTTAGAATCTCTCGAGTCTTCGTTTGCTAAACGATCATACTATTTCATCTCGTATGTTTTAATTATTTCCTCGACCAACGACCAATGCCACGGTTCTGAGGGCCCGTTTTTGGAGTTGACAAAGAAGATTGATGCTACTGGATATAATTAAATAAAATCATGATGCAAATTTTACAGCAACGGAAAATAAAATAGTCCCTACACAAAAGAGATTTTCTCTGAGGAAAGGAAGCACCGATTTTCATGAGAAAAAATATGAGCGTTCATATGCTTTTGCGAGGTAACATGAAATTTTCGTTTTTTTTACATATAATGGAGAACAAAAAATAAATTTGTGAAAAAACCATTCAATACGAGAGAACAATAGCCATCATCAAACGATTCGCAAGGAGGAGAATTTTAATTAAAAAGCAAAAATAACGTTAACCGCCTAATTCAACGAAAGGAAATCAATTAGAAATGCAGTAGGAGCATTTATTCCCTTATGACTTGTGAACGCATAAATATCGAATATTTTAAGCAGGATTATCACACATGGATTGGCTAAGTTATTTCAATAGCCGCGAGAGGTTTTTTGCCGCCGCTATCGCTTGTGCAATTTACGGATGCTGGAAACGAGCTTAAGATATGCAAGAATTTAAATTGGATCCCATGAAAACGATCGAAAGTATAGGTGTAGGCAGCTAAGGATATAGCATTCTGTTCCAAACGGAGATGATGAGTTTCCTCCTCTTCCTTCCAATACCATTAATCCATAAAATAGATCACCGGAGAAATGATACAGCGGCTAACGTTGGCACACATTGGTCGATACAATTCTATGCGGGGGGCATTGGCGCCACATGAGAGCTGATAAAAACCGCTGCATTTATATCATTGATATTTTGAGTGCAATTTAATCAATACCCATTGAGGCGGACTGAACGTCGAACACAGAACACGAAGACAAAATTTTCCGAACCAGTCAGTCGCAGGAAAACTCCGGAGTGATCGCCTCGAGTATAATACACAGTCATTGGTTACCTTATAATTATTTCAACAATTATCAGCGGAAATATACAACCAATTACACACGGAAGATGACTGCACTAATGAGGATTAATGTGCACATTCCACGAACGAAGAGGGATGGGGTATTATTTCTATCGCACCCCTTCCATTGGATGAAAAAAAATCGACAACGCGGAAGGCAAACGGAAACAAAATATCGCACCAATGGACATTCAAATTAAAAAAAAAGGATGGCTTCCATGGCCGTAACCCAATTCAGATGATGAAAAAAACCACCCTACCCAAACCACCCCCCCACCGGTCCCGCAACCCTTCCCCACACACGGCCGATCTCGGCCAACGCCATCACGGTCGCAAATGCAGCACCCCTCCCGCCCCTCCACCCCCCGTGACTATCCACCACCCTCCGGAGACCCTTGACAGTCTCACGCACGCACACAAACAAACGCACGCGCGCTCATAGCCATCTATCGACGACGGAGGGGAAATAAAAGGCAAACTCGTGAGGGAGTAACATTAATCCTAATGCCACTAAACTATATACATATGTAAAAAACATTTGACTGGGAAAGGAAGAAGGGGGAGGGAGCCTGGTGGCGACGAGCGAAGCCTCTGGAGGAGGGGGGGGGCAGCAAGGAGAGAAATGAAATAAAAAGAAGATTGATGACGTTTTCACGCGAGCAACGCTACAAAAGAGAGCGAAAGAGAGAGAGAGAGAGAGAGACAGCTTGCTTTGCATTCGCTCGGACTTTTGTTTCGCATTCTTTCTTCCTTTTCATCTTCAGTAAAAAAAGGATACGGTTTTTTTCCCACCTCAACTCAATTCCCATCCCTATTCAGTCCATGGCTTGACATCACGATCAGGGAACGAGAGCACGGAAGAAACTGGGCGCAGGGAATCTCGCTAGGACCCCTGCGCCCGGGATCAGTGAGCGAGCGATTATCCACCCCAAAAAAATTTATTAACACTACCCATGATATTACTACTGGTAAACTTACCCATGCATATGAATGCCACAATATTTTTTTATTTAAACATTTATGAATCGTTCTTCAGATACCCTGAAATAACGAGACTTTTTAAATAATGGTTTAATTACTCTACCAAGCTCATATTAGCACTGTTTATCTTATTGCCTTATTTTTAGTAGAGCAATAACATAAAAAACAGGTATGCGAAATTGGGGGCCAACTTTAAGACTGCGACTACGCCAGCGATCAAGTCTATTGATAATATAAATTTGTTTGCAGAAATAACCATGGAGGCGTGAAAACAAGATTACCTTTGCAACATATACGAAATTAATGCCACACAAAACACACGGAAGGAGGGCAACGTGAAAAAGGCGTTATCCGAGAAGAAAAAGAAGCACGCAAATAGTCGACTGCAAGGGGGTACGAATTAGATCCCAATAACATGAGGGGCACGCTTCGAGTCAGAGTCACAACGACAGTCACTAGTTAAAAAGAATAACCCCGCATGGCAGACGGACGTGTTTTCATTCCGCCCTTGCGGTCGGATTCTTTGTGAACGCCAAGAGAGGAGAATTCTTATGATACGAAAGAAAAACTTGAGAAAACCAAAACACAGATGCTAGCAAAAACAGTCATCGGTTCGGGGAGGTAACCATTCGAAAGATGGGGGGTGGGGGGAGGTCGGAAATGGGCATAGGGGTGGCCCTCAGGTCAGGGGGGAAGGGAGGGGGACTAATATATTCCGAGGGTTGGCAATGGCATAACCCGATGCCGCTCCCGACGCACAGACCTCCGTGATGACTTCAAACCCCAATATGCAGACGCACGGAGGGAGGGGCGGCGCGGAGTGGGTTTTATATATTCGCCACGGGGGCACGGGGGGGGGATTGAAAATGGTGACCGGGCACATTATAAGGCGAGGTGCTGGAGAGGAGGGGGGGAGGGTGCATGGGCGTGTATGGTTTAAGGAGATCCAAGGATGGTGCAAGGAGGGCAGTAGGGGAGGCTGGAGCGCTTACACCTCAGGGTGGTGGCACCGGAGGGGAAGGGTTGAATGCTTTTTCGAACAAAAAAAAGAAAAGGTGTGCGAGCGAAACGGCGAGGTTGTGGAGGGGGTAAGAATTCAGCTGCGATGACATGGGCGGGGAGGAGATGAAAAGGGAGAGGTGGGAGCGGGAGGGAGGGAGGGGAGGCGGGCGTGGGTGGGTGGGGTTGCGAGATTTTTTTCTCTCCCGCTCCCGAAGCTGGGTCAGGGAAGGGGAGAAAAAAATCGCGGGAAATCAGACCGAGGGAGCGAAACATTGGGGCGAGCGGGGGTAGAGAGAGGACGTGTTTGAATTCCACGGCAAACCGATGGCGGCGGAGACATCTGGGAGTTTTTCTGAAAATACTCTTTCACGGGCACTCGCATTGACCTTTCTCTCTAAGTAAACGTATTAGAAGTCTCATGGCCCATTAATGGGAACTCATGTTTTCAGTGGTCCTCCACTTCATCTTCGGTGAAACAACATGGTTTCTCGTTCTCCTCTGCCGGAGACTTGCTGCTCATAGTTCAGTGAAAGAGGAGAAGAAGCGTCTGTTTGACCAAGTAACGGATGACTCCCAAAATATTAAGCCTCCTTATTTCGCTCCATTCCAATAAATTTAACTCGCCCGTTTCCTCAACGCAGTTTAGGAGATATAATTTTTCTATATTATATTTTTTTATAATTTAATTTTTTTATAACGAACCAAAAATGCAGCATGGATAACATTAGGTTTCCCTGCGATCAAAGGAAATAATTTTTGGTATGCGGCATAATTCACGTGCAACAAAACACAAAATACTATTTCACATATTTCGCCCACCTTTACGCGGAATATGGGAAATATAAACGGAAGGTGTTCATTTGATGTTGAAGCAGTACAAACATTTGCAATCTTGTTTCGACAGGCTAAGGTTTCCATTGCTTAAGTTTTCAACAAAATCCCTGTGGAACAAAAGAACAAAATAGCACCAAAATAGATATTGTTACAAAGAGACATATTTCGCTAAAGGGGGAATTAGACGAAAACACGAAAAAAGAGTGTCTTCACTATTCTGGTGTGAACGACCTTTGAGCACCATACAAAAAAACCCCGAACTGACCACTGTCTCCACTCCCCTCCCCACCTCCCCCCCCCTCCACGACCACCCCAAAAGTATGGATCAAATCCAATAGAGACACACGTGGCACGTTGAAAGCGTGCGCTGTCGAGCAGTGACTTTTTTGCATATAAAAACGCTGGGTTCTCCGCGATGACGGATATAATTGTGATATGCGGTACTCGTGGCGAGAAAAACCCTGAGCGGCAAGAGAAGGGGGTGGGCGGAGGAAGGACGAGGGGAGCAAAACGAGAAGATCAGGAAAGGAGGGCCGAGTGGCAAATAAATGCCCCCTGCGAATCGGGCGAGAGGGAACGGTGCAAGCGCGGAGGGGGAAGTGAAAGGGGTGAGAGACCGGAGGAGGAGGGTTAGGGGACGGGGTGAAAAAAAAGGGTGGATTCGAACTCACCTCCACGGTAATACAAAAAAAAAGCGGCGGGGTGAGCTTCGGAGGGACTAGCTCTGGGGGACCCACACGAGGTTAGACTTTTTTTTCTCTTCCACTCTCTCTCTGGACAGCCACAAGTAAGTATTTCCCATTATTCGATGCCCCTTCTTTGCATACGTTTGGCACGGCCCGGAGGAATCAAACGGGATCTCAGGCGTATAACTCAAAAAAATTCTCCGGTCAGGCGCTCGGGGAGACATATAACGACGCGGAGAGGATTTACGCATTGAAGCCGGGGGAGATGTGATTTTTGCCGTTTTCCCAGTGATCCATGCGCTCGCCTGGACCTGGAGAACGGGTGTGGTTTTAAAGGAGAGAGGCAGACTGGTGCTTGGGCAAAGGGAAAAGATTTCATATAATGATAAATGAAAAGATTTCATTGCGAGGGCTTGCGAATATATGTGGCCAGTCCTTTGACACAGATAACTGTGACATTAGCAAAATATATATCACGTTATATGCTCGTGTGAGTTTTGCGCAATTTCACTACATGTTCATGCGTGTCCCTTTTATTTATGAGGTAAATTACAATTATTTTTTTCAGATGCATAAGAAAATAGATGGATTCCATGAACGGCAGATGGAAGGGGAAGTTGAGTACAGAATTTCTTCTGGGATTCTAAATACGGAAGCGTTACCAGTGAAAATGGACGTGCACGCATTAGAGAATACTTTACATCTGTAACTCGAGCACTAAAGGCAAAATTAACGGGGGGGGGATTAATTTTGTAAAATTATCGAAGCTATTCATGATTTCGTTTTACGCTAGTTTTATGGGAAAAGTGCGAACGCTTTAGAGATGAAGTTAGGGATGACTAAATGATACATTAATAAATACACTGACTGCCTGAAATCAAAGTATATCCTTGGATATTCCTCAACATCAGGCATTTTTAAGCGTGGATATTGAAGTAAAGTAAACATATACGCACGCCCCAAATTGGAGGACTAAATGCCCACGAAGGAAAATTAAATAAATTAAAAAATAAGCTATTCGATATTCCGTTCAAGCACCCTAATACGGATACAGATCTACGAGGAGAAGTTCCCAGGAGATACATTAGGAGGTTGAATGCAAGAAAAAGAAGGGGTTAGAGGATTTAAAGATAGAATAGCAAAAAGCCCCATCCAGCCAATTTTAAGCCTGCTAATGAAGACAATCAATAAGCGTTTAGATGTACACATAACTACTTCACGAAATGAATGCAATGTAAAGCTTTTTCTCTTTATCAAGTGTAAATTATATATAAATAAAGAGAAAATAATGACGAAGGAGAACTCTGAAGTTCGAAGGACGATTTCGAACATAAGATTTAATAAAACGGGAAACGTCCCTAGGAATGATCATGAATTCTTTGCTGACGCCCTACAAAAGGGAAATAACCTCGCAGAGATTTTCACGCGGATGTCAGAGAAGAAGACTAAAAGAGAATTATTTTCAAAGGTAAGAAACCGATCTTGGCGAAGGAAAGCACTCATCTGATCGCACGGACGTCGACTACCAACGGAGCACTGAACGCGGCCCAACTGCGGGGAAGGTGGGATGAGAATAAGACAAGTGACGCGAAATAAATGGAGGAATGAAAAAACAAGTTTACGATCGAAATAAGTACACACTGGAGTAAAAAGGGCGGGAACGCAAAAAAAATCACTCACTTTTCTTTTCGAGCGACGCGGGGGTGGAAGGGGACGCGAGGTGGGGTGGGTGGGTGTGTGGGGCGAGGGGGGGGGGGGTTTGGAGCGAGAGGCGCGCACCTAAGAGGGGGAGGGTGGGGGGAGAGGTAGGGAAACTGGTTTCCAATGTTGAACGGATAAATGAGGATTTCTTGGGCGCTGGGAGGAGGAGATAGCGGTAGGGGAGGAGGATGGAGCGACGCCGGCCGGAGAAGGGAAAAACGAGATGAAAGGGCGCTCGTGAGTGGGTTAAAAGGAGGAACACGCGGTGAGGGAAATGGGCGAAAATTGACGCTTGAAAAGCTTCCCGCCGTCCGGACGTCTTTCATTTCTTCGAGGGGGATGCGAAAAGGAAAAATCGGGAGGGAAAGGATTCGGGGTAACGGCGGGCGACGACGCGAGGGAGGCAAAGGGACCCCCGTCGAATGCGTGGGCCCCCCCCTCCGCCGCGACGCGAGAGCATTAACCCACTCCCGCCACCCCCTTTCCGCCGCTGGGCGTAACTCACCCCTCCCCCACGACCCTTCAAACACACACGCACGCACGCACCATTCCCCTTCCGCCGACGTCGCATCAAGCTGGGCAATTTGCATATTCAAGGAAAGAGAAGAGTGCGGTCTCCATAGAGCCCTCGGTTTCCCTCGCCCCACCTCACCCCACACTCCAATGCCTCCGGCCCTCCTGCCTTTCCCGACCACCAACCCCTACCCTCCATTCCGAAAACCTCTCCCTTCCTCGAGGTTCCTCGCCACCCCACATATTTCCCCCTCGCCCCACTACCACACACACACAAGCAGCACCGGGGCGCGGGCCATATCCCCGCGCGCCTGCTCCCAGAGTTTCCGGCCCCCACGCCCCGCCCTCCCGCTCTGCCCCCCTCCTCGCGGCCCTCGACGCCCCCGGGACTCTCGGCGCTTCGAGCCGCACGGCTCCTCCCTACGGCGGAGTCGGCGTCCTTGAATCCCCTGAGCCCTTAACCGAGAAGATGGGTCCCTTAAGGAGGCACGGAATGAAGAAATTTAGGATCACTCGGTCGCGCTTCCTCCATCCGCGGAGGGAGAAGAAAAAACGAACGGAGTTGGACGCTGCTCAGTTGCAAGGGGCGTTTCCTAAGAATTGTTTTTTTTATTCCGCCGCCGAATTTGCCAAGTCCTCTCAGACAGCAAATTAACACCGGTTAAATAACAACATCGGCATTCAAAGCTGCCCCCTCTAAAACTCATATTCTTTATTTATGGAGTTGAGGAATGGCCGGAGCCGTTTCATCCAAAAGTATTTTATCAGAAGTTTCTTAAAGTGCAAGATCAAAGAAACACAAGGAGACAAAAACAAATTATGACATAACGTTACTTCACATAAACTATACACGCAAAGTGTAAATATGACCAATATAAGGGAAACGCATGCGTCACATTCCGCTAACCATGAATCCGCCATTGATTATCGCACGCCGTTGATCGCTTTAAATATTATTCGGATGTGATATGAACAAATTACTCTAAATGTTGGTCTCGATGAAGAGTCACGAATCATACACAAAACGCACTGGTCGTTGATTAACTCGGATCTAGAAACATCTCACAATCGGGGTGCGCGTTTCGCCGAAGGGACATTTCAACAGAATATAACGATGTCGTAATTCGATATAAAACTCGTTTATGGAAGCAGGAGAGAGGCTGAGGGACGAGGGGAATGAGAGTTGGTGCATGGATAAGGGAGGAACGGGAGATGGGGTAAAGGGTTTTATGGGCGCTGCGGTCCTTACTGCGTCTCCTTCGCCAGATGCCACAATTTTTCCCAACAGCTTATTGCTTTACATTCATCCGCCGTCCCCCCCCCCCCCACCGCCTCTCCCAATCCGACTCGCGACTTCCCCCACCCCCTTCACCATCCATCCATCCACCGCACTCCCAAACCCCCCCTCCTCCCGAACCAGGGGGCGTCTTCGCCCCCTGGGAGAGCGGGACTCGGGGGTACGTCGCCCTCGAGCGATTTTTCGGCGTGAGTTTGTTCACTTGCGTCGGCGGATGGACGAAGAGGAGTGGGGCCCAAATAGAAGGGGCTCTTCCGAAGATTTGCTCTCGGGGAAACTTTTGAGTGGGAACCTCAAAAGCCTTTCGCGCGCTCGATGACCGAGACGTTAACCGTTGCATTCTTCACACCATGCGGGCTATTGGTTCATCAAAGCCCCGTGGCATAGGGAAAAATGAAATCAAAATGGTGAAAACGACGGCCGAATGTTTTCTTCCTCGGCGATCTCCCTCTCTTCATTTCATTTGACCAGGGGATTCGATTCAGTGTTCAGGCTGCACAATGGGCGGTATAGGATTCAAATTCCTTAGACCTAATTGTTGTTCGCAACTAAAGAATCGGGCCGGCTGGGAGGGTCGGTATTATCCTAGACACGTAGGTTGGGGGCCGGGGATGGGATTCTCGTCTTCCATCATACCAAATACTGAAATTCTCATACTGGTCGGAGGGGGCGATCCATACGTACAAGGCTGACTTGAAAGACATATGTAATGACGTTAGTCACAATGTCAATAAATATTTTTACTCCTTCAGCTAGGTACGTTAAGTGTGGCTGACCAAAACTACCGCTGTAGATATTTATGCTCAATATAAAAAATAACCACAAACACAGTAATCAACCCGAAGGTCGGTTTGGTAGGTGATGGTAGAGTTCACCCAGTACTAAGCGTGATGGCGTGTGAAATTCACACATCAGGGTAGGGGGGCCAGTTCATTCCCTGTGCCGGTTATGGTTTCCCAGGAAGATGTAAGAGCCGAAAAATCACATAGCTTGGGTGGAGCTGCAGGTGCCCAGAGAGGCTTTCCCGGGAATCGCACCCGGGCCCTCCGGTCAGTAGTCCAACGTTCTACCCCTGGACTACCGCGACCCATATGCTCAATATCCGAAACGCAATACCTCCATCCTTGGAAGTAATAAAATATCGCAATATCGATACTAATAATTCAATTTAAAAACCAGTGCAAAGGGCAATACATTTATATCCTCACGGTATCAGTAACCTGAATCGAAAATCAATTTAATGGTTACGATACGCGGAGTGTTGAATAATAATACCAGTGGAAATCTTCTCAAGATATTTCATTGACAGCTGACACTTTTATTTGACAACAATGACAAATTCGACAGTAATCCATGGATATCCATGCGAAATCTAAAGTGATTTCAGTTAGGTATTCCTCACTGCAACAGTCTGCCAACAGCAATTTATCACGTAGAATATTACTACACGTTGCGATAATAAACTTCAGTGAGGAAGCATGGGTTTCCGGGAGTATGAAATAACGATGGAACGAGTGCATTGAGTGTGCAAAAGATAATGCAGGTTAGTCCACAAGATCGCTAGATACGATAAGCTCGAGAGGGGAAATCAAGGCATTAGAAGAGAGAAACCCGCGGAAAAGGTGCAAATACAACGAAGAGTTGTGATTGCGGAAACATTTTCTCTCGAGCAAATGAATTCCCTTTGAATATATCCTAGTCATGTTCGCATTAGCAAGAAATGCAATTTCCACGGCTCAAAAAGCGTAAAATATTCATGCCTTATTTTCACAAGAGGCTTTTATGATAAAAAGTTTAATCCTTGTTTGAATCTAACAAAGGCATAAGGGCGGATAGAGAATTAAAACGCAGTTAAGTCTCACGGTAGGAAGGTTTTGTAGGAAAAAACAATTTTTTCATAAAAGGGTTTCAACTGAGTTCAGAAGTTAATGATCCGAAATTTTCCCAAAGAAATTAAAAATCTCATTTTCTCAAAGAGGCGGTGGAGGTCGCGGGAGGAAATGACGTTGCTGGTGTAAATGGAGAGCCGAAGCGAGCGGAATGATAAAAGGGGACGGATCAGGAGCGAGACGTGAGAGGAGGGCCCCCGGGGCGACCGGCGGAACGAGGGGGCAAGGCGCCCCTTGCGAATCTACGGAGGGTTTTGGCCGCCAATTAAAGCGCCATCCGCACATGCATGTAGGTGATGGGAATTCGAGGATTTCGCTAAGTGAACAAGACCCTGACAAAACTTACGTGTCTCAAAATATAATGCTTTCTCATCTCTTGGCGGCTATACGAAACGCCAATTGAATGACGAACTTGAACTATTTACCCGCGGCCCTTGCTTACCTCTTCCATTAGTCGTAACTATGCGAGAGCGCAACAAATAAAGCAACTAATTATATAATGGGTTGTAAATGGAAATTCTTCGCCTGCATGGCTAAGTGTGAAATCAGTCGAAAGTCATGCTATTTTTGCACGATGAAATGTATAAAATACACATGAATGTATTTAAATACTCTCCCCCGCTAATTATATGGGATGCTCCGATATACACATAAGGCAATTAGACTCAACATGCACCGATTTCCATAACGAAAAAGCACGGTATTTGACTCTCAGTATGTAATATTGTATGTAACTTCCTCAGGAATGCAATTTCCATAAACAAATAAATTTAACAAAAGGAAAAAATTCGTAAATCCAAGGCAAACGTGTGCTGCGGTAGCGAACTAAATGACAGACAAAAAATTAATCTGGAATGTCATCCACACCTAGGGAAGGACACCTGAGGTCACAATCGAAATCAAAATCAATGAAAAATGAAAGTTCTTCGGTGAACTGCAAGATGTAAAACTACGTGGCCGTACCAAATTTTTTTCTACACAGTGCATCGTAGAGCGTACTCCGACTGCAGCTTCCTCTTGTATTGGTTAGAGAACAAGAAGAGTCCACGAGGACACCTTAAGTGCACGGAGGTTATCAGAAAATGGTCACTTTCGGCACCGCGGTGGCTGCGCTGGTATCAGGGGGGGATGGGGTTAACTGCAAGCGTTCGTTTCTACCACTTGAAGTTCTTCCTCAAGGGCACTGGTATTGGAACACGACGCATAGTAAATAACACATTTATGACTTCAAAATTTGGCTTGAAAAAATTAAGAATAAAAAATTATTTTAACAAGACTTGTACAACACAGGTAATGCAATGAACACGTGTATGATGTCTCCTCAACATCCACGGGAAGAAGACAAATAGACGATGGAAATAATTAAGTAATAATCAATTTTGAGTAAGGAAATCAAGCAATTACTTGTAGAATGACATTAGAATCATCATCCTGAAAGAAAATGATGGGACGACTACTGCATGTCAAAAGCATACGAAAATACCTCCATGTGAAGACCATCTTATAGCACAGAAAGAAAAGGTAAAGAAAATATAAGTGGAAAGAAATCGTTTCAGAGTCACTATCGCAGCTCAAGGATAAATAAGAAATAAATCGAGGTGCGACAATAATGAGCGTGAGCCTGGTCAGAAAATAGGGGCACCATGACCACAATGAGAAACCTTAGGTTGGCCAGCGCCCTAAAAGGCAGTTGTTCTCAGCGATTAACTCGTTTTAAGGACCGAGAGAAGGGCGAGAGGGGGACAGACTCTAATTCACACAATAATTGACAAGAGCCCGTGGGTGATTAATAAATCCCTACACCTTGAGGATTTCGAGCGGCGGGAAGACGGGAATGTGAGAAGGAAATGTAAAAACGAATGCGCAGATGGACATTTAATTGGCCGCGTTGGCTGTAATGGTGTGTGCTGTGTGTGAAAAGGGGCCCTTGATATAATTACATCGCCGACGATGAAATATGCCGCGGAGCAATGAAACAGCGGCGGCATACAGTTATCCCAAGAGGAGGAAATTGTACCTCCCTCTTCGAGGTGAGTGTCACTCTTATTCCTTCGCAAATTCCATCTCTTTCTCGCATCGTAACGCAATCGCTCACGTCCTCACTCAACATCATCCCTAAAAACTTATTACACACTCCGTTTGAGTTGAGTGGGTGCATTAAATGGCGTACCATCGGCATCGCAAACAGTATTTCACGAAATGTTAATGCTGGGAAAAATAAATTTCATTTTTCCCATTAAAATCTCTTTTACCGAAGATTTTCCACGGAGGAGCTCAAACAGATTTTCTTTAGCAGTGGGTCCAACGATAAATATTAATGCATTTTCACGCAAAAGGGAGTTTTTAATAGGATATTTCCAAGTAAATTGCTAACGACACCACACCGTATATGAGATGAAACGAGTTGAGAGATGAGTTGAAACTCTTCGAATGTGATGACGAATCGCAATCAAACTCGACTGAAAAGCTTTCACGGAAGAATACTATGGTAGTGGGCACAAGACGGACGACTGAACATCATGGGACGGAATTATAGCTATTGACAAAAAAACGCATGCCAACGCATCTCTGAGTGGGCCACGATTCGTCAAGGCGGCAAAATATTGCTGGAGGACTTTCTAGAGTTGGAGTCAGTAATATTCCTTGTACTGTTCTTTGCTGGCTTCACAGTGAAGGGAGAAAGGCGTACCTTTAGAAAATCATAAAACTAGTGTACCGTTTATTTCACTAAAAGATAGCTAATGGTTGACGTAATTGTAGCATATACCAATTAACTTTCCATGTGCCAATATTTCGATTACTATGATAAAATTCCAAGTCGACACTGGTGCCACACAAAACTGGCATGGTTCGAGGGAGACCCATCACCCACTGCCGCACAAAATGATTGAAATTGAATGACTGTGTACGACTTGGAGCTAAAAATCGCCGAAACGGTCGATAAAAGGCACGTGGACCCTTGGACTAAATGCATTTCATTTCTACAATCCAACAACATACATGCGCACAAAAAACCTCTTCCGAGAGATCCAAATCTTCCTTCGACGTTTTTCCCGTCATCACATTGAACAGAAACAAGATCCAGGCCGTCTTCTCGGTCCCTTTTGAATTCCATATTGTTTGCAACTGATAAAACGTTACCAGGCCACTGTGTACGTGTCTCTCTCTCTCTCTCGATGTACTCTACCCAAAGGCGAACATGCCATTGAACAACAGAGATATGAGAAACGGAACATTAACCGGGAAATACGTTATGCAATAATTAAAAAGAAAATGTTGGGGAATTGAGCAAAAAAAAAGGTTATGAACCAACGCGTAATTATTGCTAGTCATTGAAAAATAAACCAATGAGAAATCTTTCTCGACATAACGGTTAACTCAGTAAGAGAAAATAAATATTGCTAATTGCAAACTAAATCTACGGTTTTCACATTTCAAGTCATTGTAATTTTGAAATTAAGATTTTAACTCTGATGAAAAATGCAGTGCGACGAAACTTCCAAAATTTTCATGATAACAGAATTTACAATTATGTAAATTTTCTAAGTATAATTTTAAAAATTAACCGACAATAGTTTCGACAACCTGTGTTGATAACGAGAGTTACAAACGTTATTGAAACCATGGTCATTTAAATTTTTAAAAACACAATGCAAATTGACGTAATAGGTAATGCCTCAAAATATTATCATGGAAATAAGAAATTTTTACGAAGTCCCGCCAGACGCGATAGCTTTGAAAAAGTATTCCTCCTTCCCCGGAAGAAATTCATGTACCAAACTGACCAGTGACAAATTCCGATCGCCTCTTTGGAATGATGCAGGTGCTACGCAAGCCTACTACTTGTGACGCTTATGAAAAATATATTCACCTTGAAAATTCAACGACTGTCTCAATCCATAGTTACACCCGCAGTTGACCGGCCGTTACCACACAACTGCCACCTCCCTCGCACCGCTGTCCCCAAGTCTCAGCCGAAGAGCAGGCTATAGTCCCCCGGATCGTCTGACGAGACTGAACTCTCTCGACTCCGTCAGCTCATGCCACCACGGTTGCTCTCGTACTACGGTCTCATTATGCGAAGAGCTACGGTTATGTTTAGCAATAGTTACTTTTAAAATTCTAGCGTTATCGCCACTTCGGAAATGAAAATGGGTAGGTAATGTTGTTGTTTTAGATATACGACTTAAACCAAATGTAACAAGAAGGACCCGCTCACGCTAATTCAAAATCGATTAAGTTAATGGTTGGTTTGTCACGCGGAGAATAATGTGAGGACATGCAAACAGAAAAAACATTCACCATGACGATATTTATGAGAGGGAGTTCACGCAAAAATATACAAGAATGAGGACGAAATATTTCGTGGGCGATATTGGAATTACAAATAAGAGAACGAAAGAGAGAAAGAGAAAAAAAGCCCGTCGTCACGTTAGCCATCAAAATTAGCCAGATGACACGCACAAATTTCGATCCTACGCATCGCACAACACATTTCCCCCGCTGAGATAGCTTCCTCGTGATACAGCTAATATTATAAATGAAGCCGCCGCAGCGGATGGTCGACATTAAAAAAAAATAGAAAAACTTGAGAACAATTTCCGTAAAGATCTTAAAATTCTAACGAGTATTTAGGTCGCTTGGTAGATTCTGAGCGGCCACTAGAAGGAACTGCTCATTCGAGGACACACTTCGAAAGTTCAGCCAATCACGAATTTTATCCTGCCTCAAGAAACCATACGTGGTATACTCAGCGAGGAAAGGAGTAATTGAATAAAGACCGCTGCATGATCACGTGATCGCGGTCCCGCCGAGTAGTTAATAAATACGTCTTAATCAAGCTCCTGGTGCAGTGCACCTCTTTAAAACTCGGAAGGAGCTGAGGCCTCTAAGCTGGTTATTACGATGCTCCTTATGCGGGCAGAGCAGAAGGGCGGGGGGACGTAGGGGAGGGAGGAATTAACACTCATTGTTATTAGTGTTGAGTCACGGATGTATATCTAAGCGGGAAGGGAGAGCAGAGAGAGAGAGAAGGGAGGGAAGGGGTTGAGAACGGGGGTTCCGGGGATGGGGGGACGATTACGTCGAGCGGAGCGGGCAGGGGGGGGGAGTGGGGGGAGAATGAAATAAAAACTGCCCCATGGGTGATGGAAAGAGCCGCCAATTCGAAGTCGGAATAGTGATTAAGGGCGAACAATGGAAATACGAATTTCGAATGATGTTCTAGGTTGAGTGGGAGGGGCGAAGGGGCGTTGGGTTGGGTGGGTGGAAGGGAGCGAAAGGAGGCTAGAGAGAGAGAGAGGGAAGGGGGATTTGGTGGTCTCCCAGACAGACTACTCCACCAAACAATTGAGGGCTCCGTATTACGACGTCGAGGAAGGTGAGCAGGGGGTTGTGGGATGGAAGGAGGAATGAGGGTGCCCACCCGGATATTCAAAGTCACATGGACGCGAAACGGCATATTTTATGTAACATCCTGAAGATTTCACGAATTACTACAAAGTCTATTCCCATTCACCTCCCATCATCACATCTTCATCCCTAAATGCGTATTAAATGGTGGATGCGTATTGACAATGGAGTACGAAACAGACCAAATTGATCGCATTGCAATGCCGACGAAATAAAGGGTGAGTGAGGCTTGCGATCGCACTTTGGGAGTCGCGGACCTCAGGTCGAAGGCGTGCAGAACATTGCGGAAGGCGACAGGGTCCTACCGTTCGTGGTTGGCGAGAAAAGGACTTGAATATCAGTTAGAGGTAACATATTCGTAGGAACACAGCTGTATTTCCTGACTCAGGGAAATTAAAAATATCAAAATTTTGATATATTCGTACGACTCATGAATAAAGAAAATAGTAGAACTGAAAACCACTCGGAAAGAGGAAAACACATGTGTAACAGTGGCCTTAGATGTACTTATGATATTTATAAATGAAAATAACAGAGTAGACTTCACTTGAAATTGGAATACTGCTTTAACACAGTACAGTACGCTAACAACAGTAGCGTGCTTTGAATTTGCATTCGAACTATTTAACTTTGAAAAGTGGACTGCGCACACTTCGGTCAAAGGACTGTGGAAAACAGGCTCCCTCGATACGGCATCGATATCGGTATCTTATCATTTACATCCCGTGTCCAAGGAGTGAGAAATTCGAAGGCACGCAGCGGTTCTTCGTACATCAACAGAGCCCAACAACTAACGGTGGGGAGACTCGGGAAGGAAGGGACCGACTCGCGCTAATGCAGGCACTTTCCACCTTCCCTATCTTCGATCTCTCGCCTCCCCTTCTCCATTCTCCTCGGCCAGATATCCCACTTTTTTTCGACGTCTTGGAACCGAAACATGAGTTCATTTAAGTCCATCACACCAACACGGCATGGACCCAGCCACCGTGGCGTATCCACCGACCTCGACATGACATGGCGCGTATCGCTCCAGGAAATACCCACAAGAGAGTAGGAAGCATACATGTGCCAGATCCTTAGCCCATGAGTCGGAACATTAGGCATCGCCATCCATAAAAAATAATGAATCCCCCTAGAGAAGGGGACGCTGAAACTAGGTACACTAAAAAACTCCCATAAAAATGTTTATCTCCAATGAATGGAACCAAAACATTATGGTTTTTGGGTCGATATTTGCCGTAAAAATTACAGAGGGCACTCAAGGCCCAAATATTGCGGGGATTCCCGTCCCAGTATCCACTCTGTAAATTTACTTCCGCATTTTTGCTGAAATAACCTATAGGCACACAGTACTACGCACTTAAGTAGATCAATTTAAATCGGGAGAATTTGATCAAGGCGATTTAACTAACGTTTGTTTAAATCGGGGCAAACTTCAAGATAAAAATGATGAATGGTTGAGAAATATGAACCACGCCGACGTACATGAATCATCACTATACATTAGCAATCAATGCGAAAAAGGTGAGAGCTCCGATTGGAGTGAAAAAAGCAGACAGGTACCTTAGGGTACAATTAATTCTCACAGAGAGTATATACTTTATTGTAGTGATGAGGAAAATGCCTCTAACAATGCCTGAGAGAAGAACTTTTCAAGGGAATGGAACCGTTTGAGAATGAGACAACAACGTAAAACAACTTGACCGAGCGCGGGATAATGCACGTCGAGATGAAAATATTGAAAAATAAGACAAAGTACTTTAGACTTAAACCAGCCTTTCCACCAAAAATATTACTCACGAATCTCACCTTTAAGGAATATATTACGAGTACCTAGGCCAATCTTTGGAAAAATATTTTTCATAACCTCAGTTGGTCACAATTAATATTCAAATTGCAATATCCAATTTCTAACACCAAATTTGATGCCCGCATACAAGCGCACCGTGCAATTCAACCGAGAGGGGGCGGGTTAGAGCAGCGGCAAGGCTAGGGGTGTGCGCGATAGAGAGCCCCGACTCGCCGCGCATATTTCATCGAACGTCGTCCTGCGAGGAGTGGCTGGAGGAGGGAAATCTTTCCGTGAAGGCGGACAGAAGAGAACTCTCCCAGGGATATAGCATCACCCTCCGGGGGGGGGGGGGGAATGGTGGCGTGCGTGCCTGCGGGCACTGTGGAGGGCCCGCCGCCAATCGGAAGGGTGGGTGGACACCCACCTGTGGGGCGGGAGGAAAGGGGGGGGGGCACACACATGGACGGACGGACAATGAGAGGAGCAGTGGGAGGTGCCCTCAGCCGTGGACGCCGGTTGTACGTACATCTGCATAATACCCCGCAAGCCGCCGCAAGGGCGAGTGGCGGGGGTTGTTAGGTCACCCGTAAAAGGGGAAAAAACGTACGCACGCGGGCGTGGGCGGCGAACCCATTTAAATGAGTAGGAAATCCGTATTTCGGAAGTTTATTCAGACCTACTACTAACGTGAGCCCGAAAAGATATCGAAGATAAGAACCGGAGTACAATTCAGTACAATATAAAGGGGCATCGTTCGGGTTACGTATCAGAGCCGGGGACCAGTCTTGGTTTATGACTGGAGAGGACACTGTTCCGGTCTTATCCGAGTGCATTCGACTATTTCCATTATATCGAACGTTTCGGAAGAGCTAACTTCGCACTGTTTTTTACCCCCTTTCAACATTATTGAACAATTAAATAATCCAAGTACTAATAATTAGTCAATTACCTAATATTGTTGGAATGTATACCATCGTTGCTACCACTATGTTGACGATGAGGTTTGAGCTTGGATATGTGATGATCAGACAATTTGAGGCGTTTTAGTGGTCAATTCGATACAGATCCATGTTGCGAGTTACTAGCCAGGCCGTCCCGGCACACTAGTATGAAGCGCGCGCGCGATAAGGGATTCAAATGTGGGAACGGCAACTGCGTTGATTGAAACGAGGGATTTGGTTTCTCCAACATCCGAGGAAAAGGGACAGCCATCGAAATAACACAGGGTTTCGTCAGAAATGCTGAACGTAGAATATGCGCGAACAATGCCGAAAATAGCGCTTTTAATATGAGTACATCAACTATGCTTCCCCTCGATAAGAAAAAAACAGGGATGACTCGCACGACTATGGCCTACGTTTACGACGCATTTCTCATTGTTTTTTCTTGTTTATTTTCAAGGATTTTAGCACTCTAGATTCCCAAGGATTCCAGGCTGGGCTGGATAGCTTTCCGGGCTGGTCAGTCATCGCCACCCGTCAGTTCACCACGGGCACCGCACTCGAGCCGGCACATTCTTTTCTTGCCCGAGGGTCAGATCCGCATTGTCAACTGCGCTTTCACCTGGCTGACAAAGGCGCGACTCGTGAGGTCGGCAGCAGAGGGCCCAAAGAAAATCATCCAAGAGATCGGGGGGGGGGAGATTCCTCCACCTGCTTGCTCTTCCATCGCGGGGCTCCCAGCGTCCAAATGCGAACACGCATCGACATTGAAACGGAAAACAACGGCGGAATGGTGATCACAGGAAATATCATTAAAACGCGGTAACATAAAAACTGAAATTAATTCGATGGTATGATATCGTGCCGGTTAAGTGAGATGAGAGTCTAGATAGACGTAAGTATATTAAACTCATCCAAGGAAAGTCAAAAGGTGTGAAAAACATGCAGGGAAACTAACGCCCGCAAAAGGAGAGATACGACATTTGTGGTTGATTACGAGCAGAAAAAAGCCGAGGACCCAAGGGAAAAGATAGGGACTTCTGGCAACTTCATCAGGACGCAAATTACACACCGCATAATTTCTGCGGAATGCGCTTAGGAACGAAAAAAATATAATCCGTTTAAACAATTTCTTTAAATGGTGCATTGTAGGATTTGAAAGACTTTGTGTTACACTGCATCGAATTAAAAAATACTTCACGAACAAAAATCTACTGCGCTACTTTCCTGAGCCGTTCGCAGAATGCTGCAGACCCCACATCCCTCGTCTAAACTTGCACCAAATGAATATCACGAAGGTTTTGCTTTTTATATAAGATTTGTAACAATGAACTATCACGAAATAGAAACTATGTTACCATGACTGTGTTTGCTCCCACAAATGGAGACACCGCATTGCATGGACCCGAGGAGTGCACTTCAAGAATTACTTTACCAATCTACGAACAACCACACAACTCAATTCGAGCATTTTACATTAAGAATATAATTTTCTATTTAACACCATTTTTCCGTAATATTTTTTCAGCAAGGGTGAGGTAAAAATATCAATAAAGGGAGAAAGGTTACGGCGACTGTTTAAGTTAACTGCCTCCCTTCGACTGCTTGATGCAAACTGCTGGATAAAGTATCACTCGGTCCTACTTCGAGTAGAGTTTTGCCAGGCATTTCCTCAAAAAAATGATTTTATCATATGAACAGGTATCTTATATAGTTTAAAAGTTCAAAAGCCGAAAGTTGATATTGACTCGATAAACGTAATCAAAATACTGGAAGTAAGCAGCATGAAATGAAAATTGAAACGGCTCCGTCGTTTCCTTAGGAGAAGAATCACTCCACGTCCCTTTCGCGGTTATCACCCTGGAGACGGGAGGGAGGAGATGCGAGGGGAGCCATAGGGTGGAGGTCGAGTGTGCCGAAGCAAGAGACGCAGGCGCAGGACAAGGACCGTAAAATTGCACGTCAGGCCATCTGTGGAGTTAAGACCCCAGAATGAATTTGATGCATGGGGTCCAGGTCTACGGGCACACGCTGCGCCCTGAGGAAAAGTTTTCGGATCTTCTCGAGAAGCGTTCGGATATTCAAGATAAAGTCTTCAAATCTTCTAGATAAGTGTTCGGGTCTCCGCAATAAGTGTTCAGGTTTCCTCGATAAGTCTTCAAATCTTCTAGATAAGTGTTCGGGTCTTCTCGATATGAATGAATTCCACTCCTCCCACGCCTGAAACCCTCTTCTCCATTTGAAATGGTGGTGGGGGGGGGGGGGTTAGCTGGGAAACATAAGGCCAAGGAGGAGGCATTCGGGAGGGCGAGCTCCCTGGAAACGGTTTGAGGCGTGGGTGGAGGCGGCAACCAGGGAGGGGGTTGGGGGCGGCGGAAGGCAAGGGGGGAGGATGGGCTGGGTGGCCCGATGCCGCCCGCCGCTTCTTCTTGCTCGGCGGCAGAGGAGCAGGCCGCACTGCCTTCCGGAGTTATCGGCTAGTCCGCATAGAGGTCCATTCATCTCCCGTAATGGGTTGCTTGTCCGTGGGAGGCTTAGGGAGGGACGGCCGTGGCTCTCTGGGGTGCGGGAGCCACGCACACTCCGGTCCAGCCAACGCCCTATCAGCACTAATTGCCACCCTTCCTTTCTTTCTCCGAGTCCTGCTTCTTATTTACTCCCCGTCTCCTCCTTCCCTCTCTCTCTCCCTTCCAATCCTCATGGCCATACTCCATATTCACTCGCCCAGCCATCCGCGTTCTCTTGGATCTCTTTATTATTCTGCACGTTCTCAAACCCCTCGTTTGACCTAAACGTAAACGTCAGCCGGTGGGGTGACCGCAGGAGGTCAGTACTTCGCCGGTAGTCGGCTCGAGAAGGGAACACGGATGAGAAAATGGAAATTCCCGACATTTAAGTGTGCCCTTGTCTTACTCGACCAAGTGCGACTCGAAAGTTGAGGAGCCAACGAGGGCATTTATCCGAATCTAGAAGCAAAGAGTTCTACAAATCGAGTACTCCACCACGCCGACTGCATCGGAAGAAACTACATGGACATTTTTTTGTCACCCAGTTTATGTTTCCCTTAGCCTCTTTCGACACATTAAAGGGACTAGTCAAAGCCGACAAGGGAATTGCGAAGCAAACTTAAACTGCATCATGTGATGGGCACGCGAATACTTCTACTTACTCTTAGGCTCTCCGTGAGATCTTCATTCTCCTCCTTTACTTCTGATGAATCGAAGTATTTAATGGCTAATAATATGAATCGAGTACATGATAAAAAACTATATCCCCGTTTTGGAGAAAGAAAAATATCACAACAAGAAATTGATCACATTAACTTATTTTTTATTCAATATCACATGTAGCTAAATAAATAATTAATATTTGGCTTATTTACTACTGTAACCATGTTTTCATCTCTTCTGGTTTGACTAATTCATTTGTCATACCGACGGCCACGATAAGACCCCGGCACAATTCTGCTGTGTTTATCGATAAAGCGGCCGTCCGAATAAATTGTTAACCACGAGGTAATTACTAAACCCCACGAAAGAATTTTAGACCAAAACAAATGCTCAGCAACGTAACCACGGAACGAAGAACTTCCTACCAACAGGGTCAATTACGAAGAGCATATGCCAACGCATTAGAGGAAATGACGCACGCCGAGGACTTAGGTGCTCGAAGGCAACTTAGGAGTTGGTTGGGTGGCGACATGCCGGGGGTATGGGGTGAGCCGGCCGCTCGGAACACCTTCCTGTTCGCACCTCTCGGCGAGGGGCGATGGGAAAAATGGGTGGAGGTGGACGGGCAGGAGCGGGGACAAAGAGAGGGAGGGTAGGGTATATTAAGAGGTCAGATGATTGTAAAGAGGCCAGTGGCTTTTACGGGGATATGATATGGGAATGGTAATTGAATAGTGCCTATGCTGTTGCAAGCGTTCAACTTTCTCGCGGATCTGACCTCCAACATAGGGAATGAGTGGGAAAGTTCATCGGAGAGATGGAGGGTGGAAGGGAAATGGGATTAGAAAAAGGGAGAGAGAGAAATAGTAAGTGGGAGGGATGAATGGGGGTATGGGTCGAGTGGATTGGTTCGTTACTTAACGCAAGGCAGGGGATGCAGGGATGAAGGGAGCTGGCCGATAATGCTAGCAGGGGTAAAGGTTTGACCAAGGTAGGGCGAGGAATCCATGACCATTGTGGCTTGGGCTCGAATTCTTTGCCTTACCTCCACTTAAAAATAATTCTTAATGATGGAAATGTGCGCATGCGTGCAGAAGAGCCGTAACGGAAAAAAACGAACAGGAACTTTACTACCCATTAAAAACTGAGATCGGAAAAACCTTTGCAATATTTTACTGACAAATAAAATGTGTGTAATATCTGTATTGAAAATACTCTCTTTTATCCATAAAATGGCTTACACCACTGAGCATTTCTCAAAGTAAAAATGAACCCTCTACAGTTATTAAATGATAATTCCATTACTTTGTGGGCGCGACTTTTTTCATTAAGAGAAATACTAGAAACATCAGTTACGATATACCGAGTCCAACTTGCATTTATTATTTAATAATACAGGTCACCTCATAATACGTTGAAATGCTCGTTTAATAACCGAAAAAATCGCGATCGCAATGAAAATAAGGTTAGATGATACAATCAATTTGGTAGACCAACTTTACGGTAATCTGCCAATGATTTTGAGAAAAACATCAAGTTTACCTGCAATTACATGGCCAAACACTTTCGCCATTAGTCTACGATGCCGAAAAGAATGGCTTAACGTAAATTTAGACAGCTTTCCACCACCATTAATAAGTATTTGCGCGGTCACTTGTGTTAAAATGCCCGTTGGCCAGGGTAGCCGATATTGCATTCCCAACCATTTTGTTTCAGTGATAGAGACATTTGAAAGCTTCCTAAGCATTTTTTGCAAAACGCGATGTTTCGAAATCGATAGCATAACGTTTTCCATACGTAAGATCTTTGCGAGCAAAAAATATAAACGCTGAGCGAGCATTATATTCCAAAGTCGGCTGTCGAGAGAAGATTTGGCTAGTTGCCATGGTGCTTCGAGACCCTATGGGTAGTCACGGGGAGGGAAACGGCGGGTGGCGATCGACGGCAGAAAATGAGGAAATAGCCACGGAGACTAACAGAGTGGACACGTATGCGGCGGTATCTGCGGGAACCAGGGGGGGGTTCAGATGCGGGGCCGGCGGGGGGAACTCGTGCAAACGAAAACTCGGGAGATAATGGGAGGCCCTTCCGCCCCCTCCACCTCCCTCCATCCCACGCGTACTTCGAGCAGAGAACATCTCGTCGGAGTTGCTTCGATGTGGAGGAAAGCGTTTTTCCAATGCAGATTAAGGTCGGGTCTCTCCGTCATAATTGCTCGCGTGCATTACCGCGCTTTTGATGTCACTGAGATTTGAACAACAGAAGCGCCAGTGTCTCTGTGATCCTGAAATATATTTCTCCTATTTTATCTAGGTTGTCCAAACTACCGATTTAGTACGGAGATCGAATCAACAGAGGAAACAACCAATCGAATGTCTAGGGTCGCTCCAGGCCGCTAAGAACACTCTTCGCATTTCGGTTGGACTACAATTCCGATTATTCCATTACTATTTTCGACGCATTCGGAGATCCTCTGCCCTTCGATAAAAGAGAAGAACGGATTAAGAGAGAAGTGGAAATTGTTAATTTTGAGAGAGAGAGTCCTCCAGAAGGTTCCCTCTCGTCCTTTATTAAGCCTTCTTCCACGGAACACGGGAAATTCCGGTCACCATTCCATCTTTTTGAGCGTCTTTCATTACTGACTGCCAAATAATCCCATATTAATCAAATGAACAGAAACTGGAAACACTAGTTTTTATTGTAGAGCTCGAAGTGAAATAATGTCACTTTAAAACACGACCTGGAGAAAGACGAGGCGAGGTGACCATCACGAATCAAAACAAGGAATCAGGCACCACCCACTTCTCAACTGAAAATTATCATGAATTTTGTACGCACAACGTGATTAAAACACTTGTTTAGGTTAAGGCTACAGCCATTTTATTATAGATGTGTCAAGTTGAATTACGCAGAAGTGATTAAAATAAACTGGACAGCCCATTTTGAGAGGTTTATGTTCTTTCAAAAAGGCAGAAATTCCACCCAAAGGGTAACAAAGCTATGGCAGGGACATGAATAACAGCTTATCAGGGAATAATGGCTCTCAATGAGTAACACAGCCGGTTATAAAGCAGAGCATAGCTTGAAATGGTACAACCACCATTACATTAAAAAAATGAAATGAAGGGGACTCCGTCCCGTTAAGCAGGCAGAAAAGGGGGGGGGATTCGAAGGAAGGACCGGGACCTCATTATCCCTAACGATGGAGGGTGGAAGGCGTCCTTCGAATTTCTTCACAAAAGGGACGAGAGATACTGTCTCGGAAATAATCCTCGGCCAGGCTCACCTTTCTGTTCCTATTTTGCTATGGAAGCGATGGAAGAGGGTCGACAGCTGCTCATTCGATGCGCAAATCAAACGGCCGTACCTGAAAAAGGAGAAAATCAGTAATGTAGCCCAGATGTTAGATAATGTGCACATGCTATATCTTGGGAGTACAAATTCCATATAATTAAGGCTTGGGGCGTCTTATGGTGGAAAATTAGAAATTATTATTACTATCGGTGATCTACTGGAAAACGTAGGTTTTCCATGGACACGAACCACCAAACGGTGCAGAGACAATTTCCTTGTCTCTCCAAACGAAACACAACTCGACATCCAACACATCAATTCTGCATATTTCATTCCTCCCTTCACTCCGTTCAACATCCCTAACCTATTCCTACCACTGCCTCGCTTCCCCAATACACTCCCCTCTATCACAGTCTTCAACGTCCCATTACCAGTGCTCAACGCTCCGCATCCATTTTTTCCTGCCTCTTTTCTATTTTTTCCAACAATCCCCTCTCCTCCCATGTCACCACACCTAGCACTTCCCGTTTGTTTTCCTATCAGTTCACTTCACCTTCTCCATCCTTCTCCACACACTCATATTTCAAAAGCACTTACAAGCAACCAAAAAAAAAACAACCAATTGAGCCAAACGATCTAGGTTCCGCAACGTAATAGATCTGTTAATCGTAGTGGAGAGCGCTTTCAATTTGAAAGAAGGCAGCCTTGTGTGACAACACGCTCCGATGGTTCTCAGTGGCAACATTATAGATTCCGCTAGTCAGAGGATTGTATCCTTGTTCTCTAACGTGCGTGTGTGCATTTACATATTCCCACTAAATTCAATGAGCGGTCCGAATATCAACGCAAAATACAAAGAACAAGAGCGAAAATCGCATAATGGCATTGGTGGGAGAACAAAGGTCACTTCCTCTTCAATGGAAAAAAATTGCGAAACTCGACGAGAAATAAATATAACATCCGCACGACCATCTTTGAAGCGTCTTCATTACCGGATGCCAGATGGCACTATTGTGCTAAATATTATACGAAGTGAAGGTAAATGCAAGGTCCGAGTGGGGATGAGGTCCACAGAACGAGAAGAGGGCGCCTCCTCATGCTGAAGCGCGCATCGGGAAGGCTGGGGGGCAAATTGCGTCTCCTCGGCACGTGAATAATCGGCCGGAGGATGCCGTGGGCGGGGGGCTGCGCGGGCGTGGGGCGCACGTGGTGCCGGATCCACCTGTAGCGGTGGGGCGGGGGCTCGCCGCGCCCGCGATCGGCGATTCTCACGCACGCGCGGAGCGGTGATCGTCGAGGAGATGCGAATGCAGCATCTCTGCCCCCCCTCCCTCTCGGCCAGCTCCCAGGCACGCCGACCCCCGGTGGCCGCGATAGTTGCGCCACGCCAAAACATGCGCCGGGGCCTAATTTTATATCCGTTCCAAATGTTGTATGACATTTTTTACCGGATAGGCAGACGGACGGGCGGCGTTTTCTCTGGCTTGTTTCGAGGCAAGGAAATCTCAAGAAAAGCTGGATGTCGGTGGCCGTTGGCTCCCAGCCTTTGCAGGTTGCGAATCGTTCGTTTGTGAAACCTCTGTAACGAGACCTCGTTACGCTCCGTCATAAACCGGTATTGGTGCAGCGCTACGCCATCAGCTTTTGGGAGAAACTGAGCAAAACCGGGGTAGAGACTCATGTAATGCTAAATGCAGCTTATCGTGATAATGCCATGGGTAAATCGGCTGTTTTTTAATGGCACAAGTTATTTCGGAAGGGTAGAGAAGATGGTGAAGACGCCGAATGTTCAGGACGCTCTTCGACCCCAAAAAGTGACGAAAATCTTGCAAGAGTGAAGGCTTAGTTGGACTGGGATCCAATGTTCCTCCAAAGACCCAACCGAGTGTTCCCATCGTTTCTGAATAACTTGGCATCCCTAAAAGTAATGTGCATCGACTTGCGACCGAAAACATGGGGATGAAACTCGCACGCGGATCTGCCGAGAGAGAGATTCTGGACCATGTGAGTGGGAATCCACTTTTTTCTGCCCCACTAGGCTTCTTCATCTTTCCCCGCCTCAAATCCGTGCGGAAATGACGTCACCACGGCCCGTTGGATGCGTTACAACAGGCCGTGACGAGGGAGCCGAGCAGAATTCCAGCCGCCGTCTTCCAGAAGGCGTACAGGGCGTGGAAAACCCTCTGATAGCTAGGTGTGGACGCACAAGGATGCTACTTCGAAGACGCTAGAGTGACTGTGTCAATTCTGGGAATAATTTTTTTCAATCGATTCAGTCCTAGTACTTTTGGGACAGATCTTGTGTACGTACATTGAGTGGAACACGAAGATGTGAGGGAATAAGAGGAAGAGGAGGAATGTCGACGCCGATTGGACGAAAGCGACCGAATGCATGCATTAATAGTGCATTCTGCGCTACATGACCAAGAAAAACGTAGTCTTGAATTACGCGTCGTTAGGTACCAATACTTTGGTCCAGCAAAAGAGCATCATCTGATCATAGATGAAGTGGTGACCCGAGGAGAGGCATTGCCGCCGAGAAGCTCGATCTCTTCTGGGAGGCTCGATTCCCTGATTGTGGTTGGTTACAAATGTCGCTCTTACGTGGGCAGTTCTGAAAAGACTGTGATTGCGAGTAGCCTTTCTCGAAGAATAAGGTTTTTGGGCATAGAAACCAAATCAAAACTGCTTAAATATTATTCAATTAAAAGACCAAGGAAAATAAAAGTTAAACGTTTTTGGACGGCCCTGATATTATGTACGTGAATACGGCAATACAGAGCATCCATCTCTTTAGTGACCAATCACGATTGATTTACTAAAGCTGCCCGATACGTCCACACACCTTCTCAACACTGGGCAGAAAACTTTTTCTTTCAAATTCTATAGTAATTAATTTTCGATACGCTACGCGTCATGTGGGGATTGATTTTTGTTTTAACAGTAATCTGTGCAAATTGCGCGAACTTCCTCGCTGCGAACAAGTTACTAAATACTGCCGTTTTCGACACGGCGGAAGGACGAAGCCAACCGAGAGGTTTAATTTGTTTGCCTAGAGAGACAAATTCTTTGCTAAGGAGGACGTTACGCGAAGAAACCCGTTTACGTTAATTAGATACACTTAATTCGGCTAATTATATCTGCTTTTCATCTTACCCTGCAAGTCCAAAAAAGGGCTTGTCGCATGCGGAGGTAGCCATTTAACAGGTTACGCGATGATCATTCCGACGGGATCCGTCATCTGCTATTCCCAGAAGTTGAGACAGCAGTAAAGAGTTTGGGATAGTTTATGAATTTATTTTTTTTTTAATTCTGAAAAACCAATGATAAACCATTTCATAGTGAGGCCATTATATTACTCTTATATCCTTCCTTACCAACACGGTCAAAGTAGTATTGGGGACATAAGGAGAAGAATTGCAATGCTAGGCAAGGAGGCTTTCTCAAGGAGGAGGGAGTTGATGACGGGGACGTTAGGTACAGGTATATTAGAGACTCTTGAAATGTGGGTGTGGAGAAGGATGGGGAAGGTGAAATGGACCGAAAGGAAAACAAATGAGGAAGTACTAGGGATGGTGGGCGGGGAGAGGGGTTTGTTGGGAGAAATCCTATGGAGGCAGGAAAAATGGATTAAAGGCGTATTAAGCGGTAGTGGAATGTTGAAGAAGGTAATAGAGGGGAGAATGTTGGGCTAACGAGGAAAGGGCAGGAACAGGATAGGGGTGTTGGACGGGGCGAAAGGAGGAAGGAAGTACACAGAGATGAAGAGGGACCTGATGTAGAATAGGCTGCTGGATTGTGTTGGAGTTACAAAATATTTATTTGATAACTATCATCCAAAAACCTACCTTAACCAGTAGATAACCTAATATTATCCTTCTCTATATTTAAAGGAAACTTATGACTTCGAAATACTCGTTAGAATCTATTTAAAACAATGTAAGAGCCGATGTACAGTCTTAGCAGTCGGCAGAAGCGTTACTACCCTCACCTATCTTAACCAACCCTACCGGTTGGCAGCTTTGGGACCCCTGACATTTTTTTACACAGGTCTGGGTGAATTCCGTGATTAAATTTTGGTTTCGGGCGACTTTTTTTAGACAATTGATCTTAAAGAATCTTACCCTTTTACTACGAACTGTTAAAAAACTTTTCAATGGTATCCTTACGCGGATGATTCCATTTCCGATTCGAAGAACATTAATTCCTCAATTGAGAAGCCGCCCCACTGCACCTTTACTCCAGCCGACCGCAGCTCATATAAGTGTTACTTACCCCCGAAATTCAGCCGCATGCCTCCCATTTTCGCTCCACGCTAGTGAGTGTCCTCCAACCCCACTGCAAGAGGCACTATTTAAAAATCGCAATGCCCCAGACAGGGTACTTTTCGCGCGTCACCTGTTTGTGCAATGTCCCTCCTCGCACCCGACGGCCCTCCCTCCTTCCCTCGACCCTTAGAGAGACCAGTGGCACCGCCATCGCACTATCCGCACCATTCTCGATTGCCACTTGCGGAGGTGCACACGCTAGCGGGGCGGCCATGTTGGATTTCATTTCACTCCAACCCTTTTCACCCAACCCCCCTCTTCCCTCCGGCCCCAACCTCGACACTCCCGTCGACGCTATTTCAGTTCCTTTTGTCTTGACACCGCAATCAATTCATCTGGCAACCATTTCCAGGAATGACAATAGGAAATTAATGAAACCATTTCTTTCGTCTTTAACAGAGGCGCACTTACTCCCTTCTGAGGGATTTAAAGGAATAACAATTGGTCTACGGAGCGAAGGGAAAGAATCCATTCTTCGGAAATTGTGGCGAAGCGATATTATAACAGAAGGACTCCATTGCGGATCTTCTTTGAGTTCCTTTTCGGCTCCCGAGTAAGAAACGGTCTTTTCACAATGGCTACGATAACTGGTATAAGTAAAATTCTCCCACATACAATTTAATGTAATTCCAGCGTGATTTCTTCAACATGGACCCTTTCGTTTCCTATATATAACAGTCGAAAGCACTTTTTTGCTGTGATTTGCAAGATTCATAAGCACATCATCTTGCAAACTCAAGGCTAAGAATTGGCAACAGTACATCCTGCTTCGTATACCTCGTCATTCGAAGATATTCTCATAAAACTTCAAGCTGTCCCCGGAATAGGCGAACGCATCGATAACAAAAACTAATTATTTGGTAGAGGTAGGAAAGGGATAAGGATGTTGAACGGAATGAAGGGAGATGGAACGTACGCGGAACTGAAGAACAGTTTATTGTAGGGTGGGGTTTGTCTTGTTAGACAAGGCAAAGACATGAAGGACTGTACAGTCTGTGCCCATACAAAGCCTACCTTAAACGGTGGACTATTAAAAATAATCATTTAATTGCTGCTTTAAGTGCTACTTAAGCTCCCGACGAAATAACTGAATTGACAAAGATGAAACATGAAAT
>CM073773.1:9626273-9771045 GCA_037158775.1 Hetaerina titia | reverse complement strand
GGTTGGGGAAAACTTACACAGCGGCTGCTTGGAAGCATTGGCTGCTTAGAACTGCTCGCAAACCACGGCCGATTTCATAAACGAATAAAGCTTAATTATAGGGACTCATCAACCTTGTTGGGGGTGTTGGGGGTTGGGTAACTAAAAGACATTTTCACCACGCAGTAAACATTACCAATCAGTGGCATTACAACGTTGAACTAATGCCAATTAAGCGTTACCATTTCGAAGTGCCGACACTATTAATTTTTGGGTAATTTCCCGTCGTTATTTCAGCATTCTCTCATTAAATGTACTTAACAATTGCTGAATCTAGTTTCTTTTAATGAAAACAAGAGGCTTACCCCTGCGACACAAGAACCAAATCAAAGCATGCCTTTGACGCACGTACTGGCACGGTAGGTACTAAATAGCAAGGCATATGGTTCTGCCGTGAAAGGTTAGAGCAAGGTTCACATTCAAGCAAATTAAACATTCACGAATCTTCGCCGTGGTATCAATCAGAGGTGGATGAATTATAATGTCTTGACCAAATTGAAGTTAAAATAAAGCTTTTTTTCTTCTTCTCTCTCTCTTTTTATAAAACTTCTTATATAAATTTTTTATGAAAGAAATAGTCAATATAAGATGAGAGAGTTACAGAAACATGACATGTAACTTAAGCACAAACGGTAATATTTAACAGAAGGATATTGAAACAGAACAGACATGTGGGGACATTTACGCAAAAACCTTGGCAGAGGCCCAGCTCTAACCTTAACATTAGATGACAAAATGGATAGATATAGACAAAACAAAAGAAGAGATAGACAAAATGAAACGATCCAAAGAACAGCGCTACATACCATCCGGATGTAGAATCTAGGCTTACAACCGTACCTACTGAAACAGAAGTCGTTAAAAATGCACAAGTGATCCAACTGCCTGGTGACGGAAAGCACTAGAAATCCCGAGAACTGAAACACTTGGACGAGATCAATGTACTACGCCTCTCGCTTTGCTTTTAGCACTAGCGATACGATGCACATTCTGCAGAGTCGTGTGGGAAACGGGGGGGGAACAAGAGGGGGGAGGGGGAATGAGTGAGTCGTCCACGGCGCCGTTGCAGAAAAAGCTGAGAAAGCGAAAAAGAAAATGTGTGAGAAGACGAGCATTAGGAAAGAAATCGACATCGGAGAAGGGGAGAATGACGAACTTGCTCGAGCCCTCGTGCGACAGTGAAGAACCTCGCATTAATGCGGCGATAATTCACATCCCAGCACTGTGGCTATCGTTTTTTTTACCGCATTCCGAACACTGCAGATCTATTTTTTTTATTTCCACGGCACGCAGACAGGAATGCAATATGCGCAGAAAAAAAACTATTTCCTGTTGGCTGTGCTGCACAAGGGAGTGGTTGTCGAAATAACCTAGAACGCAATAGTTCACAAGTCCACGGGAGGGAAGCCATTTACAATTAAAACTTCCACAGAAAAACCTTGCTCAATGCAAATGCGGTTAGAAAGAAGATCATTTCCTTAAACTGCAGTCAAATTTTGAGGAAGAAACCACTGTATAGGAGGATCTTTCAGACGAAAGTTTTACTTTATTTCTCATATTCTAAATTAACACAATTACGTGTACTTCCTCAAGTGCACCATATGTCTGTTTCCATTACAAAATCGAAACTACGGAATTCAGATTTGACCCTTCCATCAGCATTCAGGGATCCACTAGGGCAGTGCAATTCTCCGTAATTAAGGAAATCCGAACTAATGAGTCACGGCTCATTGTACCAAAAATAAACTACGCTGATATTGAATAAAGAAACGCCATAGTAGTAGATTATAAATCAAAAGAGCGCAAATAACAGCTTTATACGCATCTATTTTTTTCTGCGGTTTTTGCAAGTTTACTCTGAATGCAATTTTAACATCCGCTAGAAGAAATTTTCGACTTGAAACCCTCATGAATCCGTAAAGATTGCGGGTAAGTCGACCAATATGAGTTCGCCTAAAACACTCCTTTCCAGGTTCCTCCTCCACTAGTGGTGAATACAAATTAGTCAAGGGTGACCCAAATCAGTCGCGGATCTCGGCGATTATATTATTATTGAGGCTCAAAAATAAATTGGATCAATTCTCACGAGTTTCCGCCAAATACTGCGGTGTGCGAATGACCGGTGGAGAAACGGTTACACTGCTAATGAATCATCTTGGAAGTTATTTTTTTTATCAAATCATTATTTGTTATCAGTGAGGCAGCGTACACACGTTGCCAAGAAGCAATATGACTACCTAAATCTATCACCCATTGACTCGGATAATATTTTTGTCGAGAGAGCAGCGGATGTTTTGTACGATCGTTTAAATACTACATTCGGGTACACTTCTTTTTTCTAAGTACTACAGGGCTGCCCCAAATGTGTTCAGCACATGGATTCGAGAACGACTTGAAAACACGGAAGCGCACAATAGAATGAAATGCAGAGAATATGAGATTGAAAACCACGCAATGGCGATAAATAAGCCCTCGTTAAATCCTTTCCATTACAACAGCCTTTGTTAAGCCTTTATTTTTCCGGCCAAGCTCCACCCTCGGGACTGTAACCACACTCCCGGCAACAGATCGACTCGCCAACGGTCACGGCGGAGCGGTGGAAACAAATGACATACGAGCCGCGGTGGGGGGAGGAGAAATATGCACGGGAGGGGGTGAGAGAGGTGGAGTGAGATGGGGGGGGTCGAGTGGGTGGGGAGATGGGCGAAACAGAGGGAGGGGGCGGTGCGAAGGGAGGAGGGCAAATGTGGAAGAGGAATTGGAGGCTCAAACGAAGGGAGATAGAGAAGAGTATGCAAAAACATAGCGGAGGAGTGTGAGGAGAAGGGGCAAATGCGTGCGTGAATAACATGAGGAAAATTCATAAGTTGAGGGGAAAAGGAGGGAGGGTTTTTGCGAGTACGGACTCGGTGGATATCAGGGCGGCATCGGGGGCAAGAGACAGCGACGCGAGGGGGAGAAGGGGAGGGGGTGCACTGGAGAGCGAACGGGGTGGAGTGAAGCAGAGGAGGTGGGAGGAGCCAAAGGCCCGAGGGGGCGGGGCCGGCCGGCTCCCATTGGTCAACGGCGCTCCAAAAGGGAGGGGGGAGGGAGGGCAGAGTGTGGACGGAAGGGGGATGCGAATTGCGGAGGGGAGGCGATGAAGAAGGAGGGTCGGGTGTGCGAGCGGAAGGGTGCACGGAGGAGAAGGGGGGGGTCCCCCGCTGTAGGAGGAGGAGGGGGAAGCGATGGATTCAGGGGGAGAGGAGGGCTCGAGTCGCTCGCTGTCGGCCGTCTATGTTGAAGCCGTCCGTCCCCTTGCTATTGCAGAGTCCTCTCGCCCCCCCCCCGAAAACCCTTTCCGCTGTCCCCCCCCCCGGGTCCGCGCTCGTAGTCGGCTGCAGCAGGGCGAGACACCGAGGCGATTAAAACCCTTGCATGAGAATTTCCTCTGCCTTTCACGAAAAATACATTTCGGGAACAAACTCTTGCTTTCCCGAGCCGCTTGCAGTCAGTCCGTCTCCTTTGGTCCTCAATTTGGTTGGGCGGTGAGTTTCCTCCGCTCTTGGCGTCCCTTAACAGCTGCCCACGGACGAGGCGAGTCAAAATATCAAGCAGCAGGATCCGGGAGTCACCCCTGGGCTTACTCGAAGAGCTTCGCCCCCCATTGAGGTCCACGCACCCATCGGGTGAACGACGAAAAGGATTTGGCCGAGTTTGTTCATCGGCTCGATTCCGTGCAATTTCCGGCAAGTAGGTTCAAAGTAGTGACGGTTGGATTTCTTCTGCATGGTGGCGATTTTGACACGCCGCCTGGGCACAGTGCACTCTGTTCTCTCGGCTATTTACGCGCGTAGTTGCCGTAATTTAAGCGCTCGATATGGTCCGCGAACGGTCTCGTTTCTTTGTGGCCTCTTCAAGAAGCTATTTTATTTTTACATATTACCTTACGTTTTTACGGAAGTCAACACCAGAGTAGAAAAGAGATGTTACTGTGATGAAACTACGAATTAAAACAACTTTGATACAGATATATTCATAATTGTGTTCCATTATTTCCTACAAGCACGTTAGAAATGGGAACAAATATTCTCTTAGCAATGTTATACGACAATCTTCATACGGCACAAGCGTTTGACTTGTAACGCCGTTCTGCGAAAAACAAACGGTAGGAGCGTAAATAAATACGTTCTCTTATCTAAAGCAAGAAATTCTTAACGAACTTTCAAGAATACCTATCGTACGAGATATATGTTTGCTGGAGTCATATACGCATACATTAAACATCTTGCTTCTAAGACTGAGCTAAGTTATATAGTAAAATTGGAGACAGGAATAATTAATTAACTACATTTCACAAAGCATAAGTGGAGACAATGAGGTTTTCCTGAATTATCCTTTGGCGCTTCGGATAGCATTCGTATCTCACGGAAACATTAAGGACCATAACTACGCCAGTAGAATAAACTTCATAGCACGTTGCTATGTGATCGTTAAAAAAAAAACAAAATCATTCGAAGGCTTTCAAAATGAATCGAATAATATAAGATAGGGTACCATCCAGTGAATTCTGAGTCGCAATGACAAATTAATAAGTATGTTAAATGTTCTTGTGACCTCAGGAGACTCGGGGGTCAGCCATATACAAGGCCTAACTTTGCCAGACCTTTCAAATCGGAAGTGGAATCCACATTTGTAACCAGTATAACTTTAGCCTCGGCAGACAAAAAAATTAAGTCATGATATTGAATAAACTTAGGAGTGCATAGCATAACATTTTCCTTCAGTTTTTTCAACGAATCGACAGAGAGGAGAAGATAATCCTAAGCAGGGATGAGGCATAGTTCGGTAGTTCCTCAAGGTAAAATGCACTTCATTAAGTATAATAATAAGTGATACATCGACCAGATTACATCCAAGAACGACATGAGACACCACCGGTACATTCGAGAGACACTAGATATTGAGATCGAGGAAACGTCTATTTCAAATAACGCACTGTCCGGTGAGTTTTCTTTTTCTTCTCCGTTTCACTCCCAAAGACAAGGCGACAAGTTTGAATCTTCGGCCGAATCCAACCAATCACTCCTCGTCAATCGCACCACCTTGATCACGCAGACTGGCCACGTTTCCCTTGATCTTCTGCTCTTTCTCCCGATCGCATTTAATTCCATTGTCCAACTCCTAAACAGCGCTGCCATTTTGTCTTGTTGTCTGGCGGTTGTGCTTTGCGGTGTTTGCTATCTCCCAAATACAGGTCAAAATGCGCATAAAAATAAAAATTGAGGAGCATAGAATTTTGAAAATTCAACCGGTTCACCGCCGCCCAACTACTGATCAGACTGAAAAATATGAATGCACACGCACACACCAACTCAATGCCCTCTGTTGGATCTTGTTGGTCTAATTAATTCATTAATGATGCATTCGTCGATGGTTTGCCTTCATATTTCTCAAGCGTACATTCAGACAAACGTTTCGCTTCAATTTACGCAATATTTAATTAACTGCTCAAACTGATTCATTGAAATTCGAAAAAAACACGGCCGTATGCACTTCACGGGGTCTTAATGAAATAATGGTCGCTACATGAAAGCATAGTAAAACTGTGGGCAGTCTAAAGAAGAGACTAAGTACTCATTTCATCAGTCACAAAATGCATCTCACACCCACGGTCACGTCGCATACTCAGCACGGCTACAGCTGCGGTGCCTCCCGGGGTTTACGGCGGGTGAAGCGTTTTATAGCTCGACGTTTCCCTCGCGTGACAGCGGTCGTCTTCCGGAGGGAAGTGCTGCCGCCCGCTCTCGGGAACGTGGGGAACCAAGAAATGCTCCACGCTCAGCATGCCACGGAAGCCACCACAGATAGCTGCGAAAGCCGTCGCAGATGAACCACGGTTTCGAGTGGCATTGGCACGAAAAGGAAGGATTCGCGAGTACAAATACATTTACCCGACGACAAAGGCTTGATGCTTTAAATTTACGTAGTTGCTGATAGTTCCTGACGTTTCAAGCGAAACTAATGACCAAAACCTCATTTAATTCACGGCATGTTCATTCAAATTCATTAGTTTAGTAATACACCCACTTAATCAATGTTACTCCGTTAAAAGTTACCGTTGCGGCATCTCCCGCTGTTTCTTGGAATTCATAAAATATGTTTGTATAGGATTATTATGTTTGAATCTGAGTATCACGAGCTTGGTAGAAGGTATTACTACTTTTAAGCATAGGAAACTCTTTCATACGAATCAAGCAGTTACTACATAACTAGTATATTAGTATTCTACTTTCATGCGTCCGAATTTGCACTCTTGCGTTATAATTAGTGTACATTAAATATTTAAATCAAAAGCAAGAAGAGATAAACACTATGAATTGTAAAGGTATTAAACTGAACTCGGTTTTTATTTTACTAAAACCAAGAGAAAAATGATACATCAACATACAATCGAGTTGCAGTTACGGAAAAAGAAAATACATAGTTCTTCCACGCAAATTTCATTACACACGACCTAGGTTTCGACTTACAAAGTCAAGTGACTTTGTAAGTGGAAACCTAGGTCGTGTGTAATTAAATTTGTGTGGAAGAAAGAAGTATTTTCTTTTTCCGTTATGAATCGCTTCCACAAAGTGACGCCTCAAACCTATCTTTTTATCGAGTTTCAGTTAATTTTAACAGCAAATTCGATCCAGGGGGCACTACAACATTTTAAACGTTTACATTTTATAAGCAATGTTATGCTAACTACTACCATTGGAAGTAAACTTTTCAAACTGAAGGGGCCATGAAATTGCATGAGAATAAATGAACATGTTTCCATGCCAAAGGTAATTTTATTTGAACTATTTCTCTGGTAGGAAGAAGGCAAAACGTTGCAATAACCTCAAGCGCACCACTCACAATCACATTATTACCATTCATACATAAGAACTCGTCATGAACTTTGTTTGTTGACTGAAGGATAAAATATTGATACAGCAGTTCTAATGTCGGGTATTAATTTTTTTTAATAGCATTAATCAGCGAGACAATGGGGCGCCATTTTTTTTTAACATTAAGAATTTCGAGAAAATCCAGTACAAACGAAGGTCATTAAAACACCGGTATTCGTAAAACTATATTGTCACAGAGCACTTGTGCGTGGGTCAAAGTGAGACGAACCTGGAATCATAAACCGTTTTTTCTCATGTCTCATTTAAAGTAGAGTTTAAAATGAAACCAACAGAGAGGCCGTGTTCACAGAATTACAAGCAGCGTGTTTTGTTTGCACGTCAGCTGTTAAAACAGTCGTCCGGCGCGAGTGCGTGCGTAGATTTTTTTCACAAACCACGCTTGACTAGCAGCGTAACCTGAGATAACCACCTAGATCAACGCGATGAGTTCCGCTGCCTACTACGGTGATTCCTTTTAGAAAGTCTAACAACACTCAACGAATGCTCCACAGGCTACAGTGAACAGCTGAATGTCTCTATAAATAAATAATCTGACGTCATCCAAGAAAGCCAAACCGTAACATAAAAATGGAATGGCGTATAACCGAGACTTGACTATTAATGTATTTACCTCGTTTCACATAATGTAAATATTTTGTCACCCCATCGTATCCTTTTTATTTGTTTTATCATCATTTATTTTGTTATTATCATTATTTATTTTTTAAGGTTATATATTATTTTACTCGTTATCTACGTTAATAATCCCATGCAAAGGCAAAGTTCGCTGTTCTTTGGGTCAACTGTCAAATAAACATATACAGGCACCATGTAACCGTCAGTTTTGGACAAATTCTAGGTTCGTTCGCCTAATACGAGAAACGCGAAAAAATATTTTTTAAACATCATATTTACCCTACACAATGAGAGTAATCTCCGAAATTATCACTTGAAATACTTGTCAGTAAAATCGGTAATCACAGTTTAAACACCGACTACATAATCTAGATTAAAATTGAATCTGATCCGCTCCGTATAAGAAATCTTATTGGCAGAACCGAAAAGGCTTTGCGACAAAAAGGCCAAGAATTTAATTAATCGTTGGTCCGGTTGATCTTAATCACACAGGATTGTGTGTGGTCCTCTTATCTCAAATTGCATGGTGGGCCTACAAGGCACCTGGAAGGATCGCCGGGGAAGGGGGTGGTTCTACATGAGTCCAGCAGTTACATGGCAACACACACCTATTACGCAAAGGTTAGCAAGTAGCTGATTTCGAGATAAAGATGAAAGTGACCCATTGTGACCTTGACAGTAACTAGAAAAATTATGTTTTAGTCGGTGCTAACCCTTGTGAGACGAGTGTTAGCAGTGGTTATGATATTACACTAAAATTTCACACATAAATGTCACTGCAAAATAGTCATAACCGCTATTCGATATCCAATAAGGTATGGAAAAGTACATCTCTGGAAGTGAAATTGTATGTTCCTTGATGTCTTAAGGGTTGGTCTCCCTGATTGATCTCTTGTGATTCTAATGTGTCTATGACCCACGCTGCCATAGTATGATGGTGTAAGGGAAGTTCCTAATGTCTTCAGAAGACATATTTTCGTCTTTAAGCTAGAGTTGGGAGGCCATATTTGAACCTTAAAATGCACCAATGTCAGTGTAAAAATCATTCCACTAAACTGGCCTTCGAACCCGGATCCCTCTATGTCCGGCCAAGTCAACCTACCGAGGCGTCATCTTATACTCTAAAATTTTAATGTAAGCACGGTTTTTCCTCATTACATCTTGCACCTTTCTAACCCCTAAAATTTGCGAATCAATTTTACACTTAAGAATTACTGCGTTTCATACACAGTAGCGTATGACACCGCTGGAGTTAATGTCGCGGAATCTCCCGCAGTTCTTTGGATATATTTTAACCGCCGTTATGTGAAAGATATCCCTGGTTCTCCCGACAACCTAGCCACGCGTCTAAGAAAACGCAAAATTCTTATCAGAAAACTTACCTCCTTTCACTTGACCTGTATATGAGAAATCGTAACTGCCACGTGGGAATTTTTATTGGTATTCTACCATCTAAGGTAATCTTTGTGTGGACACAGACGACACAAAGATATCCGAGTGAGGGCACAAAGGGAAAAAATGAGGTGTGATCTGACGATGTGTTCAAATTAGAGCGTCCGCGAAACTGAGTTTAACATACCCATACGTATGTATGTACGTATCTCGTCCAGAGTCGTCGCGAGTTCGCCGATGGCCGCTCTAGGGCGCACGCGACGCCCGCCGGGGATGGGCCGGAGACCAAGGAGTGGAGGGAGGAATGGGGGGGAGAGGGGACACTCAAAAAGGATCATTTCAGCAGCGAGAGCCCCTTATTCCGTCCCGCATCGCGACGGGGGGTGGGGTGGGCGATTTGGCGAATGGAAGGGCGAGGAGCGGCGACTATGAAAAATAATGGGTCGAAATTAGGCGACGGCGCGGAAGGTAGGAGCAGATGAGTGCGTGCGTGCGTGCTCTCCTCCGCTCCAATCGCATCGGGCGGAGGCGGGAATCTCTCACGCGCCGCCGCGCCCCCAGGGCCCACCGCCTGCGGCCAGGGCGGGCGCACCGGGGAAACCTGGCAGCTAGGTCTTTGACGTTTTGAAGTTTGGCGTCTGGGAAGTTTTTATGGACAAGGTAGCAGTGTCATGATAACATTGGAATGATTAGGATGTGACACACTCCTTATGCTGAAATACAGGTTAAATTTACTGTGTAAATTTGAGGTAGGTTATTTATGAGGATGTTAAAGGCGTATTACAGGCCCCGTGTAGATATGGTAGCTATGGTAGATAAATTAGATCACGTACGTAAAATGAGGGAGAAGTAGAATGGATAGATTTAAAATGTCGTACGATTTGAGAGCAAAATGGATACGACCGCAGGCGTGAAGGAGATTATTAGGATTGGCAATGAATATACTTTGTCGATATCGAGCATGTTCCTTCCTGCATGTTATTTTTAGAGAGTACAATCCCAACCGTGTTACCCGTAGAGATAACACGATTTGGATTGTAAATGCATGGCTGGTGACCTAACACCCCCCGCCACACGCCCTTGCGGCTTGCGGGGCATTGTGTAGATATGTACATACGAAGATAGAAACCGCGGTCATTCAAAACGAATGCGACGCCTCGCTCACCCACACTCCTAAAAGATGCACACTCACTCTCCCATCGATTGAATACGTGCATCGGTCGATGTACTCGGCGGTGAAAACATTCTGTCCTTTTAAACGCAAGCAAGCATTAAGGCTGTAGATAGATTCTGCTGAGGATCGAATTTTTCAGAAATATCATAAAACTCTATAAAACTGTTTAACTCTTTTTTCAAATAAAATATACATAAATCTTTCAATCCACGCTGAACATTAGAAATTCAATTGCTTTCCCGATGCATACCCGACTCGATTCAGACGGTTGCCAAGGGAATCTCAAGCCTTTAGATTAAACCGTGGAAACGCGGATAGGGCGAGTGGATAAATCTCCATTTAAAATAAAACTCCCCCTTATGAGTTCTAAACTCATAATGAAAGATAAGAAGACGGTTCAGTCTTAGCCTAAGTACGTGGTTTTTTTTAAAAAGTATCGGAAAAATAGATTTATTTCAGTTTTTAATATAATGCCTAAAAATTCTTCAAAGTACGAGTTCATCCCTTGAGCGCCGACACACTTTTGCCCTCGAGGCTTTTCCACGATTCAAAAGGCTCAATGGATTCCGGGAGGTTCGTACTTCACGGTACCCGTTCAAGCTTCTTTGACAGGGCTGAGGGTCCCATGGTGGCATCCTTTGAGGGAGGATTTCACTTTTGGGAATAGAAAATAGTCTGCTGGTGCCGAGTCGGGACTGTAAGAAGTTTGGGGAATCGCCGCGATGACATCGGAGCTCTTCGAAAGAAGACACTCACTCGACTCTGCTTTTGGTCGTCCGTCAAGACATTCGGGAGGACGAGTTTGGAGAAGATCTTTCGCATCGCCTAATTCTCGGAGATAGTGGTGTGTGCACCGTCATTTTACCAATGCACATCTGCGATCATGCGCACATTTAGCCGACGATCTGAATACAGCACTTCACGCACACGTCAGGAAAAAATTAATACCGATTGTTTTTACACAAACCTTGAAAGTAATTTTCGGTTCCATAAATATTGATTCATAAGTAACTGAGATTTTGAAAGAATTTTCCAACAACTGGTTATTTATTTATTAGGACCAATAAACCCTGGCATAAATCAGTATCGATATTAATCGGATCACCGGAGGATTTTCATCACGGCCACGATCAGGTGACGCTTTCCAAATTGCGGTCACACTAATTGCAGTTCATTGGCACGTTTTGAGATAAATTCCTCTTTCGAATTGTTTTAACCAGGAGTCCCCGCCAAAATGGCCTGATGGTGCACGATTCGCTCGGGTGGGGGAATCCATGCCATATCCAACATTCCTTGTGCCCTGGCATTCCTCCGCGGCGCGAAGGCAAGTTTGTGCCGCATGGAAAGCTAACGCCAGCAATTGATTCTCGCTAGTGAATGACCTAGAGGCAAGAATGCACTCTCGCCCGGATATTTGTGAGCACGCACGGAGCCCGACGTGCGACCAACGAAACATTCGGGAGATTCCTACGACGACGAATGGTTCCGCGCCAACACTTTCACGCAACGGACAACCTAAAGCAAGCGCGAAGCAGCTAGCTGAATTGAGAATTTGAACTTCCAACACCATTTTGCCGAACCCCTAATGATTTATAAAAAAACACAAAGGCAAGAGACGTGACTGCGGCTTTTTCTTTCAAGTGTGCCAAAGTTATAAGTGCCATGTTTGCAGAGCAAACTAGAGTAACTGACCACTAAAGCAATCATAATAAATGCCAAATGAATGACAATTCCGTTAATAAGAAAAATCCTAGAATTAGTGGACAAAACAACGAAAAACAATTGGCGGAGAAAAACATGGTCATGAAATTCAGTCAATTTATACCAAGTACGGGTCGCAACAAAAAATCAAGTGATTTCACTCAATTATCATGGCATGAAACCAATATCAGACATGCCAACTTTCAAAAATGAAAAATCGGGAGATTTTTAGAAGTGTATCACGAAGTAATCACTTTTAATTACCACAATATTTGCATGGCACCTTAATCCCTTTATGACACTTTGCCAATTTTTAATGAATGTCACACTTTATTAACATGTTAAGCTAAGTACACAATTTGAACAGTTCATCAAGAACGTAAGAAGGAAAAATCGGGAGTCTCCCGCTTAAATCGGGAGAGTTGGCATGTCTGCAATATGCATACGTTAAAGGCTTCGTTTGTATTGTACCCTACAGCACTTACATATTGACAGTTTAATTAAATAACACCAAAATAAATTAAAAACAACATTAAATAACAACAAAAAATGAGCATAACATAACAAACAGTATGAGAAACTAAAGGAAAGCATTTGTTTGACTACAAAAAGTCCAAATTCATGGAAAACGCAGTTGCCTTGATTTACAAGGGCAGGGCATTACGCCACTAAGTACATGCCTTATATATTTGGCAGACATGTTACTGAAGCGTCGGTCTACTGAGAACTACCGAATAAAACCAATACAAGTTGAGCACTGATTGATACACTGAGCGAGAGACTCAGGAAAAATATATCCGACACCCTGGAAAAATACATATTGCCACACTACTTCGAAAAATTTAAAAGATTTATTCCTCTAATGATTCATAAACTCACAGGATACATTTATGCAAAACTCGAAATTATAATTATAAAATCAAACCATAAGAAGAAATATAACTACAGGAGCATAACCTGCACGAGGTTACTGAAAGGAAATACTTTATCGTACATGTATGCATACACACACATAAGCATACCCATACCACTTCCAATGCAATCACCAAATGAGAAGGCTACTGGAATGTAAGAACAGGAAGACACTATGACACTCGCAAAATTCATCCCACATGATTGACACGAGCTGATGCCGGCCACGTCATCGTTTCACTCAAAAATCGTCGTGAGAACTTTCGAGAATTCATAATTTAAATTATTAATGCACTGGTCAAATCAGTCCACGAGATATTGCCAAGATGTTTCGACTAAGCTTGAGGTTTATCATGACTCAACAAAGCAGGTTAATTTCCTTAACTTATTTTCAATGAAGGTCAAAGTAAATTTCATCCAACAATCCCATAAATAAGTGTCCTATTTACATTTTATATAAAGCTCAATTTTCAAGAGAATTCATGAGCTGCAGGATGACACGAAGGCAGCACGTTTCAAAATAGCGGCACGGGGACAAAGGAAGACCAAAGAAGTCGGCGGCCGGCCCATGGGCGCAGTGGTCGATGTTTGGAAACCCATCTCGCAAGTGGTCGGTCGTCGGCATGGCAAGAAGGCAGGGAGAAGTGGGCCGGAGAGAGGATTCACGGGGGAGGGGGCGCACGAGGGGCGAATTGATTGGGGCGTTTTGAATGGGGGACGCAATGAAAAAGCGACGCGGTCTTATGACCAGTCGACTAATCAATCCCCAGAAGTGTGCCCAGGAACCTTCCCAAATCTCCCGTGACTGTTCCAGCAGTACGCACACTGCCAACTTCCCTCGACCACACCAACCCTCACCCCCCCATCCCCCTACACCTCCGTTGGACCCCCGAAACTTTCGCAACTGCCTGGGACACCTCTCCCTCTTTCATCACAACCCCCTGAGGGAAGGCCCCCACAAAACCCCCTACGTCGCTCACCATTTTCACCAACTCCTCCAGAGTCACCAAAACTCCACAATGAAGGAGAGGGACAACACAATGCTGAGAGGTGAAACCATAAGATATACATAAACTCTCCTGTTTGTGGTGATTGCAGCAATCAGTGATGGACCTAGAAGCGTCTCAGGCGGAGGGAACACGACTATATACGATACATTCCCTCGTGTCTAACGTATGCTAATCTCCTGCCAAAGCTGCTGCTGGTGCCATACATGGGATAGATTCCGCGCCTTGAATATTCTGCTTTTAGGTGCTCCTACCACAACCGTTATAGAACTGTCTAAACTTGGGTAATTAGATCCCAAGAAAACACATCATTCATTACCGAGTTTGGTTGTAGCAATTGGGTTGCTTAGACGGAACGTCGCTAACTTGGCTAATATGGCGAGCGATCATCTACCCCTTTCGCGGGTGAACCAAAAAAATATTATCACACACAAATGACAGAATAAACCTTACTAAGCATAAAATTCAAAATAGGTTAACGCATCACCCAATAAGCTATCAACATACACACAAAAAGAAAAATTAGTCTCAGAAAAAGGCACGTCATCAGGTACAAAATTATTCTAATCCGTTAAATATTTTACTTGGGTAACTCAGAAACTGCCATGAGCATTCTCCCTTGGTGGTGAAAGGTATTTGTGCAGCAAAAAAGAATTATTACGGAGAACGGTTTAAGGTAACAGAAAACTATGATGGTGTGCGAACAGAGAGGACGATTTAGAATGAAGAAGTATGCAGGAATCAATGAAAAACGTCCAACAAAACCTTTCCTAACAAAGATGACTGCCTGCATGAAATTAGGAAAGAATGTCTGTCATGGGGTGGGAACCACAAAGATTAAAAATTCGTCTTAACACCCAAGATATCTGCGCGAATCCCACCGAAATGGCACACTTCGCACGTTTCTTTTGCGGACGAAGGCGAAATATGGGAGCAGGAGATATTCTGCCACCCCTTCCCTTCTCGTCAACTATTAACTTAAGTACTTCCCATTTTAAACTTCCACTTTCAACTGACTCTACTATCTCTCACTGATGTAATTTCCAACCCTTTACGTGTGAACTCCAAAAAACAATGCCTATTCATTTCGTGAATTTCGAAAGCTCTATAAGTCAACTAAAAATATAAATGGAAGCATCAAGCAAGAAACCGAACGTTCTTGTCCATAATGCCAAAAAGAGAGACTAAAGTACCTTCGGTGTGTTCGCTCAACTCCAAATGGCGCGAGATTTCACACTCCGGCCGCGAAACATTTCCATTCGCCCGCCCGCCACATGGGCGGAAAATATCATGCGACCTGGAAATTTACCATAACAATGCCAATTTCGGATTAAAAATTTTCCGTCATTTCCACTCGGTAGGTGGAGCTCTAAAAACACGAAATGCTGCATCTTTTTTAAATTCGAGCTTAAAATTTCTCTGATAATCTTCAGGTAGTTATATCCCAAAGTGGGATTTAATTAATTCAGGCTCTATGCGAGAAGACATTATATATTTTTATTAAAAAATTAATAATCACCCCTTAAAAATGTGAGCTGAGGAGGCTGAACTGCGTGGCGGGCAACAAAAACAAAAATTATACTTGCATGAGATCACAACTTTCGAATAAAATTGTATTTCTGTCGACCAAAGTCGACCTGAGATGTGCCTCACATACATTTGTGAAACCCTTTTACTCTTTTAAAACGACCCACGACCAAGCTTTCGGGCAGTTTTTCGGGGTGAGGGGTGGGGAGAATTACAAGGGGCAGTGCTCAACCCCAAAGTATCCCAAATACAAAGTCACTGCTTCCCAAAAACGGGTCCCTCCGAAGTCTTGCTGACCCGAAAGATGTCACCGTAGGCAGAGCCATCCAAGAAGAGAACGACCCGGAAACTGGAGAGTGAACCCGGGACTCTTTTGAGTGGGAAAGTCGGATAAAATAAATGAAGACCTCAAAGATCAGCAGTTGGAAAGCCAGAGAAACACTGTATAATTGGGAATGAGATACAAATTTTGGTTACCAAGCAACCAGTGTTTGGCTCACTGGGGAGCGCGGAGACCGCCTGTTGGAGCGAGCCGTCCGTGGGTCGTGAGCAGGCCTCGGAAGCGCCGCCCGTGGACTCACCCGTATTTAATGGATCTTAGCCCGCACCCTCGCCCTAATGGTCAGCACACATATCTCCCCAAACCCTCTTTCTCCCGCGCGTCGCACCCCTGCCCGCCTCTTTCTTTTAACGCGCAGTCAACGCCCAGCCATTTTTTGCCCCCCCTCCAATCCACCCCCTGGCCGACGCACCCGCCGCATCCCCCAGCAACACCCCTCCCCGTCTGCCTTCGCCGTGCCCCCCACCGCTGACCCCTTCCCTTGCACGCCACCCCTCCACACTTCAAAGCTACCCCACCCCGTTTTCCAACGCCCTCTTAAATCTCATCCCTTTTTCGGAGCATCATCCCTCCGCTGCACCCCCTGTCCATCACCCTTCCGCCCCTCCTCCCTATTCTACGCATATAAAAATCCTTTTTTACTTTTTTTTTAAGGACACCCATCTGCTTCCGTCCTTACATTTTAAAATGTGAAAGGGTCTGAAAAGCGCTTTGCGCAACCGTATTATAAACCTCCAGGATAACGAGTGGCCGTAAAGCTAAAACGTTGCCACTTCTCCCGCAGGGCGGGGGGAGGGGGAGGGAGGGCAAAGGATCCGTGCGACAAATGCTCTCTCCCGATTTCAGCCATGCAGAAGGGGGGAGGAAGCGGATCCTAGGGCACGGATGAGAAATCAAAAAAATAACTAATGAGTTACGAAGTCACTGCGAGATGGAACAGTTTTCAGGTTTGGTTAGCGCAATCATTCGGTGAGAAACTCTTAACCGATGCATACGGAAAATATACAGTACTACGTAGTTTCTTGTACCTCATTGATGACAGGACTAAAACTTCAAGCAAATTTCAAATCATCATGAAATTTAATACTTTAAAAAGTCAGACATCCAATAACTCAGATTAAATTAATTAATTGTAGAGCTATACCTAAGTAAAAAAATCCATTCAACCATGGATAACCATCCCTTATTACCCGAAATCAGGAGTTAGCTCACTGTTATGGTTAAAGTTTTATCTTCCGTCTATGAAAGACATTTCGCCAGGACATTGAAAGATTTCTGAAGCAAACTTGTTTCTGTTTATACGATAAACGGGGTCAATTGCTGCCTAAAAAAACTAATTCCGTCAATCATTGCGTTTAGTTGAAATTTTAGCGTGGCGGAACAGTAAAATTTACTCATTACTGTACCATATTGTCACTACAATTATAGGAAATGAATAACATATGACCCAGAGGTTTTCGTGGAATGTGGCCATAGCATTATACATTTAAAATGTGTGCTAGTTCGCCCAATTCATTCTGATAATTCGTCAGCGAAGAAGCGGAAGGTGCAAATCCGGTCTGCGCATTTTCGGATGCCCGATTGACAAGCCACAAGTTTGCTTCGATCACGCATGCATAACGCTTTGAAAGGAATCGAGATGCTCACCGCCGTTTGCTACGCGTACCCAACAAACAAATACGCAACTGAAACCTTATAAGTTAATGCACATTTTACGACAAGAAACAAAGACATGCGACGCATTTGGAAGTCAGGTGACTAACACCTTAATTATTTCCATTTCACGAAAAATAAAAAGTAACGTCCGCTCCGATTGCTTTCGAAAATTACATTAAAATTCAAGAAAGCTTTTTCATCGTGGCAAACCAATATCTTCGCTAAGAAATGGCTGTAAAGAGAAAATTATGGTCTTTCAGCGAAAGGATCATTCTGTAAGAACAGTGAGAACGTTTCTGTGAAATGCGGTCGTTAAAGATGGGGATTTTTTCCATCGAAACAGTGGAGAGGAGAAGTTTCACAGAGACTCGAGATTCGAATTAACACAAAAAATAAAACAACACGCGAGTACATAAAAGAGCGGGGGTTGAATTCGCAAGAAAACGGGCCTGTAACCCGTCTCCGCGACTCATCACCCTATCGAGAAGATGGATCCCTCAACCCCACCGAAGAGTCATAACGCTTCCTTCGACAGCGAGCTTTGAGATAAAACTAAGAATCGAGAAACAATAACTAATGTAAAATATTAGGGGTAAATGGGGGAAGTGGACTCGTCACGTGGCCGAGCACGTCCTCCCACTTCCTTCCCCCTCCCCACAATCCCGTGGGGCCTGCTCCATCCCGTCCCCTTTCCCGATTCTCTCCTCACCCGTACTTTCCCACCATCTCGGTTCCCCCTTGTTACGTCACGAGGCCACGGTTTATTGAGGGCCAGACAAACCCCCGCCTCTCCCCGGATTCCCACCCCCATATCGATTCCGAAAACCTCCCCCATCCCACCCTGCTAATTCCCTCCTCCGCGCCACCCCTTCCCGAGGCCTCTTCCTGCTCCCCCAACCCATCGGGCCTCGGCCTCCCCCCTCGGCACCTCTTCCCCAACTTCGCTCCCTTTCGACCCTCATTGGCAGTAAACTGTAATGTTCCCTTCCTTCCTTTTTTTCCCCGCGATCGAATTCGTAAACATGCGTCATTCTAATTCCATCTGTCCCGCTCCGTGCTGCGGCCCAGAGACCAGCCTCCCGACCCAATCAATCTCGCCCTCCATCCCCGTCACCATCCTCAGCATCATCCATCCCACTCCCCCCCCCCTCCAGTTCCATCCCGCCTCCACGTTTCCACGAGCCCGACTGCACATTAAAATTTGGCCACGATTCGAGGGAGGAAAATGAAACAGCGTCGCAGTATACGGCACTCGTGAGATTTTATGGGAAAGAACCTCGACTATTCAATACGTAAGAGTAGTTCCATTTCTTTGATTGCGCACTGGAAAATAATATTCAGAGCTCAAATATATTTTTTCAAAAAAAAAAAGGAAATGGCAGCGCAAAATTTATTTCAACTAAGTAAAAGAAACTGCCAGGAATACCGCTACGGTATCTTCAGTAGAACCACCAGAGGAAGAGTACAAAATTTCTTCGCGGCGGAAATACTCGTAAATATTTATCTGAAAACAGTTCCTAAAAGAAACAAACATAAACAACTTTCGATTTCATGATCTAAGGGCTCAAATTACAGCAAACGAAATACAGGGTTCGCCCAGAAAATAAGTTTATGATGCTGATTGTCTTTTTTGACAAAAGGGGAGTCGTCCACTACGAATTTGTACCTGAACGACAAACTGTAAATGCTGCATTTTATGTCCAAGTGCTCGACTGGCTTCGAAAACGAGTCGCCCGCGTCCGGCCAGCGATCAAAAACATCTGGCGGCTGCATCACGTCAATGCGCCGTCTCACACCGCGCTTGTCGTGTCGGACTTCTTGGCCAAGCACGGCGTGGCAACGCTGCCGCACCCGCCCTATAGCCCGGACTTGGCACCACCGGACTTCTTTCTGTTCCCGAAGATAAAGAGCAATTTGAAAGGAACGCGATACGGGACTTTGGACGCCGTCAAAGAGGCCGTGACGACGTGTCTTCGAGAGGTTCCCGATGATGCCTTCGCGGGAGCGTTCCAGGAATGGGAACGCCGCTGGAACAAGTGTATCGACTCACAAGGGTCCTATTTTGAGGAATATTAGCTTAAGATATGTAAAAGTGTAATAAATTTTTTTTTCCTGAGCTCAGTACACTTATTTTCCGGACGAACCCTGTATGACTCCTCATATCCCAAACTATTTACGCACGCAACTGCGTACAATTTGGCTTAAAAACAGAACTACTCTAATCCAAAAAAAAATTTTACTCACCGTATTTTTTTTAATTGATGCGACAAATTATGAGACATGCCATCGCTGATAATAAATGACCCGATGATATACCGATTACACGAATATACAGCCCAAGTTTTTTATATTTTTTATGCAATACTTCCACTGTTGTTATTTCCTCAGCAATAGCTTTTTATTTTGTTTAAAATTTGATTTAGAAATTTCGCGACTAAGATGAGAACTCCTGCTATACACGCAAATACACGAACACCTTTACTTTTTCGCAAAGATTTTCTCGAGCTTTAAAAAAAAACATCTCGTAAATGAAGTATGGCTCCAACGCGGATAAAAATCATCAATCGAATATTACCCTTTTTATTTGTCAGTCTTAAGAGTCTCAGTTCTGCGACGGACACGCCTTCTTTCTCGTACGTGTGTCCTGTTTTGATGTCGTTTACCACGAGTACTAACATAACTAACTCTGGCGTGGTTCCGGCTCTCCTCGACCTCCCCCGCCGAGCGACCGGTCGGCCGGCCGCGCTCGGCCCCTTCCCACCCCCCCCCATCGCTACTCGAGGGAAGGGACTACCCTCCGCACCCCCCCCGCCATGTTCCCCTCACAATGGCTCCCCTTCCCCTTCTAGCCCGCCCACGCCTCCTCCCCTCCTCCGAAAACATGGCTACAACGCCCGCACAGCTCGAGGAAATTCATTTTAAAAAATAAATAGAAATCTGGATGACTCGCAGCTGCAGACCACTCACTAAAACCCTCGGTGAAGTCCATTATGAGTAAGGGGGGGAAGGGCGGGGGTGGGGGACCAAGCGGAGTAGGTGGGAAGGAAGGGAGGGAGGGATTAGGGAGGGGAAGGAAAGGGTTCCCGGCCATGGGGGGGGTGGATGATGGGTCGAGGGAAGGGGTTGGGGAGGGTGAAATGGGACGGGAACTAGGGATAGGAGAGGCTTTTTTTCGAGAGGGGCGGAGAGGGGTTGCGGCCTTTGATGGAACTGGAAAATTTGGATCTGGGATGAAGGCGGAATTGGGGCAAGGGGGTGGGGCGGGGGAGGGAGGGTATTGTGTGGAGAGGCAGACAGGGACGACGATCTGTTCCGCCAGGGGCCACTCTCTGCCCCCTCGCCGATATCCATTGGGAGCGGGGGGTTGGGAGTCGGTCGGGCTCGCAAAGAAGAGATTTGAAGAGAGCGCGGCGTTCACGGTCACTGGAGTCCATCTATTAAACCTCGCCACTAGTTTTGCCGGTTTGTTGTGCCCTATGACATTCCAGTTTAAGACTGATTCCGGCATTTAAGTCAGCACATACATGTACATCCTCGGATTTAAAACAAAATTGATGTGAACATTAGTTGAAGAGGTCGCATATTCGGAGGCAATAAGAGGGCAGTAATCCGTTTTAGGAGGAGGATGCCTCCGACGTTTCCGAAAAATAGGGTAATTATAATTAATATTTAGCATTTTGCGATGATGGCCTGTTACCCTTGCTAGCATTCGCGCAATAAGATGAAAATACGAACGGCCGAGATAATAAAATCTAAAAAGGAATTCAACTGCTATTGCACCATGGAATGAGAAAAATATCGTAAGGAAGGTTGGTTAGGTTGGGTTATCGGAAAAAATTCTAAACAACCCTTTTCGAATATGAATGAACATGGATAGTCACAATAAAGACATTAATTAAATTTTTGGAAAAAAAATAGCAGAGATATAAGCGAATTTTAATGTACAAGGTTTGTTTCAAAAGTATCGACTACACTTTTTTCCTTGGCGTGTGCGTTTAGTGCTACATTCAGACCGTCGGTTAAGTGTGCGTATGATCGCAGATAGTATTGGCATTGGTAAGATGACAGTGAACACCATTATTATTAGGTAATCTACCGGTTAAGGTAGGTTTTTGGATGACACAACTATCAAATAAACATTTTGTAACACCAAAAAAACCCAATCCAGCAACCTAATCTACATCAGGTCCCTCTTCATCTCTGTGTACTTCTTTCCTCCCTTCATCCCGTCTAACATCCCTATCCTGTTCCTGTCCTTTCCTCGTTTGCCTAACATTCTCCCCTCTATTACCTTCTTCAACATTCCACTACCGCTCAATACGCCTTTCATCCATTTTTCCTACCTCCATAGGATTTCTCTCAACAAACCCCTCTCCTCACCCACCATCTCCAGTACTTCCTCATTTGTTTTCCTTTCGGTAGTGAACACCATATCAATGAAAATTTGGCGATACGAAAGATCTGCGCTAAACTCGTCCTCTCGAAAGTTGACGGACGACCAAGCGTCTCCGCTTGCGAAGACCTTCCGCAACGCCATCGCGACGATTCCCCGACCCCTTTAAGTCCTAAATCGGTGCCAGCAGACTAATTCCTATTCCCAAAAGTTAAATTTTCCCTCAAAGGACACCAACATGGGATCCTAAGTGCCGTTGTCAAAGAGGCTTGTATGTGTATCCTTAAGGACCTTCCGGAATCAGTCCACCAGGGAGCCTTCGAGTCGTGGAAAAGCCGTTGGCAAAGTGTGTCGACGCCCAACGGATATACTTTGAAGAATTTTGAGGCATTGGAGCAATATCTGAAACGCATATATTTTTCTGAAACTTTTTCCGATACGGCCAAGACAAACCATGTGTACGAAGAGCATCGGTGATGAAAAGACTAAATCTCCAGCAATTAGAGATTCCGGTATTTTTGCAGGTATTTTAATTTCCAAAATGTCGTAGTAATGCCCACGGTCCTTCGGCAATGACTTCCCTGTTAAGAGAACAATTAATGCTCGAAGAGTGATGTGATGAAGAAATAACAAAATTTTCCGAGAGGCTCCGAAAAAAACAGCAAATCATATATCGCGCCCTCCTTCCCGTTCGCCTTATCGGGGTGGGAGAGGACGGGGGGCGAGTGGGGCCGACGAGGAATTACTAAGACAGTCAGCCGCCTCTAAGCCGATTCCATTAAAGTTCTTCGAATCAGAATTCCATCGCCGAGCCACTCCGCAGTTTTTGGGCATCCTCCCCCTGCCCTCCCGCCGCCCCCCGCCCTCCTGCCCATCGCTCCCATCCCCCCACTCAACGGGAAAGGGGGGGAGGCAGAGGTGGCGGGAGGAGAAGGATATCAAACCGGCAGATGGAAGGAAAAAATCGAGACGAAAGGAGGGAAACCTTGTAAAGAGCGGGAGATAGGGAGAAGCGATTTTTCAGGTTCGCCAAACAAAACACGCTCTCATAAAATGTCCGTTCTCCCTCTCCCCCTTCCCCGTCTCCCTATAAACGTGGAAGGGACGAGAATGAGGAAGGTGGCGTGGCGTGGAAAGACGGAGAGAGAAGAAAGAATTTTCATAGCGAATGAATTATTTACAACCGGTGAGCATCGCCCGTCGGCCCCAGTGCCAATGTTTTCATTAGCCACGGTGTTCTTCCTCCCTCCCATTGAAGCACCACCTCTGAAGCTCGCCCCTCTGTTCCTTCCGCCCCGGCCCATCCCTCACCCTCCAACACCACTCTTTTCCCGAATTCCGACAACTTTACACCCTTTAGACCGCACACCTCATCCCTACATACCAACACACTTCTTCCCCTCCGGTCCATTTTTCGATCACTGGATCACGTAAGCGGCTTCTCCTTTAAGCAGCCTGAAAAAGTGGCAGTGGTGCGCACTTGTTTTTTCTACTCTTGACCCGTGGCTACATTTCACACCGAGGCTGATCAGTCTCGTCCGTTGAGGTAAGATTACCTGAACTGAGCAGGTGCGAGTGTAATTTTAATCCATCGGGACGAAATTCAACTGGGAGAAAAATGCTGAGAAATAATTTCTTACAGCGATTTTCCAATTAAGTAAAGATTTTATGCTTCAGAACAGCCCTAGAGAAACCGAACACGGACATTCAACTGAGCCATCAGTTGAATGTCCGTGAACCTAATAAACCCGAAGGTCGGTTTAGTAGGTGATGGTAGAGCTCACCCATGTACCAAGCCCAACGGCGTGTGCATATTCACACATCAGGGTAGGGGGGCCAGTTCCTTTCCCTGTGCCGGTTATGGTTTCCCAGGAAGACCTGGTACCCGAAAAATCAACTAGCTTGGGTGGAGCTGCAGGTGCCCAAAGTGCCTTGCCCGGGAATCGAACCCGGGACCCTCCGGTCAGTAGTCCAACGCTCTACCCCCTAGACCACCGCGACCCGCATATATATATATATATATATATATATATATATATATATATATATATATATATATATATATATATATATATATATATAACTTAGACAGTAACACACAGCACGAGGACACATAAAAAGAACACTCACAATAATATCTTGATAATTTCGACGGACTTGAGCTCCGTCTTCTTCGGAAGATAAGATATGACTGAGTTCCTCTTCCGAAGAAGACGGAGCTCAAGTCCGTCGAAATTATCAAGATATTATTGTGAGTGTTCTTTTTATGTGTTCTCGTGCTGTGTGTTACTGTCTAAGTTTTTTATTCAACACTTCCGTGTTACTTCGAAGAAATCACATATATATATATATATATATATATATATATATATATATATATATATATATATATATATATATCGATGATGAGGAAGTACTCACGAGAGCAATATAACCTTTGGACGGCACAATAGAACACAGAATAAAACAGATAACACGTAAAAGGGCACTCACACTGTAGATGATTTAAGCTTTCGGCCTACTCCGAGGCCTTGTTCAGGTCAGACTGGCAGTCTGAAGAAGAAGAAGAAGGCCTCGGAGTAGGCCGAAAGCTTAAATCATCTACAGTGTGAGTGTCCTTTTACGTGTTATCTGTTTTATTCTGTGTTCTATCGTGCCATCCAAAAGTTATATATATATATATATATATATATATATATATATATATATATATATATATATATATATATACATATATATTAAAGCTCTAATCTGTGTTCGCCTTTTGTGTTTTCCTATCCCCTTTCCTTATAAATATTTCTATGTTTGAATATATATATATATATATATATATATATATATATATATATATATATATATATATATATATATATAACAGATAGATAGACAGATAGACAGAACAGGATAGGGATGTTGGACGAGATGAAGGGAGGAAAGAAGTACACCGAGATGAAGAGGGACCTGATATAGATTAGTTTGCTAGGTGGGGAGTCACAAAATGTTTATTTGATAGTTGGGTCCATCCAAAAACCTACCTTAACCGGTAGATTACCTTAAAAAAAAAATATATATATATATATATATATATATGGGTCGCGGTGGTCTAGCGGGTAGAGCGTTGGACTGCTGACCGGAGGGTCCCGGGTTCGATTCCCGGGCAAGGCACTTTGGGCACCTGCAGCTCCACCCAAGCTAGTTGATTTTTCGGGTACCAGATCTTCCTGGGAAACCATATTCGGCACAGGGAAAGGAACTGGCCCCCCTACCCTGATGTGTGAATATTCACACGCCGTCGGGCTTGGTACATGGGTGAGCTCTACCATCACCTACTAAACCGACCTTCGGGTTGATTACTGTGTTTATGGTTTTATATATATATATATATATATATATATATATATATATATATATATATCACTACAAAATTCATCACATTCATTTAATTATATTAAATGAATGTGATGAATTTTGTAGTTTAATGTTTAAAAATATTTGCGTGTGTGTGTGTTTTATTTCTGTGCGTACGTACATTTTAAAAATTTATCTGGTTAAATTAAAAGGTGTAAAACCAAATATTAGGGATTCCCATGGTTGTCGATTGGGCCAAATTAGTGCCTACTAAAAGAGAAACAATTTTCCCATTAGAGTAATTAACCCTTTTAATAACAGCTATAAAATTGGAATTATGTATTAGAACAATGGAAAAGAGAGAAAACAAAATTAATTACATAGTTTTATATAGGCACTTCCACCGTTTTCTTTAAATAAACATCTGCCGACCATTCTTCAAAACTCCACGCATCGAATCAAATATTTATGACGGTAAGCGGGACCCCAATTCCCCGTAATGCAAAAATTGGTACCACTTCACTCTTTTAAGTAATCACGTAATAAAATAGGCGTAGGTTCGTTAGCTACAGGGAGAAAATCGACATGTGATTCCGTAGGACGTTAGAAATACAGGGCAGACAGGAATAAAATTGTTATATTAAATTCCTGGTTTCATTCTTGCATACTTTGTAAATACCGAAGTTAAACACTCATGGGTATGATCATAAACCGCGGCCAAGTATCTAGAGACGCAGAAGTAAAAAAAAACTCCCATCTGACAATCGCATCGAATTTTCGCAGAGGGGATGAGTTGTCGATCGCATTCACTCGGAGCCAAGAATCATATCCTCGCATTAATGTTAATTTAATTTGGAGAATTTTAGCAACGGAGTGTGAAACGCCACGAGCAAACCCTTCCTCTGGGTCTTATCGTTTCGACCGAAAGAAATAAAGTTCTAGCCGGGCACCGGATGTCCACCCTGGGAGATCCCCTCTTTCCTCCAACAGTGCCCCTTCCTTCATAACGAACAACCCTCGAAATATTATGCTTCGGCGCAGAAATGAGTAACCAGTCTTTATCTCTCTCCCACCTTTTCGCGCCCCTTCAATCTTGCCTTTTCATTTCAAACTGCTTTGCTATCATCCTTTTATTTTCCAATACTTCTTCACTCGCCCGCCACTCAGCCGACCCTCCGTTCTCACACGTCTAACTGCTCCCGCCCCCGACTCTCAAGACTAACTCTTATCAATAATGAAACCCATTACCACATTCCGGCCGTTCCGAGCTGGATACGACCCGAGAATCCGTTTTATACAGCCTGGCATAAATACCCCAAGATATTTCATGGGTGCCAAAATACAACGAATTTATATCTTTACTATATTTATAGAAGAGAATACTTGGTCAGATAAAAAAGAAGTCCTCCAGGCAGCAAACATACAAATAAAAATGCATCCATTTGGAGACTCGTGCTAGATCGAATGACATCATTGACGGTTGACGGAAACCCACTCACCTAATGTTCAACAATTTTGCAATTATAAAAAAGCATTGAGCAATTAATTCACTACGGATAAAAAGACAAACCTTATGAAAAAATAACTTTTAAATAGATTTCAGAATTTCAGGTACTGCTGTAATGAAACTGAAGTCACGGGGTCCCTCACCGAATGAGAAAATGGAAACCTTGTCCCTACCGCGGAGACGCCTGCGACGGAATGAGATTTCTCTCAAGCAGTTCCAATAAATTGCTAGAACTTACCAAACACTTAAAAACCGAAAAAAATTTGATTTTCACAAATTTGTTATCTTTCAATCTTCCAGAGTTCAAATTCGTAGCCAGCAAATATACAGCCTCAGAAATTTGCACCTGAATCCGCCCTTGAGCAAACAATTAGGCAATGATACAACATCCATTTGGGAAGCTGCTGATGGGTACATCATCGGTATTTATTTTCAATTGCTTTACAAATTAAATCAAACTGCGCATATTCACAGTTTTGTAAAGAATGAAAAGTTCTTTTTTCACTCCCGTAGAATTTATGGATCTACTTGCAGAGAAAGCAGAGGCCTCACTTAAGCGGCCATCAATCGCGGATATATTTAATCGCGGATTTATTTAGATTTAGACTTTGACATTATAATGTAACCATTTCAGAGAGTAAAAATCATTCGCCTTGACCGGGATTCGAACCCGGATCCCTCGATATCCGGCCGAGTGCTTAATTGGTTAAAGCACTCGGTAGCTTAATTGGTTAAAGCACTCGGCCGGATATCGAGGGATCCGGGTTCGAATCCCGGTCAAGGCGAATGATTTTTACTCTCTGAAATGGTTACATTATAATGCACACATAGCGGGTGACTCCGTTAAAGTTACTTTTACAGTTTCTTGAAATTTGTCTAAGGTATGAACAGCCTAAGTGTTTGAAATTGGCTTTATTAACATCGTGGACTGTGGCGCGTCGCGCACGACTACGAATGCCTGTGACATTGTATGTACGGTATTTCGTCATAACATCTTGTTCCTTTAAAGCCCCCAAAATTTCAGAGTGTAAGAGGACGTCTCGGTAGCTTAATTGGTTAAAGCACTCGGCCGGATATCGAGGGATCCGGGTTCGAATCCCGGTCAAGGCGAATGATTTTTACTCTCTGAAATGGTTACATTATAATGCACACATAGCGGGTGACTCCGTTAAAGTTACTTTTACAGTTTCTTGAACTTTGACATTAGTTTTCGGCGTATTTTGACCAAAGCAATATTTCGAACGAAGTACATCATCTTAATTCTCCTCGTTCAAAGGAAACGATGGTCAAATTAGTTTTCCAAAATGGTCACGAGAAGGAAGACATGAAGCATAGACGAACGAAATCCACCAGAGACGGCTACGCGAAAAGGAAGTCTGGTGTCGTCTGGAGACTGCAACGAACGAAATCTTCCGCGGCACCACGAAATACCAGCAGCATCCGACCATCTTGAGCGGCGGCTCCAAGGTGTACCATGACGTTTTTTAGAGAGCGGTTCCATGCCGACCCTATCGCAAATACTCCAAGGGCAATAATGAATGCAATTTAACGAGGCACCCTCTCAGCACTCGAAGGCTGCTCACACGAATACTCACTCTTTCACGAAATAATGAGAGCTCCGGGAACCTCGGGCGAGTTGAGCCGCCCCCGACGAGGATTACAGCCGGCGCACACGCCTTCTCGTGGCCCTCGCACCAATCCTCTGGTCTCGCTCCTGCCACTCCACCGCCGCCCTTCACCCCCCCCCCAGACGCGCGGTGGCTCACGGGCAACGTTCCGCACACCGTCACCCCCGCCCCGCGGCCCCCGACGGAGACCACCCTTCTCGCTCGCCCCGTCCCGGGCAATAAACCTTCTTCTACAGAACACACCTCGAAATTCCTCATCCCCCCGCCGGTCCCCTCAATCTTGGCTCTCCAAACCCTCGCCTCCCCCTTCTTTCTCTTCCCTCTAACTTTCGCCCTCCACTCAACAACAAATACACAGGTGCCCACAAACAAGAGCTTCTCCACGGAAGGCGGAGCAGCCGAGTCGGAATGACCCCTGGCCGCAAACGAAAATATCTGGCATAGATATTTCTCTCTTACTGGTAAGGCAGGGAGTAGCCTTTCTTTCGACAGGGAAGGAGGGGGTGAAAAAACGCCCGATTTAGCAAAGTAGCAAAGACATTCCTCTCCTTGGATCCACGGATATTAATTCCACGTTCGTATTCCTTTGCGCTCCGTTCAGTTTATCAAGACAGATACATACTGATCTATATTACAATATACGCCGGCTTTGAACAAAATATGGTCATTTTCACAAATTCCAGTGGAGACTGAGACTCTTTCCATCTTCTTGACTGTCGCAGTGATTTCCCATCACCATTTTAACAAATTATATTGTTCGTGGATAATTGAACATTATGTACCGAGTACATTGTGGCTGGAACATACAAACTATGTGAACACATGTAAGTATAACGAAAATCCTCCGTATGACTTTTTTATTTTCATTTTACTCGTACATTTCTTCCGGGAAATTTATCAAATCAGATATATCAAGTTCTTCTGCGTAAACCGCCTAATTTCGCGCTAAGTTATGAAATCGATATTTAAAAAAGAAATTACAAAGCCGTCAAGCAAAGAAGTCCTGGAGGAATGTACTGCAGGGTATTCTGTTTCTGGCGATTGACGAATGCATAAATTCCGTTCATCTGTGGAGAGATTTTGGAGAGGGTGAGTGTGGAGTAGCAGTCGGAGAGGAGGCCTAATTGAAATGAAGCGGCCGGCGGGTCGGCCCTCGCGCGGGCGAGGGGACAGCGGAGAGAGAGTGGGAAGTGCAGAGGGTGAGAGAAGGGAAGGCGTGGTGGCGGCAGTGACCGGTCGCAAGCGTCAAAAGCCGTCATTACGAAACCCAGCGTGACCGCCCATCTCCCGCCCTAACTCCCTAAAGCCTTCCCGAACCCCCTCTACCCTCCCCTCGCCAAACTATTCACTTCACTCGCCAGCACGCACGCAGATTAAAACACACGCACGGGCCTCTTCCATCCCTCAGGTCGTCGCCGCGTATAATTTGATCCCCTGGTCCGCGAAGACACCTCGCACTCTTCGCAAACGTATTCTCTCTTTCTCCCTCTTGCTACGTGGCCAACCCTCGGTCATTTTTCTGAACGAGCTCCAATTACATGAGCCGATTCTGAAAATTAGGAATCTAGAATTTCTATTAGAAATATCCACGAGATGAATGACAAGACATACTGAAACATTGGTACCACTATGTGTGAAGTCGCTCTTCTCTGTGCACAACCACTGGTAATTGCCAGCTACATGGTTTCCATTCGAGTAGTAGTATTGTTGGCGAGGCGACCGACAGCCGAGGTCATTTGCACCATTGGGGACGGACAGGTAATGTTCAAGGGTGAAGAGAAACGAAAGGCCGTCTGGTCTGGCCGTTCTTTCACCTTCCGCCGCCGGGACTCAAACCCGGGCGTCTGGGTGGAAAACCAGTACGTTAGCCACCGCACCATCCCAATCTCCGGTTTCCCATGGCGTGGAAGTAGTAGTTGTCATGAGGGCAGGCGGAGCAGACAGCCGAGGTTATTACGGATTGAAGGGGAAAAAGTAGAGGTTGAGAAAAACCCGGCGTCGGCACTAGCCTACTCTTAACGAAAGGCGCCAAGGAAACCAATGGTGCTGTCTCTCAAAGGACTCTCTACATAACATCTCAAATAGGGATCGGGATGAAACTGAAAAATCTACCGCCTCCAGGATTCGAACCTGGGCCGTCTGGGTGGGAAGCCAGTAATTAGCCACCGCACCATTCCGGTCCCCTTTCCATTCGATTAAGTTTTGTTTGGGAGCGGTATTTCACCTCCCAGCCTTCCTTCGAAGGATCGCCAACCGACTAACTTCCTTCTTGGGGGATCCATTAGTCTCAACCTTTCCAAACTTTTCGTCCCGAGTGAAATTAAGTGTTTTGATGCCAATGTTCTCTCGTTCCGAGTCTTTGTCACCCTTGGGGCCGGAAAGTTGACTTGACTTGCGCAGAAAATCGAAAGCGACTTTACTCTCCCCGTGCAATGATCCGCTCGATCAAGCAGAGAAAATGTAATGAATATTCGAGCGCAAGCTGTTAGTTCTGAAGATTACTCACGCCGACACCCAGCCCAACGAGGAAGAAGATTCAATTTATATTTGCAATCAGTCGCTCACACTTTCGAGTATTTAAGGCAATATACATATTTCAACTTTTTTTTTTAAAGTTCCCAGTACTCCTTTATCGACTGCCATTTATTGACCCGAGACCAATCTAAGTACCATTTCGGGCAATAACTTCATCGCACTCTAGAAGTGTTACACTTAAAAAAGTGTTAGTTGATCCAGCCGCCTTGGACAGCGATATCAGACGCGAAGGCTCAAATGGATCGGGTGAATGGCACACGGCCTTTTCATTTGAAGTGGTGGGCACTCTTTCGACCTTTTTCACACCTCCTTCCTTTCAGGAGAAGGTCGTCCTTTGGGGATAGGGCAGTAAAGGGTTTCTCGCCCTCTTGCGCCCGCGTGGGGTCTTATCCCACACCAATCTCTTAGACATCAAAGATCCATCCTTTGTACTAACTGTTCCCTCGGGCGCCTTCCCCCTTCCACACTTGTCACCAATATGGTAATGCCTCCCGTGCCATTCCTCTCGCGAATGAGACTCGCGGCGGCTCCCCGCCGAGGATGTATTGACACTGCGGGCTTTCGTCTTCGCCCACATCCTCCCAATTTCCCTCAATCCGCCCAGTTCCCTCAGAAGACGCCGCGAATAAAACTTTGACCAAATCATTGCGTTTGGTGAATTTTTAGTCCCTATTACATTCCTCATCCAGCATAAGGAAAACTTTCCTGCTTGGCATGCCAATGGGCGCCTCAATGAACGTGCTCGGCCGATGTATTTGACAATAATTATCCTGGTAGTGTGGACTAAAAAAGCCGCGCAATTGATTGTGTCCTCAGGAACGCATTACGCATAATCTATACCAAGGCTGGAGGGAAAGGCAATGATAGTCATGCACTTCGGTCACACGAGACTAATGACACATGGGTCTACAGCACGAGAAGAGGAAGGGATTCGAAGGCTTATTAATATTGCATTCAATGGATGCGTTGGAAACTATTTTAAATTTAAAATACATTCATCCTAATATGTTTAACTTCTCAATTTTGGAATGGCAAACTATCTAAACCGCAGTCAATGACCTGATTCATTTACGAACGGGGATAAAGTTAACAGTTTCAGGCTTAAATTTGTGGAATTCCTTAATGATGAGGGTAGAAAATGAAGAGAAACTTTACACTTACACACACTTTTAAAGTTCTACGACCATGGTTTCGATGATGCGCAGTATCGAAACCGTGGTCGTACAACATTATGGAAGTGAAAAGTTTCTCTGAATAAAAAATAAGATTTTTTCCCTCATTACGAACAGGGAACCACGCGTCTTACTTCACTCTTTTTTAAAACCAATAATTTGAAACTTCGGAGGAGGATCGGTTTAGGAGGATCACATTTTCAAACGGTCGATAAAAAATAACAGACGATGTATCGTTTGTTGGGACATTCTCAAACTTACCGTTTTGTTTCAATTTAAATTTTCATAATAATTTATTAATTATTCTGACATCCGGGGACGATTGCCTAATTTTTTTCCATTTCCCTAACATCGTCTTGTTACTAAATTGCAATTTATTAGGTTGAAAATTTCAGTCCGAGTGACTGACATCAACAACAGTTAACGGTACTCCAATTCTGCAGAAGAACATAACTACCATTACAATACAGTCATATATGATGGGTTTATCAATTTCTAATTGTACATCTTGTTCACGATTACGACACAGTCAACCAACTAATTATGCGTTGATTTAAAATATTTTGAAGATTTATTTTTTACAACTGAAGGATAATTTTTTTTAAGGTTTTGCAGGTATTTCAATTAATGTGCTCCCCTAGTTTTCCACATTTCAGAACCTTATACAACGCCCCTGATAGCCATTCAAGGAATAAATAACGTCTTAGCTCAGATTGCCAATAATGTTCGTGGCTATCCCCGATTAAGCGTTTCAGTGGGGACGATCGAGTGGGAAGGAGAGGCGCTGGTGAAAAGGAGGCTGTGGGGGCGGAAGAAACGTTTAGGCCGGGCGGGAGGGGCGGCGATTTCGGGAGGGGCAGACCTCCGGGAAATTAAGGAGGTGGCGTTAATGACTGATGATTTGGAACGTTGCCTACCCAAAACATAAGGATCATGTGCTCCTTTTTTCCTCGAAGGGGATTTATTTCCAAGTCGCCCAACGTAAACTGAATTTTTTTTTACGGCCAGAAGTTTACATTGAAAACCCCAAGGCTCGTGCTTATTTCCTTCCATCGCCCCGATAGTAACCCTTACATCCGAATATTAATTCCCAATTTACCGCTGGGGGAGAAGATGAGAAAAAAAGTCGTGGTTTATAAAATGTGAAACATCGTAAAACACGAAAGTTGTTAAAATATGAAGCTGTATTCAAAAGTATAGCAATATTGGTAGACAAAAATATTTAACCAAGGAGAAAAAAATTAAAATTTATGAAGTGACACCTCACTATGGTCGGTAAGAATGGAATAGATTCCACAAATTCTCATTAGCACGGAAGGGCAGGAGGTGTTTAACACCTTTTTGCGTGGTGACATAAGCATTAGTCGTGACTCATTAGAATATACGGAATCCATAATAGCGAGAGTACACAGACGCTGATGCACTATAATAATTTTGGTAATGGGCAATTCATAAAAACGAGGGATAAATGTTATCGCCGGCCAGGGCCAAATGGTACATTTAAGCTGTTTTTTTTCGGTCGGGAACTATGGGTTGTTACTTCGCTAAAATATACAGCCTTCACGCGTCATAAAAATATTCGACGCATCCATAAAACGTCAACAGTTTAATTAGAATGTGGGCGCTACGGAAAAGCGGCGCTGCGGTCGAGGCGGCGGGCGTGCAAACCATTTTTACAGAAAACGAGATTCAGTTGGAGAGATCTCTCGAACATTCTCAGATTATGCGCAGCGATAAATTTGGGAGGCGAACGTTTCTCCTAAACACACGCCAGAGCCAAACTATTCGAAAATTGAATTGCGGCGGCCAAGACATAAAACAATGAATCCTCTCTTTAAATAAAAACAAAACAATGGGTAGATGATCTCAAAGTACTTTATAAGCAAGCGAATGAGGATACGTATGCATTAAAGAAAGAATGTTTTTTGCTCCAAACAGATTATTTCAAAAGACGAACATTTCACCACTATGAGCAAAGATTTCTCAATATTATGACTGGTCTTAGTATTATTGGTATTCTACTGTTTCAGGTAGGTTTTGGATGGGCCCAAAACTATTAAAAAACGACACAACGATCCATTTCTAGACATCTCCTAACAAAACACAGCTTTATATCGGACACTAGAATAAGCCCCCCTTCAATCCGCATATTACCGTCAACACTTCATTCCATCCAACGCATCTGTCCTACGCCTTCCAGGCTTGTCTAACCATCTCCACGCGGGCCTCTTCCCTTCCTGAACCCAAACTGATTATACCCTAAGCAATGATTTGCCCTCGTCTCCATTTTCTGATGATCCCAAGTGCCATTTAAGCTGCGTGCAAAATAAAACTTAATGTTCTCGATATATCTTTTTTGATACAATCCCATTTTTCCTCTATTGAACCCGTCACTCTCTCTCCACATAATGTTCTCTATAGCCCGCCGATAACTCTTAATAATAATTCCTATTGCTCCATTTAATTCATCTACATATATTGCATTGCATTTCTGAAGCCCCCTTCTCTGTTTTATCCTCTCGAAGGCTTTATTAGGGTAGATTTGTGGTATTTTGGGAACTTTATTCAGAGTGCATGAGAAAAACCTTACTTTATCATTATAACTTCACTCATATCATTTCTAATAAATAATACTTCCCAATTGTCCACAAAATCTTCCAAAAGCTAGAGCCTACACATAAAATAAGTGTCGTTACCCATCTAGATAGTTAAAATCCAGTGTCTAAATATAATTAACATGCCAAAAGCGGAAATTTCATTAGTCTATCTAATCCTCGCAACCAGTCCGTAATAATGCTTGCATATCATATAATTGGTGCGAAACATTAGTTCCTAAACACCCTTTTTAACATTTGGAATCAAAAACAGTTAATCGATGTAACCGTAATTAAAATACGTAATATCAAAGACATTGTCTGCATAAATTTCGATATTGGTGCCGCAATGTAAATTATATTTGAAACTAATTATGAATAAACCCATTACTCGATAGAAAACAATTTCTTAGAGATATGCAGGGAGGTAGGGCAACGGCTACAATGAAAGAAGAATCCTGAAGTCCAGTCATAATTAGAGATACTTCGATTCTCATCTGTGCCCGATTAAGTGCCCAGTTCCACTCGAAATTCCGAAAAATGAACGTTTTAATGAAATGGGAACATTCACTTACACGCGTCGCTTTTGTATTTCGATTACGCATCGTAAATGGAATGCTTGCATTACATTCCGTGACCCAAATCAATCATTCGCATTATTAACAAAGGTCTAAGAGTCACGGCACGGCATTTTTATCTTTTTAAAGACATGAACATTTTTAGGAGTGGGAAGTAAATATTCAACAAAATTACTTGTAATACAATTTTCCACCGGAAGGATTAACCAGACGAACCTATTACGATAAAGAGGATTCCACCGTTAATCTCTTTCATTAGCCGGCGGTAAAAACTTGTAATATGCCCATCCCTTACATTTAAACCTTGAATAATGCAGGCAAGGTCTTCACAATCTTAAATCCTTACAGTACAGAAACGTGAGATGTCCCACGAGAAGGAATGGAGCAAATATAATATTCAAGTGCTACGGGAGGGAGGAGGGGAAGAATTGAAATGCAGGGGATGGAAGGGGATTAGGAGGGGTGGGGAGATTAGCTCTCACGGAGACACATGCGGGAGACGACGAGGGATTGGAGGGGGAGGCAAGGGAATGAGGGAAAAGACAGGAAAAAATCCGCTCGCATAATTGCGGTCTAGAAAAAAAACAGCCAAAGGGGAGGGAAAGTTGCAGAGCGGTCCCATCCGCCGACAGATGTGCGTTTTGTACAAAGCCATTCGCTCGGCTGTGTCCGCGCAGTTTTCGCCTCGCTCCACGGGGACAGCATGGGATACGAACGTCCACCCACTCCCTTGGACCGACCACGCCCACCCACCACCTCACGCCACCACCCCCACACGACCCAACCCCGTCTACCAAACGTCTCTCTGACGCATCGGCCTCTCCGAAGCAATCTAGACTCCAAAACTCATCTTGGTCCCTCAACCGACCCCCAACGCTCCACTCCACCACCCATTCCCCCCCCTCATCATCCCTGATGTCCCTCCCTCCCACTCGTACGTCACCCCGAAGAAATATGGAACCCTTCCCAGGACACAAAAGGCTTTGCCATCAACTCATGGAATCGTGGATCCTACCTCATTCCAACAACCAGTCCAAAGGGAGAAAAATAATAATTTATTATGAAAAAGCACAATTTTACATGAAAAACATACTCAAACGAAGTTTCTCCTACCAATATTTGTAAATTATGCTCTAGAAGCCAAAACTTGACCCAATACAAATTGCTCTTTATAAATTGCATCTTCTCAGTGTAAGAAGTAACATAACTGAGGGACTAGGTTTCTAAGGTTTTACTTACACATGCCTAGGAGACCACTTTTCTACGAAGACGGGAGAGATTGGAGAGCGAGAGAAAAGAGTTTGAAGGCGATTTTCAAAGTCATATTACGGGAGAACGCTGAAAATGAAATGGATCGACGGACTAACTACTGAAGAAGTACTTGGTAGAGTGGGGAAAGAAAAAATCATATGGAGGACACTTATGAGAAGATGACGGCAAGATATCCTGTGGCAAGAAGAAGGAAACAATTTACTAAAGACTATAACTAAAGGGAACATGGAGGGAAAGGATTACAGAGGAAGGCCAAGTTGGAACCAGGTGAATCATACTACAGAAAATGTCGGTGCATGGAGCTATGAGGGAATGAAGAAATTGGCAGATAGGAACACGATACAGTTTCTAGAACTGTTACTAACTAATCTGCGGATTGATAACACATGGATGATAATATTTTTGAAGTGACCCAGATTACTGAGGCCATACTGTATAGTCAGTCAGTGAGTTTCCGTCGAACTAGAATTTAATAAACGAGATTCAAGGGAACAAAATATCTATATATAAGCCTGGATTGGACACTGTGACCTTCAGGTAAACCGAGAAGTACTTTTCCATAGGAACTGAAAACAGAGTAGATGCAGTAGATCATAAAAAAGAAAACAGTAAGACGAGCTGAGTTCATTGCCTACCCTATGAATGAGTGGACGTTAATGTGAGAGGTAAAATTTTCAGCAGTCAGGAGAAAACCGGTGTTGTATTGTAGCCTAATCATATCGAACGGCGCCTGGCGCTCCGTCCCATCTGACGGACGCAATATTCCACTTGAACTGGAAGACATTTAACTAAACTTCTGTTCGATAGGTATCGACTGAAACGACCCATTGCTGTAGTACAGCTTATATGGTCAACAGTGGTCCACTCATCAAGTGCAGACGATGACGTTCGACCTTGGACAACCGCATACTCCTCTTCTTTCAATGCGTAGTGATCGAAAAGATAACTGAAGACTGACACCACGTGGAATTCAAGGAAGGATCGGAATACCACTGTAAAATCCGTCACCGACGGGATTCGATCCCCAGCTTCTTGTAATATATAATGAGTCATATCTTATCTTCCGAAGAAGACGGAGTTCGAGTCCGTAGAAATTATCAAGATATTATTGCGAGTGTTCTTTGTATCTGTTCTCGTGCTGTCTAAGTTTTATATATATATATATATATATATGTGTGTGTGTGTGTGTGTGTGGGTGTGTGGGTTGCGGTGGTCTAGTGGATAGAGCGTTAGACTGCTGACCGGAGGGTCCCGGGTTCGATTCCCGGCAAGGGAATCTTTGGGCACTTTGGGCACCTGCAGCTCCACCCAAGCTTGTTGATTTTTCGGGTACCAGATCTTCCTGGGAAACCGGCACAGGGAAAGGAACTGACCCCCCTACCCTGATGTGTGAATGTTCACACGCCGTCTGGCTTCGTACGTTATATATATGTATATATATATATATGTGTATATATATATATGTATATATATATATATATGTGTATATATATATGTGTATATGTATATATATATGTGTATATATATGTATATATATGTATATATATATATATATATATATATATATATAACTTAGACAACAACACACAATATGAGAACACAAAAGGAAAACTCACACGTTCTTTCTTGATAATTTCGACGGAACTGAGCTCCTCCTTCCTCGGAAGACGGAGCTCAGCCCTAACGTAATTGTCGGAATTGAAGGAATACACGTTGTAGATGGGGATGCCTGCGTCCAAGACCACTATTTGTGAGAACAAAGCACTATGGGAAATGAAGACCAAACAAGGGGGTGGACAGAAATAACGATTTAGTGGAATGTTGGGTTGTTCTGAGATCGTTCCAGGAATTCACGATTAAAGGATTTGGTCAGACGGATTCATTCTCCTTCGGGGGTGCATTCTATTGACTGTAAAACGTAGCCTCTTCACTGCTTACTAATTGCCGTCAAGAAAAAGAGAAGTGGCAGCTAGTTGAAGCAAATAAGTACCTCACGTTTAATTTCGGAACTAGAAATGGCCCAAAAAAAGAAGGATAACGTGGCAACTCAATATAGAAGTGGGATTCGGGAACTTCGAGGACCTCTTTGTGAAGTCTGTGCGTCTTCAGAACGAGCCGTTCGGGAGAGTAGAAAGGGAAAATCCCATTAAATTACTGCAGAGAATGAGCGTATGTTATCCCGAGGAGTCTTGAAAAGTGGCCCAATCCGTTAGTTTTACTGTGGCGAAACGTGATCAATCATCCAACCAAATAGGAAAGCACCCTCGGATAAAATAAACCCCGACTCGGACTAACTCTCAAGTTTATCTCTCTATTCATTAGCAAGGGGGGGGGCACAGACTAGATAGAATTCTACATCTTCGCTCACTTCCGTCCGGACTTGCCCGATTGCCCGCCACCTTCCCATAATCTTAAAGCCTCGCCAAACACATTCCCTTCCTCTCTTCATCGCTCAGCCACTCTATAATCCGCAGCGCGCGGCAAAATCCTCGAGCCAGCTGTGCTTCGGCACCGCCGCTTGCACCACGGCACCATCCATTCCCTCCCCGCCCCCTCCCACTCCACGTCCACCACGCCGGGCCGAAAGCATCCATCCATCCACGCCCCTCCCGCCGCCGCCATCTGACATCATCATCAACAGGTGCCCGCCTGTGCAATTCGCCCACCGCCCTCCTGCGCTCTCGCCCCTTCCCGACTTCCCCCGCCCCACCCCCGCCCACATCCTCCCCCTCCGTCTCTCGGAAAGTCCTCCCACGCAGTCACAGCGGAGCATCTATCCCGGAACATTTCGATCCGAGAGGGAAGGCGTCCCCCAATTTGGCCAAATTACGCGCCCCTTTCGACACCTACGTATTTCGCCGGGGAGGACACGCCACTGTCGGTGGAAGACATGCGAGTGCAACGGACGTCATTCACTCCACATTCGCGAAACCGAATTGATGAAATCAATTCCCAGGCAAGATGAGATGTGCCCATCTCGCGCCGCGACGCGCTCCTTGCTCAACTTAATTGTTTGAAAGTCGAGCGGGCAGGCCGTGAATTCATTCACTGTCCCATCCAGTCTGGTTGGCTATTCCCCGTCCAATCCCCATTCTATTACACTAATAGGTCACGCAAAAAGCATTGGCCTTTATTTGTTACTCATGTACGTTCCTATGACTTCCTTTCTCCGCCTTTTCCCTTTCCGTAAAGGTTTTCAAAACATCTGATTCTTTGCAGGGCTCTTCATTTTATATCTTTTACGAAGCTATTCTCGTACATAATTTGCTCCTCCACAATAATACGTCCATTTCATCCACAGCATTCTTCTCCAGTACCAGTTTTCGAACCCTCCCATCGTTGCATCAAAGTGTGCGTTTTGCCATCGAACAAGTCTCAGAAAAATGTCCCCATAACAGATTCTGGCACGAGGGGATATGCTCCTGCGTAAGCCGACCAATATGTGGCAGGATTAGGTCGTGCGAGGGAAAATATCTTCATTCTTCATTACGGCAAACAAAAGCCGAAGCGATACAGGGAGTTCGGAGAGAATAATTGGTTACAAGGTCCATGTCTAATGATAAGCGAATAAGCGACGAGAGAGCGAGAGGGACGGGGGATACAAACGGTGACATCGTATCATTGTATCACGACGATTGCACCTCTTCGTTTTTTTAAGTTACAAAGTTTTTCACAAAATCTCCACTGTTTAAAAATCCTAACACGCCATTTAAATCAACTTCAAGTTTGACGGAAATCTGAGTTATAGTGACTTCATTAACGATAGTTACCGATTGAAGTTACGGTTCCCTTTGATCAAAAGTTACTCTGAACCTTAAAATACATTTATGTCCAATGAAGACCATGAAATATATCTCTCTCTCGTCTTATCGGCTTTCAAGAATCGGAGCTGATTTTATCCCATCATCAAGCAAAGGAAGTAGCCATCAAATATTGTCAGTGCGTCGGCCAGCAATCGTGACGAGCTAACTCGTCTGCAACGTTGATGACAGGATACATTTTAATTAAAAACATAAAATAAATTGTAGTATTTTTTAGAGTAAATGTAGAGTGCAAGGAAATCGTAAATACATTGGAAGTTTCGTCCTGCATCATACTGCTAATCATTCAGATAGTATAATAGTGTGTTTTGAATAGGCTGAGCATTGGATTAACACTGCAGAGCGTTACCGCCTTCCGCTTCCATTTCCCGTCACTACGCACTCCTCTAACATCGCCCTCAGCATCCGCCTTCCCCCTCCCCCGGCGCCTCCACGCGCACTTGCCGGATTATTTCAACTCCCCCACCCCAGAGATCAAACTCCCACTTTCTCCCAAATAAAGATGCCTATCTCTCTCTCGCCCGCTCTCCTTCCCTCCCCTCCCGATACCCTTCTCCAACATCCCCCCTCTCTCTCGTCTATCCCACCTCCCACTCCCTTTGAAAAACCAACAACTCGAAAACGCCCCGACGACGCTCCCCGGCTCCTCTTTTTTTCTCTCCTTCGCCCAGGCTCGGTTCGCACAGCAGTCTTCACTTGTCACGCTCGTGAAAAATGCCATGATTTTTTTTTCTAGATCTCACTTTGCCCTTTTCACTTCCGCCCGCAGTTTCGCAAAACCTGATTAAACTGTGAACAGCAATCCAAAGCAAGAAAGAGCTTGTGAACTAAGAGAGGGTCATTTACTGATGGATATGCCAACTTAAAATATACGAAAACGGAGTAGAGAATAGGCATCAAAGAAAGAAGGAAAGTGAAAAATAAAAACAAAATATGCACACAAAAATTACCTCGCGATTTATTGTGAATAGCAATTCACTTAAACGGTTTGGAATATCCACCTTCCCAAATGATCTCCTCAAGTCTTTTGACCCACAAAAAATATAAGACAATTTTTTATCAGTCTAATCCACCATTCAGTGTTTAAAAGTCTCCAACATTGTCAATAAAGTACAATTTATCAAAACGGAAATATAATCATGAATGAGGTAGACACCAGGTTACGGCATAAAACGAGGAGAGAGATAATCAGACGAATTTCTAAGAGACGTTCTGAAGATTGACGAATCTGCACAAAAGAAATTTCTCCACAAAAAGATAAAACACCAATATTGAAAAATAAAAGGTTCTTGATTTTTGCCGATCGGGAAGGATGAAGATGCGCAAAAAGAAAACAGCTCGGTGCTGGTCCTGATACGTAAGGCTCATTCATCACAAGGCGAGCATCGTCTGACTCAAGACTCCACGGAAACAACTCGCTTGTTAAAACAGAAGCACGCCTTCTGCCTTCCCCTCCGCTCTCTCACCCCCCCCCCCCAGTGCTTCGCCCACCCTCCCCCACCAACCCCCTCCATGCTCCCTACCCCGAAAAGAGCTTCAAGTCGCGAATATCTTTCTTTCTCGCTTTTCTTGTAACGGATGTAGTCGATAAGAAAGACGACCGGAAACGTGTGAACAGTTAATCACAGGAAACGAAGAAGGAATAGATACATATTTCTGTTGAAATAAAGAAATTTTGAAAAATGAGATGCAGAATGAGGAAACAAGCTACGCTCCTCCTACAGACATCCTTCTTCCTCTCTCTTCGACCCACTAGGCGTGTAATCTGCAAATCAATCAGTGGGGAAATGAAAATAGCTTCATCGCAGGGAAACGAAAAAGACCTTTATGTTGATTCAAAACGACATCAAGAATTCAGCAGCTGCTCAAAAAGGTGATTTTTCAGTCAACCAATTAGGAAAATGTCTAACGCAGAGAGAGAGAGAGAGAGAGAGAGAGAGAGAGAGAGAGAGAGAGAGAGAGAGAGACACACACACACACAAGAAAGATGTTAACGAGGATAAATTAACGAAACTATGCGATAAAATGATAAAGATTTGGACTGGGCCAAAATAATACAACACATATATCAGTTTGGCATGAGGGACTGGTGCCACAATATCACCTTGATGGTAGAGATGATTTGGAGTGAAAGATATTCGCACTCTTCTGGGACCCAAGTCATGCGGAGTGGGTGGGGCTCGAGTTGATCGGGTTTGCTTCACTTTCCCTTTTTGGAAACAGAGAAACTCCGGCCCAGAAGTAACCAACAAATAACGAATACATACATACAATGACACTTTGCAGGGATATTAGGACTAGGCAGAGAGCAAAAGGCTGTTTTAAGACACATTTGCAATCACGACTGATACGAGTGTTGTGGTCAGGGGATAACAATTTCAGTACTCTTTTCTCTGCATTATATATTTAAAAATATTATTGATTGTTCATAGAGAACCTCAGTATAGTGCACATACTAACTCAAAAATATTAATATCTATCATCTTCAACGAATAACCGGGAGTGGTACGATAAATATTTATCACTAGTGTTGGAAATGCCCAGTTAGTCGCCCCGGGCTGGAGTCGCCTGCCCGTCAAAGAAGGGAGATTGTGGACGCAGTCGGCTTTAACTGACAGAAGTAACAAGAGAATCGAATGAGACAACTTTCGACCGCCAGGATATCTGCGCGGATATAAAGAGACATCTCAGGGAATCGAAATACCTTTCCAGGCATTAAATTAATAATAAGGAAGTCACCATGAAAATGAATAATTCTTGGTTAAATAACAGATTATAATTTCGAGGTGAATACGAAATCGACATTATATAATATATATCTGATCGAGCTAGGTGTCATTTTAACAATGATTTCCCTAAAATATCACGACGACGATTATGCTATTTAAGAATGTCATCTTAAATTTAGGACAATCATAAAAAGAACTACTATTGGCGTATCAAGAAGACAATAGAAATTTACAGATGTTAAAAGATCAAAAATCTCCAGAAATTGATTTAATGGATGGCACGCACATTGCAGCACCACTGTCATTTTTATGAGACCGTGCCTAAACGCTATGGTTTAATTAGCAAGTGGCGTGGCAGCTATTGAGTGACAGTGAGAGCGATTTAACTTCCCGAAAACCTCGTCACTAATGACCTTAATTCACGACTGTTACATTTTGCAAGCTCGTTTCGAGGCAAAACACGTCCGCGGTGAATATATGGATAAAATATTTTTTTTAAATACTTACATGTAAGCAGGAATGCTTTTCTGAATTCCGACGTTCCGGCTAAAGGGCGTTCCGGTGGCACCTGTAACACAGATATACAGTTATTAGGTAGGGTTGACACGATAATATTTTACGAACTTTTCTTGACCCGTTATACGAAACTCGCCTCAATCTCACCAAAAATAAACTACGTGGAAATTATTGTACAGGTTAAATCAAGAAATGAAAGGTGGAAACATGAATGAATGTAGGAACCACGAGGAAAGGCATGGAAAGGCACTTATCAAGTACAACAATGTTCGCACGCAAATCTCGCGTGCTAATACAAACCAATGATTCTTGAGTCTTCCAAATAAGTGACAATATTTTAGCCGTTACTCGGTGAATTTCTCCACTGCACAGATAACAGAAGCAGGGCAATTCCACCATTAAAATTTATTAGCGACTGTGGTTTCACCCCCGTGTGGTGTCATCAGGTCTGATGATCCCACACAGGGTTGAAACCATGGTCGTCACTTAATATTAATTGTGGAATTGCTGTGTTTCTGTCATCTAAAAGTCCAAGCAAGCGTTGAGCAACACACATATCAACTAAATTTTGAGCAAAAACCGACCCCATCACGAGTTCAGATATCACTTCAATATTCCATCTACAGTCTCCAAAATACTACGTTAATGGTATTGCTTTCAAACTGCATGTAAAGTTACACCTTAACAGTAATTCGCCAAATGCCCTCCAAAAGCACCAAATTTCCCGAGATACTTTAAAGACATGCAAGATACACACACACACGCCCTGAGGCACTTCTCGTAAAAGCGATGAGGATAAAAAGCATTAGCACTGCGGGAAACCATTTTTGACATCGCAAAGCGATCGCCGAAAAATATTATATTATAATAACGAAGAATAATAAAGTCTGGATCAGAGTCGGGCGGCTTGGTGGCACATCACACGCCGGCCATGGCAGCGTGAAAGAAAGAGAGAATTCAGAGGAAAAAGGGCGATTGAAAAAGAGTGGACGTGAAAATGGAGACGGGGTGGGAGGAAACGAAAAGTGAGGGGGTGGGGGGGGAGGAATGGTGTGCAGGAGGGAGGGGATGGATGGAATAGGAGATTTCGCGGGAGCCATAAACGATGAGATCAGAGTCTTGAATACGAAGCTGCAGGAGCCTTCCCTTCCCCCCCTGTTCCCCCCTGTCTCCAAGCCCCCTCCCCTTTCATTTCTCCCACTGGCGCCTCCCCGCCCCATCTTCATCCCCCCACTCTCCGCTCCCAAAGCTCTCATTAATATTCCATCCCTACCCTCACCCCCTTCGAAAACTCCCCCGGTTCGGACTCTCGTTTCACAGGTCCCGGGGGAGGGAGGGACCATGCCCAAAAGAGGGCTTCCTCCCCCCCCCCCGGCGCCCCCTCCCCCACCCCCGTCGAGGCCACGCCGAATGGAATGGCGGGAAGGAGGGTAAAAAATGAAAAGGAGAGCGAAATCGCCGACCCGCTCCGAAATTAAGTTCTCGCTCCGCGGGAAAAAAACGAAGGGAGCTAAAATGAAGCAAAAAGCGAGAGAGAGAGAGAGAGAGAGGGAAAAAGGGGAGGTTTTTCGTCAATAACGCATTCTTTGTCTACTCGATATGGAAACGATATCCCCTTGGAGCCACTTTATTTTCCTTGCAAAGCGACGGCTACACTTTCCGCGATGGAAGTGGCGATTTCCTGGCCGGAGTCCCCCAACTGCTCAATCGCCGCCGCGGATAGACTCAGAAACACTTCGCGTGGGCGGGAGCCACGCCAACCGGTTCTCTCCTAGTCACAATTCAGATTTCAAAAGTCCGCCAATAATCCTGAGCCCTTCCAAAGGTTTATGAATTTTAAATTAAACTGCGTGCTCTCAAGGCAAACGGAAGTAGGATATTTCGCAGCCTAAATAAAGGGTTTCTTTGTTGAGAGGGAGAACCGAAAAATCATGCAGAGCTCTTTGTGCAAGAAGAGCGTGGACTGGATATAGTATAAAATCCGCATTTTTCAACATGTATCACGTATTGATGAAAACCAATTATTTTTCTCTCTTTATTAGAATAAAATTAATGTGTGTCTTCTATTCGAGCGAGGATGCAGCATTCAAAACAAGAAATCGTTTCATGATCGTGGCGAACTTTAGCTCCTGAATCCCCATCTGAAATTCTTTGATAGAAAAGATGACCGATTTCTACGACAATCCCACATCCGATAACAAAAACCTATCGCCCTATACCAACTATAATACATATAGAAAAATTCCATACGTTACATTCAATCAAAAATGCAAACGACTCAATTAATCTAAATATAGCCATCATTTAATAAAAGAAGAATGTTCAGAATTATCCTGTAATATGTATTTTTATATTGTGAACAGATCACATGCGAGTGAAAGAACGGGTAAGCTTCACAAGCGTAGAGACAAAACCGACTGAAGTTGAGTGTTGATAAATCAAGTTCGCTTTATTTGTTGACAGTGTGTGAAAATAATTCGGCATTCACTATTTCCTAAATAAAACGATCAGTCAAATTTAGAATCTGAATTTAATCGAGTACGGCAAATATGGACTTTCAGCGTTCATTGCTAAAATGCATTTCAATCAGTATTTGTGGCGTTCCAACGGCTGCTATTACACAGTCCCTTTCAGAGCGTTTAGCAGATTGAACATCTCCTGTATTCTTATTGAACGAGCGATGAGGACACTATAAACAGGGAAGGAAACCGAGGGATAACGTTTACTGTTAATCTGTACAGGACGAATGTCCAATGTTAATGACCTAAGGAACCGTGACCATAAGTGCATCACGTCCTTCAACGCAAGAGTACTATCATGTAATTTACTATCAAAAGTCATTGGGGTTATGTTTTCGATTTACACCTATATTATTTTCCCGTACCCAGGAGGAATATATTGGATAATTGGTTACTTTATGGTCAAAATTTCTCGTCTTCACGCCAGAAGTTTCTGATTTCCTCTCGCTTCAAACTGGACAGAAGGACTTCATATTGGCGAGGGGTAAGGGAAATTGTGGAACCGGGTACTTTCGATGAGAAATTCTTTTTCGTACTTGATATGGAGACATGCCAATTGACTCAGGGGCGGACAAAACAGGGAGGGAGGATGACACGGAATCCCCGAGAACTGAAACTGAGGCCACGGACGCCAAAGAAAGATACATTTTCTTAAAACAGAGGGATAAATTAAGATCGAGAGTCAGACATGGAGTGGATGAAGTTGGAGGAGAAGAGTGAAGATACCCCTTCCATCACACCATGTTTGCATTTCATCCCTTGAGTTTAGTGTGGCAACCGATCTTCATTCCCAAGAAGCCTAAGGATCGTCATATACAACGAGACCGGATAAGAAGGGAGATTATAAACACTTGGATGGACTTGAAAAAGGAATTTAACAAAAGGTGAAGGGAGGTGGAGCTTCTGCAAGGGGTAGCAACACGTTGATGAGAAGCAAAGACAAACGAAGCACTACCACCAAATTATTCCAATGAGACACGCCAATGGACCGATTCGAATACACAAAACATGAAGATCCGTCCCGGGATTTTAAGCGTGAATATAGCGCTACCGTGAGAAATAAAATGCCATTTCAACTCACTTAATGGGTGCCGGATAAAAAACCGTTAATCTAATGACACGCGTGTCAAGCGCTTAAGAAAAAAAATACTAACCAATGGAGGGGGAAATGGTGGTAATTATAATGAGAGCATACAGAAAAATGGAGGAGATCATATCTTACAGTAAATGAACGTAAGAATATAATCAGTTCTCCGCAGTGCATCTGGGGTGTTGGGTCGGGTGGGCACCGATGAAGAGCGTCACTCAGCCCATGCCGATATTTTTGGCGAAGAGGACCTTTTCATTTGTTATAAAAACTGTAATGGAAACCGCAAATATCGATGCTGAGGATTTGGCGTCCAACGAATCCGTTGGGCTTCCCTGCGCTTCGTTGAGATTGTAGTAAGCGCGAGCAAAGTAAATATCGTTTCTCTTCACCTAGGCTGCAGCTAGCTCCTTCCTGCCTCGCCCGACAGCTCCCGTTTTGACGACGGCTTCTGTGAGCAGCCCTCGTCCAAACGCGCCGTATTTATTCGAAAAATGGAGAGAGGGGGAGTTTTAGCAGTGTTATAAAATCAATCCGTTTTAACTATTGCAATTTATTACGTAAGTCACTACGGCTGAAATGTCTTTTTATTATTTACACTCTGAATGTAGCCGAGTTTCAAAATTAAAATAAACGTACGCACATTTCAAGTTTTCTATTTGAAAACTTCGAAAAATTTCTTATATTTGCGGAGAAAAGTTCCTCAAGAGGTTTCAGCCTGACTTGGGAGGAAACTAGAATGAAGCTTTAATACGGTTTCACAAAACTTCAATTTCCGTTTGAAAACAGAGCAAGTTCAAGTGAGATCCAAGTTCGAATTTAAATGCGCCAGACGACCTTGTGGGAGAACGGTTAATCGGTGCATTTTCAACGCCCAAACACGGCTATGAGACTCGCCATTACTATCACTATGAAAGAGCATCAAAAACCTTTTTTTTTCTTTCAAGTAATTCCGGAAATGATTGAAATCCCCGACGAGAGAAGAGCGAACGTTTTAGGAATATCCACGGAAGGAACTCAAAGAGTGAGAACACGACGAAGAGGCAAAAAACAGCAATGAAGGGGGTGGGGAAATGAGTGCGGGATGCGGAAGAGGAAAGTGGGGAAGATGAGATCGGAGAAGGATAAAAGAGGGAGGAGGATTGGGGGCGGGGGAGGGACTCTTCTTAACGGAGACTGCCCCTCGTCTGCTGCAACCTGGTGTGGGAGGGGGCAGAGGGGGCTGGGGGGGTGATGAACGGATAAGGCATAAGGAGGGGGGGCGAGAGAGGGGGGCTGGATTAGGAGTCTGGAAGGGGGGAGGGGCCGAAGCGGCGAGGGATGAAAGGGAGGGAAGGGGGGGGAGAAAGGGTGGACTTTTCTGGTCTCGAGACTTGAAAAATACCGGTTACCGCGGCGCTTGGAAAAATAAAGACGGTGGGGGAGCGAATGGAGGGCAGGTTTCCTCCTCGTGGATTATTATTAAAGTTTGTCTTCATATATTTTGGGTTAACGTCCGTGTTTCGGGCAGACTCGAAATCGGGGTAAAAACTCAGCCATTCCGGGCGTCCGCCTCGTCTTATTTCCTTCGCTAATGAAGTGACGTTCCACATAAACCGGAGGCTTAGCCTGGTTCATTATTTTTAACGGACCCCCGTAGTCTCAGGAAAAAAAAAGAATTTAATTTAATGCCATTTGTCTTTGACATATGAGATCAACAAAATTTTATAAATTACTTACTTTTCTAAAAATATGTCTGTGGGTAACATATAAAAACCCAGGTGATCAGATTACTTTCTCATTGAATGCGTTGCTGTAACAGAGATTTATTATGTTCCATTAAATAGTTGAATTGGGTTAATACGTACGTCTCGTTTGGATTTTGCCAAAATTAATGAAAATAATTAATTTGAAGATTTTTCAGCCCGTGCAATTTTTAAAGCGAGCGGTTAAATTGACAAAATAATTATACGATCCCGGTTTCTAACGTGATTGGCATAACCGTTGTTCTTCACGTCCTCCGTGGAGAACTGAGAATCTCGAGGAAGCATGAATGGATGAATGAATGAATGAACATGGCAATGTAAGCATTGCCTCGCGAATATTATGGAGTCCGCGTTATTAGAACGGACGCCAGCGGGACTATTTCCTATTCCTTGAGAGGCCACGCCGCATCGCGCGAAACTTAGAATTCGTTCACAGTCGCGAATGTGAATGAGCGACAATTGCGGTTGCGTAATTCACACCGCGAGGAGGGATTTGCATGAGATGAGGAGGGTGGGGAGGGATGCAGGTGGGGGAGGGGGGTAAACGGGGAGGTTGGGGGGGGAGAGCGAAATAGCGGTTCCATCCGACAGCAGATTGCAGACATCTTCCCTGCACCGGGGGATCTTAGGCGCTCTCCTTTTATGAACGTGTACACTACTAGAAAAGGACTCTCCTTTCGCGGAAGTGTCTGGAGCACACGACGCGACGAAAAACAAGGGACGGGGAGGGAATCCTCGTCTGCAGCCTCGTCTGCAGACCTCTTTCCGCCGCTGCGAGACACTCCCCCCCGCCTTCCTTCGGCGCGATTAGGGGATTTTTCCGTCGCATTACGGAACGGAAACATAACATCACAAAAATGGAGAGACAGGGATGAGGAAACTAGACGGGGTTCAATCGTGAAGGATTCCCTGTCGTTCGTCCAAAGGAACGATTCCCTCCTTAACCTCCAAAGGAGTATATCCTTATACTCTCGGCACCGGCATTTTTCTCAAGACGCGTAAAGAGGGAGTCGCTTCCCTCCCCAGGTGGCCCCGCATCCACCCTTCCCCATCCACCCACTCCCTCTTTCCCCCACCCACCGATCCCTCCCACCATTGCGATGGATTATGCTCCCCATGTTGTAGCAGAGCAGCCCTGAAACCCTACATCTTGTTTGTTCGGATATTTGTGGATACTTGTTTGGATTTGTGTGGATACTGTTGTCTTGGGTATATAACATAGACCAATTACAAACAAGCCAAAATAAACGGTTTTGTTAATGGGCAAACAGCTCTAATTCCTATAATGAAGCAAAGGAACGCAATTTACAGAAAGTTATCAAAAGTTTGATCTGACATTCCCGGATAATTTAAATATATACGAAGGGAAAATATCTTTTCTGAATCTTGTCCGGAGGTCAGACTTTTGTTGTATTCTTTTCTGAAATCTTGTTCATCTGGAACTCTATAATAATTATAATTATATTGTTGCCATCAAATGAAACAAGTCTCTCTCACATGCTTTTATATGGTTCGTAGGGTTCGTCTATCGGATACGAGGGACCAAACGATGCCATTTTAAACAATAAAAACTTGGTTCATTGCCCTGATCCTGAATAGAATTGGAAGTTTATTTTTTTATATTGTACTTCGTTCATTACTAAATTATAATTTTGGACGATATTTCGAAACTGTTGTTATGACACCCCATCAAAAAAAGAGCATCCCTTGTTTCATTCGTAAACACTTCGGGCGAATAAAAAAAAATTCGACTGCTTGGGAGCAGTGCGAGTAACTTTTGTCTTGCCGGAGTTCCGTAGTTAATTTCCTGTGATCTCTATTTAGGTGTGATCACATTATTCCGCGCGGGGTTAATCCTTCGGACATGGCGCCCGCCCATTCGCTGATAACGGCAGGAGCAGAAACTAGGCGAGAGCGTGTATGTGGCGAGAGAGTCGGAGGTGGGGAGGGGGGTCCCGATGGGCGTGGCGGGGTCAATCGGGGGCTCGGAGGACCTGGAAACCTCACAAAGACGGCGAAACTGAGACAACAAATCAGCGCCCGATCCGAGTGAACGAGAGGGCGTCGATGAGTTAGTTAAGTTTCTCCCGTTGCACATCGCGGTCGGCACCGGAGAGCCTTAAATCCGAGAGAGGGCATTCGCTCCGCGGCGGGTCACGTCGACCCCGCCATATTCAGTCGCCTAGGAAGGGGTCGGTTGGTCTTCTTCCTTTCGCGTACGGGACCCACCTTTTGCCCACGCTTTACGTAACATTCATCCCTACCTTGTGCACTCGAATCGCTGTTGTAAATCGAACTGGGTCACTTGGTGCCAACTGATGCTGAAATGGGAGCTCGCTTAGATGTTATAGCCATTAGTTACAGGAGAGACAAGCGTCACTGATTAAAAGAGTGAGACGCGAAATTCTTGTTCCAACCAAACGGATGACCTGGAGACTTCCACCCATGGGTACTTCAGGAGAACACCTTGAATCCAAAGAGTTACGTTCGCGTCGCTCTTGAAATGTATTAGCGTCGTTGGGAGTGGTGAAAACAACTATCCATATGGGTTACCTCCCATAGCGCTCTCTGTTTAAAATGCAAACTTATTTCTACCGACTATTCCAGAAGAAGCTCCCAACTTAATATTTTGCATTGCACTAAGTGCGACATCACCAGAACTTTACCTCATACGAAACGTCAAAATTAAAATCCTTCCACTCTCTATTTCCATTAGAAAGAGAGCTCTAAAAAGTAAAATCACAGCGTTGAATTTCTTCATTAATGACAAATTTTAAATTAAACTTGATTACTAAGATTATAAGTAGTATTTTAGTACCGAATTATTTTATTTTAAGGATGATGGCCTCACTGTTGACTTAAAATCACCGAAGAGGCTACACCAAGTTTCCATTTGTAATGTTTCTCTTACTTCCGCCATACGTCCTCAAATGTTCTTCTGTCTTTTTTATCCATTTCCAGCCCCCAAAATCGCGGACTTAAAGCTGATTTAAAACTCCTCCACAACACCCTAAACTCGACTATTGATTGCCCTCAACTGCTCCCTCTCTCTTTGACCTCAGGGTACCAACTCCACCCAACCGCACTCACTCCCTACTCCATCTGCCCATTCCTAGGATATCTCTCACCAAGCGCTCACCTTTATTTCATCTTTCCTCCCTTCTAAATTCACTCCCTCACACTTTCGATCCTTTTTATTTACCATTTAACAATTTCACCACCCAAGCTTTATCCCACCCGTCAACAAATTAAATTTTTCCGAATGATCTGCCCAAGCCCTTCCGCCTCACTTGGTGCACACCCTTTGGCTCCGCTACGAAGACACTGGACATGAAGTGACTTTCATGTTGCCCTTGAGACCGACTACTAAGATTCAGCGGGAGAAGTAAATGAAAACGGGAATCTTTGATACAGAGAGAGTGGGCCAACTGTGCCCTCAGGTTAATGAGGAATTGGAATACAATTTACGAAGGGTTCGGGAAATATTCAAATCACATTAAGGTACGTACAAAGGAGATGCTAGTTAGATAAGGATATGATATTAATTGATCACAGCAAGTTGAGCGTGATTCGTGAATGGACTCAATGATTTTGGGTGAGGGTGAAAGATTTTGCGTGAAATGACAAGGGTCCTCATTTACTTCTATAATAGAAAATTATTCCTTAACATTTGTATTATTAGCAAATTAATGTCAAAAATCTCTTCCATTATTGCTTTTTAGCACTTCGCAGGTCATCTACGGATTGACTTCATCGTCGGCCAGGCAGATTTTCCCCGCAGGAGTGCATTAAATGATCAAATCATGACATTGCGTATCGTACACGTTCAGCGATTAAGGATGATTTCTAAAGATAGAACTGGTGCTTGACCGTGTCTGGGAACCGAGTGGCTTTAGTGGACTTTCAAGACATTCGGGAGTCCAGCCCTGTGCAGATTTAACTAATTCACGACGCGAACAATGCCTATTAGAGTTTCCGATTATTTCTCATCACATCAAAGCACTAAGCGGAACATTTTTTTCGGAAGGTTATTCTTTGGGAAAAACTACAAGGATATTCAATGAATACTGAATTTAAAAAATGGAAAATAACATTAAAATGACATATGTTTAGTAAAAAGTAATAACGCCTAAGATTTAGGAGAGTTGATAATTGAGTCATACATCAATTCATGGGGCACGCGAAATCAACCAGATAAGCAATACTAATATATATTCATATCAATTGCTACAATAATTAAATCATACACTAATTCATGGGAACGCGAACTCAATCAGATAAACATTGCCAATAGTCTCCCACAGCTTACAAAACTTCGGATTTTTAAGTTGATAGATATTGATTAATTGAAATGATTAAAGAGTCATGGGAAGAACTGGAGGTAGGAATGAAAGTCGGAGGGGAATTCGTAAAATCGGTTAGGTTTGCTGATGACCAAGCATTAGTTGCTCAGTCAGCCAAGGGGTTGCAAGCATTGTTGAGTGAATTGGAGGTTCAGTGCGATAAATATGGGATGAGAATCAATATTAGTAAAACAAAGGTTATCCGATTTTCCAGAAAGAAAAAGGCTAAGCTAAATATTAAAATAGGCGGGGAAAAAATAGAGCAGGTAGAACTGTTTACATATCTCGGAAGTGTTTTGGACCAACACGGTCAAAGTGGTAGGGACGTAAGGAGAACAATTGCGCTAGGGAAGGAGGCTTTCTCAAGGAGGAGGGAGTTGATGACGGGGACGTTGAGTAGGGATGTTAAGACAAGACTCGTAAAAACTCTGATATGGAGCGTAGCTATGTACGGCGCGGAAACGTGGTCGCTGAAGCAGGAGGATAGACGTAGATTGGAGGCTTTTGAAATGTGGGTGTGGAGAAGAATGGAGAAGGTGAAATGGACCGAAAGGAAATCAAATGAGGAAGTACTAGAAATGGTGGGGGAGGAGAGGGGTTTGTTGAGAGAAATCCTATGGAGGCAGGAAAAATGGATGAAAGGCGTATTGAGCGGTAGTGGAATGTTGAAGAGGGTAATAGAGGGGAGAATGTTGGGCAAGCGAGGTAAGGGTAGGAACAGGATAGGGATGTTGGACGGGATGATGGGAGGAAAGAAGTACACCGAGATGAAGAGGGACCTGATATAGATTAGTTTGCTAGGTGGGGAGTCACAAAATGTTTATTTGATAGTTGTGTCCATCCAAAAACCTACCTTAACCGGTAGATTACCTAATAAAAAAAATAAAGATATTGAACAAGTATGTTTTCAATCAAGCGGAAACAAAGTCTTGAATAGTCCCCTCTAGCCTTTTCCGACTACGGCCTGAAGTTGCTGAAGATTCCCACTCCCAACCGCTTGGATATGGGTCGTGGCAGTTTTTTAGGGAGGAATAATGTGCATGCTCTTCCAGTTGAGAAGGCAGGTGCACTTCACAAATATAGCAGTGGACATAATATGTTTTAGCCGAGTTATGAGATAACAATGGCAGCTGCTGCTATTACCACCCATAGCCGCAAGATTTTAAATGCCAAAGATACGGCGGTTGCAATTTCGAGCGATTAATCTCCTTATAAATCCGGCCCACATTATGGTAACGTGTAAATTGAAGAAAAAAAATCCACCAATTTTGGACGACATTCCAGTTTCCCTGTGGGTGAGGCTGGGTACCCGAGTAATATCCTCCTCCCCGAGAGGAAAACCTCAATTTTTCGGATCCGTGACAACCGCGCTCGCCACTTATTCGTGGAAATTGTGGCCTTAAATGAGGACCTTCACGACTGGACGAAAGATTCGCAATAAATCAAACAGGCGGCTCATTTCTTACGACCTTTGCTGCCATTCGTAACTTTCATATAATACCTTTCCAAAAATCCATCCCGGCCTTTCCACCCTCTTCACGCCCATGTCCGCGGTGGAGCGATCCTTGAACATTTCCTCCGATGACTTACGTCCTCTCGCCACGCCAAATCCCGTATCTCCTTACTATTCCCGAAGCACGTCGCTGCATCAAAAATCCAGTACGAATATCACAATTCCCACGGTATACATTATAAAGCCAATTAATAAGAAAAAGTCAACATCAACAAGTTGCTCCAAGGTCATCGATTCAAACCGAAGTTTATTCATGGACCTCCCAGAATACTACGACTGATCTAGTCACAACGAATTTGACGAAGTTATGGGTATGTGATAATTTTCAAGTGGCCTGATTGACACTAATCAACAAGCCTTTATTGTGGAAGTGACAGCAATGCCTCAAACATGAACTTTCGCGAATTTTGCCATGCACAATGTATCTATATGAAATATTTATCAGTAATATTTAAGGAATATCTTCGTAATGATCGGTGTACAGTTGTTTAAGAAAAATACGCTACAAAATTTGTTGAGTTCCTCAAAGTCTATTGCAAATTTGTCTTCAATAATCCAGCGATTCCACTTAGATTCTCCCAACAACGTTCAATTCGGTGCACAGTGAGTTTAGATGAGCAGTAAAACAGGTAGGTTTTTGGATGGACACAACTATCAAATAAACATTTCGTAACTCCAAACAAAACTCAATCCAGCAACCTAATCTACATCGAAGAAATTTATATATATATATATATATATATATATATATATATATATATATATATATATATATATATATAATATGTCCAATCATTTTCAACGAATGATGATCCCTAATAATAATTCCTAATAATTCCTTAAGATTCTCATTTTATACAGAAAATAACGCAGAAATAAGAATGTAAAGTGAACATCTTAGATTAATAACATACGTACTTTCCGACTCTCTTATTTGAAAATTTCCAATTCGGCGTGCAACGATTCCCCCAGCAAGTAAATATAAATTTTGAGAACGGTAAACGTAACCCACAAATCAGTGGGGTCTATGACGTTCGAGATTGTCCGAAAAAACCAAACATCTTTGCGCAACTCCAAAAGAGATCGTCTTCCGCTTTTACAAAAAAAGTCTTCATTCGAAGAGCACAATTTACCGGAGCGCGATTCGAGTCGCCGGGAGAAGAGAGAGGCATTGGATGGAGGAGAAGACCCGTTGTTATAATTCCCCCTATCTCATCTTCCCCATCGCCCCTCTATGCCGCTTGAACCAACATTTCCTCCGCTTCCCCCCCCAACCCCTACCCCCCCGGCCCAGGCGCGCGGCGTCCTGCGCCCCCCCCCCCCCGGGAGACGGAGGCGGCGTGAGCATCACGAAATCGCCAATTGTGACAAGGAGCGGGGAGAGATGGACAACTTTTTATCGCCCGATCGTAATCTGCGATGCCGAGGGGAGTTCGTTATTCGCGCATCTCCTTTTCTTCTTCTTCTCATTTAATTCTTATTCGCCAAGTTTTGAGCGGCCGCGTGGAAAGCAGCCGAGAATGGCATGAGGAGAAGATTGGAAGATAATGCGAGAGCAATAAACTCTCCGTCAATGAAATCGGGTATTCTTAATTCTATCATTTGTTGGGCGTGGCGCGGACTGAACCGAACGACTATAAAATGAGGGGAAAACTAGAATAAGCTTTCGTTCGTGTATTTACGACAAAAATCATCTCTCCGACATTCTTGAAGCGAATGGTGGTCCCTGTGAGGAAAAGTAACCGATGTAATATGAGACTGCAGCGGGCCATCAATAAACTTAACAAAAATCGCATTTAAAAAAGCGGTAACAGTTGAGCCGTGGTGTAATTGAATGAATACCAAAACCGTTCCCATTGGGACCATATGCTAACACCTGGCAATGCCTAATAAAGGATCCCAAAATCAGCCCGATTAACATCTGCTTTCACCAACCATCTCCCGTAAATTATGGAGACGACCAAAATTACGGTAACATTACGATACGCTAGCTACCTTAAAAAACAGTAAATATTTTTGTTGCACGGTATTTTTATATATTTATATCTGTACCTGTGCGTGTGTCTCTGTGTGTGCATGAATATGTATGTAAATAGATATGTGTGTGTGTGTGTATATATATATATATTCAAACTTGAAAATCTGTCCTGTGCTCGCCTTTCATGTGTTTTCCTATCCCCTTTCCTTATAACTATTTCTATGTTTGAATGAATATATATATATATATATATATATATATATATATATATTTATATTAATAATTCGTGACAAATTCATCATCGGTGGCCAAACCACCTTCCTCAAGGGAGTTCCTTCTGGCCACCGAAAATTCGTACTACGTGCGAGTATCATTTTTATGTTTCTCTGTATTTTTTGTCGCTAACGCTGTCTCGCTTCTCCTTCTAATGCACACACACAAACGCGTGTGTGTGTGTATGTGTATATGTATGTATGTGTGAATGTATATATACGTATGAATGTTTATGTACTTGTATTTATATATTGTTTATTTGCTAGTGTCCATCCAAAAACCTACCTTAATAAAAAATTATATATATATAACCATAAACCATAAACACAGTAATCAACCCGAAGGTCGGTTTAGTGGGTGATGGTAGAGCTCACCCATGTACCAAGCCCGACGGCGTGTGAATATTCACACATCAGGGCAGGGAGGCCAGTTCCTTTCCCTGTCATATATATATATATATATATATATATATATATATATATATATATATATATATATATATAACTTTTGGACGGCACAATAGAACACAGAATAAAACAGATAACACGTGAAAGGACACTCACACTGTAGATGATTTGAGCTTTCGGCCTACTCCGAGGCCTTCTTCAGGTCAGACTCACCGATCAGACTGAGTCTGACCTGAAGAAGGCCTCGGAGTAGGCCGAAAGCTTAAATCATCTACAGTGTGAGTGTCCTTTTACGTGTTATCTGTTTTATTCTGTGTTCTATTGTGCCGTCCAAAAGTTATATTGCTCTCGTGAGTACTTCCGCATCATCTATATATATATATATATATATATATATATATATATATATATATATATATATATATATATATATATATATATATATATATATATATATATGTACGATCACTTAGTTTTTTAGTCCGATGATTTACTAAAGGATCCATAAGTTGCATACATTGCATTTGCATTAACTAACTTTAGAGGACATTTCCCAATAATGAACTACCAAAAGGTTTAATTTCCTAGTAATCATATGGCGCTAATGTACTGCCCTTGTGATGAACTTTTCTCTGTCGTCACCCATAAAGCTACCAATGCGACCCTGTAGATCCCATGACACTGAATACATTTCTTTGGTAACTAGTCAGTTTTCGTCTCAGTAGGTCGTTAAATATTAAAACGCCCCTCTAACTCTTGCTCCACTAAATGACTAAATGAAGAACAGTATTGGAGATGAAACGCTAATGTAAACGTGTTCCTCTAATGTCATCAGCAAGTTCTAGTTCAATTATCATTTTTCCGCACGAGTATATCATGATATAATGCTGCACAAAATGAATGAGACCGGGTTTTAAAGAAAATCATCACGTTAAAAACATACCAGCGGTCTTCGCCAAAAAAAACGTGAACACGCTGCATATCCTGTTAGAAAAGGTTCAAACGTATCACATAGAACGAACGTACCTCCATTCACGCTACACAGCCAATAAATTGCACAGAGATTGACTACCCTTTCAAAACGACTAAGTGCCCTTATTTACTGCAAGCAATTCTCATCACCCCCCCCCTCCGCTTTAATTGGTACACAGTGTGGTAAAAGACGCTCCCTCCCATGAACCTGACAACGCCGACTGACCTAATAGGAGTGAAATTATCGAATGATGCTATATGGACCGGGTAATCTTTATATGAGATAAGAATAATCCAAAGCCATACGTACGCCAGACCCCAGTACGTCGTGACAAAAAACATCTTGAGTAGGGCCAAACACTAAGTTTCATTCGCGTATGTTTTACAGCGAAGGAAAAATTCAACAACAACCACAGTGTTCTAGTACTAAGCCCTTGTAGAAGATTAAATTCGCTCATTCAGGGCAATTTCTTTCCCAGTTGCCGTCTGCGGTTTCCCAAAAGGCTCTTGCGTCCACAAAGTTTGAGTTCAGCTGGAGGGGCCCGAATTAGAATCGGCGACCCATACTACGATTTAACAAAGAAAAACCAAACTTGCTTGATTTGCAAAGAGTGAAATATCGGCGGAAGGCAAGCTCCCTTCCCCAACCGTTAGTTACTCTCCCTGGCTATCCTTCCCTCCTCACCCTCCACGCGACGTACGCATTAATTGAATGAAACCCGTCACTCCGGTATTAAAAACAAGGTTTAGGTGATAAAAAATTAATTAAAGTTAGAATTACCAACAAAAATTGGGAAAATTGAACCGGTGGGGGAGCTGGGCACTGCTACTACGTGTGACTCCAACTTCCAAAGGTGTGCGCTCCGCAAGCCATTTGCGCGCCCCGACGCCCCCGTCTTGACTCTCTACTACTCGAGGGGTCGGCTAAAAAAAAATAACTTTGCAATTTGCGCTTAGGTGCAGCAGGTATAAAGCAGTGTGAGTCACGAATCGCTCCGAGGGGTCACACGATGCAATTCGTTAAAGAGTAGACTAATGCTAGCAGCCAGAGTTACTCCTTTTCCGTAAGCGAGAGAAAGGCTCGCGAGGGGTGAAGGGAGTGGGGGTTGGGGCGGGGCGGGGGTGGCGAGCAAATGAATGGCATTCTCCCATGATACTCGTGCCGGGTGGAGGCGAGAGCAGACGGCGAAAGCGCGTAAAAATAGACTCGGTTTGAAATGCTCCCCACTTAATATAGGAAGGTCTCACACCTGATAATGCACCCTGCATTAGGTGAACTATTATGCAGCGTCCCGAGACATGATTAAAACAATGGAACGAGATTTCCAAAGTCAAAAGAGAGAGAGATTCATTAAGAAAGGCTAATTTTAACAATCAAGTTTCAATCCCAAGTGCTATACATAGGGTCACACCTTCACCCCTAATGAAAACTCAACATGTTTCTGGGCCTCACTGAATTCAAATGATCAATCACAAAATTCCGAGTAGAAACTACAACTTCCTCACCGTCTTGGACATCAATCACTGCGAAAACTAATAATACGTGAAGTTATTTAATTTTTCTTAGATAAAAGGTCAACATGGGCAGGTCTACAAGATCGAAGAATTTCCGAAATAAATGAAACGCACGCTTACTACATTGCAAAAAACGTGAGGCTCGTGCACACAAAAAACTCGTTCACAAAATCACAGAAACGAAGACGATAAAACACTTGTTTTCCACCAATAGATTCGGAAGACAGATTAAAAAAACTGCACAATTACTATACAAGACCGTAATTTTGAACCTGAATTCTCATTTTCTCACAATCTATTTCCAAAGAAGCAATAAAAACCCTGCAATACAAGTGCCCAAATTATTCGGTTGCCTAGTGGAACCGCTAACAGACTGCAAATGAATTAAGAATATTCAATGCTTCAATTGGTGAAAACTTGCTCGAAGACAGGATGGTGATTAATTAGCATCCGTCGTGGCATATGAATGATGGGGAAAAGCCACGTGGTTGATAGAGTCATTATGATCGGCTTCTCCTCCGGAACTTTGAGGAATCAATACTGCTCGGGAGGGGAAACTCATGAATAACGCGGAATTCCGCCCAAAAATCTCGGGGTCCAAATCTTGCCCAAAATCACAGAATGGAGTTATTACCGCAGAGCGGCAAAACGCTTTCCGAGGACTGTCTTGTAGTCGGACCCCGAACGCGATCGGCACGCGACCTGAGACCTTGAGCAGCGGCGGAGGCGGAGTGGGGGCGGGAGGGAGGCAGGATTTCGCCCACCCTCCGAGGGGAGGACACAAAGTGGGGGACGGAGGCGGGAGGAAACAAAGTAAGGCGGGGGCGGAACTGTGGGGAGGCATGCGGCAGGGCGGAAGGGGGAGGATGGGGGAATAAAAGTACCCGGGGGGGGGGGGCGAAGGAGATGAAAAGGACACGGAGAGAGGGGGGAGGAATACAGGAATTTCTCAATCATTTGCTTTGCGGGTTTTTTGAGATGAAATATGAAGATCGCCATGGAATGGGTCGAATTCGCTTCTAGTTAAATATTTCTTTTTTGGGGAGGGAATCGTTTTGTTTGCATGAGGCGGTGAATGAAAGGAAAGGAGTCGTCGGGAAGGGATGAGAATGCGTGTAGAATTACGATCGGCTGGATATGTATAGAGAAGTGAATGAAAGGATGGTCGTCGGGACGAAAGCATTAAAGAAATAAAGAGGGGGGTTGAGCGGCGGCGCTATTGAATGGGTGGGGTGGAGGGGGGGTTGGAATGGTGAATGACGGAGGTCTTAATGAGAATGGATGGGGTGAAGGATGAGACGATATGTCGGCTGGGATGTAAAGCGAAGACGCTCCAGGGAGGTGAGATGGGGAAAGGAACCCCCTATTAGACAATTTTTCCAATTGTTAAAATATTTCGATCGCGAATTAAGATGGCATTTAAATTATTGGATAACAAGAGTTCGCAATATTCATTCGGCGAACCGAGCTGCTAATTACTCCCTAAATTGCTAAAAGCTACCTAAACTGATATCAAATTATCGGAATGATTTTAGCGATCTCTCTATCTTCCATAAACAAGTAGCAACATATAGTAGAGCTAGTCAGTAGTGGACGGGTTCTTCTCACTCGTAAGATATGAAATCTTAAACGTATTGAAAATGTAATTGACACTGCCGATTTGAAATTCAAACAGAAAATAAAATACCAAACTTTAAGCCTTTCCCTTGATATCCCTTAACCTTAAAGCATTGATTTTATTAATCTTACACGTAAATCCCAAGGGTTTAAGAGAAATACGTAACAGGTAAGTCCCAAAACATTTCAGTGGAAAGAAGAAATTTATAACACTTTTATGAGGGCAAGGGAGCACGCCACCGGATGGAAGCCAGGGGAAGATACTTACACGGACATTTTTTGACAAATATAATCTATTGATTTTCTTGGAAAATTTTTTCCAATGAAAATTTTAACCAACAGAGGAAAAATTATGCACGACGATAGACTGTCCAGTTTTATCTCCTCGACGGAATCGAAATGAAATCGTGCGACAGCGAACGTTTTGATTAAAAAGATAAAAGAAGTAAGCAATTCATACGGATAGAGTAAGTGAAATCAATTAAAGTAAAAAACAGAAGTGGAAAGAAAAAGAGGATAGTTTGTGAAAGACATAATGGGAAGAAGACCCAGAAGGCACGCAACCAGGAGAGTCGGAAGATGAGGAAAAAGAGGTCAAAAGAAAAATCGTGGAATAGGGAGAATCCGGCCACGGATGCAATAAAAAGAAGGGAGGGAGATGGGGAGGGAGGAGATTGGGATGGAGAGGACTGGAGTCGGGGACAAGGATCGTGTTATGAAGATGGAATTCATGCGTTAGGTGAATCCCGCTCGCATGAGGGCATTCCGGAGAACAGGCGCCCCCATTCGGCCGATTCCTTTCCGTTCGGCCGTTTCTCACAAAGATGATGCTTCAATCCGAAGGGACTCACTTCGCCGCCAAAGATTGGACATGAAAAAAAGGAGCAACGAATAGCACCCATTTTGCGGAACGCGGAGGTGGGTGAATGAAAACTGACGGAATATTTGCTTCGAAATGTCGAATAAAAAAAGCCGCCGGTTGTGCACAGGATAGAAGAGCAAAATATGTTACCATTCAGATTGATTCTTAGTTAGACGTGGCACGTTAATGGATGGAAAATATACATGTACTATACGCAAGGACAAAAGGAGGGTATTCGAGAGGGTCCTCAACAACCCCCATCTTTGAGATCATGAAATAAGCCGTCTGTATTAGTGGAGCTAAAACACGAGGGGCGTAAAAATAACAGGACTTGTTATATTCAGGAGAAATACGGAGTAAAATCTTGAAAATTCGTCAGGAGAGCCGTTCGTGAAGAAAGTAGACTTTTACGAATGTGTCCAAGCAGGACCCGAAACTTTCACTAAAATGAGCCAAAAATTACAAAAAATGGTTAAAACACGTAATCCATAGAAAAGAAGAAATTGCAAGAGAAAAAATACCATAGAATTAATGGTGATAGCCCTAAATTCTGTTCATTTTTTTTACCAAATTGCAAATGGTAATGTACGAGTATTACATTGCCAGATAAAAAACCAAAAAAGTTTCATTTATGCATGCTTCTTATTTTTGCACTGCAGCGTGAAAATTGTTTTGTGGATCTCGTCGGGTGTGGCACATTTTGCACAGAACGAGAACACCATAGATATTTGAAACACTTTACCAATTCTATCTCCAAAATATACAGCGGTAGAACATAAAGTGACTGATTTATCTGAGACGAGGTACTCGCACTAACTAAAACTTGGGTGTTTTTTTCAGTTTTCTTCACAACTATACTTTGAACTCCAACGCTTTATGCTGTGTATTTCTACAAGCACTTATTCAAAAAAAAAGAGTAGCGATTTTGTAACTTGAAATTGGTTAATTTAACAAAATAATTCGTACATACTGCGATAGCAGTCATTCAAGCCAAATATATTATCCAAAACTCGCATTTTCTGTACAAATGAAGTAATAAAGGAATGCTTTAAAGAAAAGTAAGACTTGGAAAAAGCCAATAAATAAACAAATATTGTAAAAGAAGAGGATAGATTATTACATAATAATTTGTAGGAATTACATGCATTTAATTTAAATTTTGACAAATAATTGCTCAAACGAATTGAAGAATCCGACACTACTCTCCAACATACGATACATAACTCGATAGATCTCTACAATATGTAAGGTATCTCCAATATATAAAGATTGCAAAAATAGGAAAATTTTTTCCGGCGGAGGAGCCTGGTGAACACACTTTAAATAAAAACGATTTGTTCAAATGCTTCAACCGTGCATTTATACTCTCGATACCAACTCCACCAGTGCTACTTTTGGCATTAAATGCTTGCGTAAAAAAGATGAGCCTCACGACGAGGGGGTGGCGGGGTGCGAGTGGGGTCGAAGGAGGGAAAGCAGCCGAAGGCGAGCGCGGAAGGAAGGAGAAGATTGTATGGAAAAATTAAAAGCGCGAAAGGTGGGGATGTGAAGGCGGGTGGGAAGAGAAGGAGAAGGGGGGGGAGAGAGAGAGTGATGGAGGGGAGGGAGCAGATGCTTGGGGGGGAGAAGAGAAATAACGCTCTTTTACTGTCCCTCAAGAGGCCATTAAGGGAGCAGACCGGGAGGGTGGCGGATGTTGAGGGCTTCTCGGTTGGCCCTTATAAGGCGATGCCCGGGTCTGGAGCCACGACGGTCTTTATAGTGGACACGGCAACGAACAAAAGAGAGTGGCGAGGGAAGATTTCTCCCGTGTTATTGGACTTTCTTCCTCTTTCCCCCCAACAACACTTAATCCGGATTTTCCTTCCTCCATGCGATCTCGGTCCATTTTTACCCCAACTCTTTTCCCTTAAGTTTTCATACTTCTCCGCAATTTTCCTCCCACTTCCCTCGGGTACCGCCGCCGCCTTTTACTACAAACATACCTCACTTCCCTTCACGAAAATCCACCTTGAATCGTTTTATTACTATAAAGCATATTAAAGCTCTTCCTCGTGTTTTCTCGAGCAGTTTATGCCGTCGCGACTGGTTTCGCACGCAATGCGGCATTCATTGCTCATTGGACTCGCATTTATTTTTCCCTTTGGCATTCTGCAGCCATAAACGTACCAATCCGTCCTTAACGAACGTCCAACCGTTTCCTGGAAAGAAAATTTTACGCTACGAGACATGGTAATTTCTACGTTAAATGCGATGGGACATGCTCGTCGATCTGCCTTAATTCTTTTGTCTTTTTCGAGTGGGTCACACCCAGTCCTTGCGTTCCTGATCCGATCATTTCGCGAGAGATGGCGAGCTCAAGAGCGTCAGCGGGCCTTCACTCGTGGAACGACGGCCGCAATAATCAACAAAAAATTTGGGACCTCGATGGCCACCAAGAGAGAATGTTTCACACGCAATGATTTTCTGCAGTTTCGAGACGATATTTATTGCGCACGGGTTATGAAACTCAGAAATAAGCCGCGGTGAGGAAAATTCCCTCCGTTCCTCACATACTCCCAGTTTGCTCTTTCTCCTCGCTGCATTTGTCAATCTCCAATCGCTTCCCGTCCTTACCGAATATTTTTCCCGACTCCTACCGTACTTCCTCCCTCCATTATTATCACTTTGCCCGTTGTAATCCTTCACCTCCCGGTATCACCTTTCCTTTTCCACCTCTCCTCAGGCCTCTCTCTCCTCCGCCGCATTCGCAACTACCCCCGTCTTCTCGGCCCCATTAGTTTTCATCCGTGACCCTTGGCTGCAACCATCCTCGCCCACCCCCACCACCTTCCGTTCGGGTGCCTCATACGAGAAACGCTAAATTCAACCGCTTTCGAGAGGTTTTCTTCCACCCTCCGCCCGCCTCCCACCAAAGCGCCGTCATTCACCGCTTCGGCTCCCGCCTCCTTCAACGACCCCACCGCCTAAAAAACATTACCTCCCTCCTCCCCCCCTCCCACACGATGGCATCTCCCTCCACCACACAGCTCCTCCTTTCATCATTTGACCGCTTCGCCTCCCGAGCCGTGGGTCACCGTGCTCGCCGCCCACCCCCTGGCGGGAAGCGACGCAGGGATCGCCGAGGAGGGGGAGGCTGAGGAGAGGGTCGCGGCATAATTTCACGTAGCGATAATTTGCCTTAAACGGAAGAATGGGTTATTTAGGGGTCGAGACGGAGCGGTTTTGGAGATGCGAACGTTCGGCGGGGAAGATGAAGCACAATCGAGGAAGAAAAGTACGTCTCCGGAATGCTGGAAACTTATTAAATTGTCAGCCAATGGACGTCGTGCCGAGGTACGTATGAGCAGTATAGTCCTGCGTCGACCGAGGAGAATTTTTTTCTCCCAGGTTTTTTTGCGCGTGCCTTTAGAAAACACTTTGTGAAGGACATATGTTTCATTTGGTGAATGAAAAATAGGCAGCACCCACTTACTCTCGCAAAAATATAAATGATACAGAAAAAAAAGAAAAACTACAAGGACTCGAATTAAAAACTACCGACCATTTCATCAACCAAACAAATTACTACATATTTCTTGGAATATATTCAATAAAAATTTAGCGTGGAAAATATATGCACGATTTAATTTCTAATGAAGTGATTATCTGTAACTCATTTCGAAATATCTACGTCAAATGAGACCCGTTACGTGGATTTTTAAGGAAAAAAATATCTGAGACCACAATTATGTTGGGGACAAGCGAGAGTAGATCATTTCTTCATAAATAAATATCTGGCATACTAATAACCCCTTATTAAAACTCCATTGATCATTAACAGTACACATGTTTATCAAATAAAAGAGAAATTAAATTGTTCACTTTACCCATACGAGACACGCAAATGCAATGGTCGAAAAAATGAATAGGAAGTCGAAATGTATAATATCATCCCAAAGGAGAGAGCAAACATTTATTTAACTAACGAGGCTGAGTGAATCACACCCACTTAAATTCGAGGTGCAATAATGACCAATACTTTCTCGCATCAATTAATAGGCCTTATCGAGAAATGCCGATAGAAATACGTAGATGATGCTTAATACAAACAGATATCAATTAAGTAAAAACAGAAGTTTTCAGATCTGGTGAAGAACACCTAGCACCAATGGAGAAATTACAAAAGTCGCCAATAGAAATGTTCTGCCATTCTATCGAGTGTGGTGTAGTCCGGAAGGGGTAGATGGTGATCCCGGCCTTGGAGACCATAATGTTGGTCTGGGCCCGTCATTCTTCTTCGGGAGCGCAATCGTGCATTTCAATCGACACCTTCTCCGACGGTTGGGATGGACGTGTGTCTCCATCCAGCAGAAAATGCCTTCGGCAGCAAGCGGAAGGGCAAGGGTAGAGAGGGCATGTTTGGGCTGGGTGGGACCGGTCGGAGAGAGACAGAAGCCGTACAAGGCTGACGGGAAGGTCAAGATGGAAGGCAGAGAGGGAAATGGTGATATGCGAGAATGCGCAGCGAGATAGTCCTAGAAAATCAAATGGAGCGGTATTCTATCGAGGTGAGTCCTAAGGAAGAAAGTGGAAAGGCACTCAATGCGCGGAGGAGGATATGAATACACAAGTTTTAGACTCGGTGGAATCTACAATGGATGGAATGTCAAAAAAACCTTAAAATATAAGGACAGCGGCAACTTAAAAAGGAGACCCTGATGATACGGAAACGGCCGCTACATCCCATTGGCATCCTTGCAATTTCGGAACCGTCGTTCACGGCGGAATGATCCCTTCGTTTCCCGAAAGAAACAAAAGAGAATGTACTATCACAAAAGATGAGAGGGTTAAAAGGAAGTTTAGGAACTAAGAAAACTGCGAAATGGAAATTAACGGCTTAAATTAGGTCAATAATATGCATTTATACAAAATGTTCATATATGTATATATGTGTGTGTGTGTATTCAAACGCATAACAAACATACCGATATGTGTACCATAGTTACCTTTCCTATAAACGTATGTACACACGTTCACCCATGCATCTATTTATGCTATCGTAATACTTCATATCCCTAAAAGGAGACCTAAACTTTGGAGACGAAATCAAAAAGTATAGAAGACACACTACCAAAACTTTCCCTTTGACTTTTATTGATACAATTCATGATTAGAGTGGAATTGAAATGCTAACCCAAAATGTGATCGTTAAGCCTTAACACGAAACTAAATGGGTACTTCATACTTCATCCCGAATATATGTCCGCAGAGGACGCAACAATGTTGCCGTTTCTGTTATACGACAACCAAATTCGGAAATGCTGGAAGGAAAGCCGTGACCCGAGCAGCTGCATAAGACTTTAAGGCCATCACGCCCCTATATGGAACTGCAAAACTAAGAACAGCTACACCTTCGTCAAGAAATTCGTGGCCGCTGCTCACTTTCGCGCCTCAAACGAACGCCAAATACATTGTCTGTCCAAACGGTAGTAGGACATTTTTTCTCCCGGATGGATGGACGGACGGGTGGCGGGAGGTGTCTCTGCCTGGGTTCCGAGGGTGGGGAGTCTCGGGAAAGACTGGAAGCCGGTGGGGTTGGCTCCTAGACTTTGTGGAGTGCGGATCTATAGTTTGCGAAACCTCTATATCATGACCTCATTACGCTCCATCATGATCCGGTTATTTGAACAGCGCTATGCCATCAAATTTTGCGTGAAAATGGGCAAAACCGAGAAAGAGACTCATGACATGCTCAAGACAGCCTATGGTGATAACGCCATGGGTAGATCGGGTGTTTTTGAGTGCCACAAGTTGTTTCGAAAGGGTTGAAAAAATGTTGAAGACGGAGAACGTTCGGGATGCCCTTCGACCTCAAAAAGTGATAAAAAATTGCCAAGAGTGAAGGCTTTGTTGGTCAGGGAACGCAGATTAAGGGTTCGCATTGTTTCTGATGAACTTGGCATTCCTAGAAGTGATGAGCATCGAATTTTGACCGAAAACATGGGCATGAAAAAGGCGCATGCGAATTTGGTGCCGCGAGTGCACTCGGACGAACAAAAGGAAACTCGCATGCGGATCTGGCAAGAGCTTCTCAACCATGTGACTGAGGATCCAAATTTTTTTTGACAATGTCCTATCAGACTTTTTCTCTTCCCCCCTCAAAATCGTGCCGAAAGGACGTCACAACGGCTCGGTGGATGCGTTACAACAGGCCCTGCCGAGGGAGCTTAGCAGCATTCCGGGCGCCGCCTTTCAGAAGGAGTGGAAAACTCGCTGGCAGCGGTGTGTGGACGACGCACGGGGTTGTGCTTTCTATTTCGAAGACTTTTGAGTGAATATATCGAATTTGGCAATGCATTTTTTTTTATTCGACTCAGCCCTACTACTTTTGGGACAGACCTGGCAGCATTAAGGAGGGCAAGAGATTTAACCAGAGCTTCGACCACACCCGAAAGGGCTCTTTCGGAGCGAAGGATGTAATTGCGGAGGTAGTAACTCAGAGCGGTGCGATGGAACGCGGGAAGGAAGGGAAGAGCGTGGGGGGAGGGCGGGGGGGTAAAGGAAGGAAGAGGGGGGAGAGGGCGGGAGAGAGGGACGACGCAAAGGAGGACGGGGGAGGAAACTAGAGACGGGAATCTCGACGCAACACTTGTTGATTCCCCCGCGCCTTTCATTCGGCTCGAATGTGTGGGAGTGGCGGGCGGGAGGGGAGGCTGGAGAGATGAAAGACTGGGCGTCTGGGTCCATGCGGCGGCGGCTGCCGTGCTGCGGATGATGAAGCCGCCGCATCGCACCCACGCGATGGAGGGGGCTGCGGCGAAGGGGGATGGGAGGGAGGGGGGCGAACGCACCGAGGGCCCATCCGCAGACCCCCATTCGCGAGAGGATTGCGCGTGCGATATGGGGTGATACCGAAATCATTCGGGAGACCATATCGTCAGTCCTCAGTGACCAAGGGCAAATCAGTAACGAACGTTAGATCCTGTGGCACACCGTTCCACTCGCCACCGTGGTACGGCACACCGGTGCCACAACTTTTAAGCTGTTTAACTGTTGCGCCTCAAGCAGAAGGACCGCGCTGTGTGCTAGGAGGGATGGGAAACTTTGGACAGGCCGTGAGGATTTCAGTCTCCAGCTTTCTGGAATTCTACCGCTGCGTATTTCCGGCACAAGGACTCGCTAGCCATTGATACGTATTCAATTTAAAATAGAATTCAAATCTCTAAGATGGAGGAAGGCCATCCAATTATGTGAAGCTAGATCAGAGAACCATGAGTGAGAAATTTCCCAGCGGATTGACTCGAGAACGAGTATGTTTAAAAAGTTGATTGCAATTGTGATTGAGTCAACAAAACTTTGGGATTCACCAAGAGCATGCATTTTGGGAGTTTGATGATTTAAATATTTTCACTTCAGAAAGAGATAACTTTTAACTCTGGTAGTGCAGTCATTTTAAATAAAACAAGAGAGCCGTGTGGAGGCGTTTCCACCGCGAGCGTGTCTCTTGGTCTCGGGGACACTGAATGCCTTTCCTAAGGTTTCTGAACTTAAAGGAAGATTACCCAATATGCGTTTATTACGGTCGATGGTATCAGGGCTTGACTACGTGGAAGTGTAACTGAGGCTGACGCCGATGCGTTCAGGCTAGTTGTACTAAATAAAAAGTTGGTGAAAAATACCTTGTGTGAACATGAACTTCTTTCATTTACGTTCTTTATTTAAAACCTGGTTAGCTTCAAATTTTGTTCATTTCCATTATTATTAGGTAATCTCCCGGTTAAGGTAGGTTTTTGGATGGACACAAATATCAAACAAACACTTTGCAACTCCAAACAAAACCCAATCCTGCAAACTACTCTACATCAGGTCCCTCTTCATCTCTGTATACTTCTTTCCTCCTTTCATCCCGTCCAACATCCCTATCCTGTTTCTGCCCTTTCCTCGCTTGCCTAACATTCTCCCCTCTATTACCTTCTTCAACATTCTACTGCCGCTCAATACGCCTTTCATCCTTTTTTCCTGCCTCCATATGGTTCATTTCCATATCATAGAAAAATTATGGATCATTCAAATGGATAGACAAAAACCAACATAGGATACACTCTCTGGGCGCAAAAGCTAAAGAGCGAAATACATTTATTCCTCATTTTCTGGACAATTGCATGATGAATGGCTACGTGGCCATTTTATAGTTTTGCCTTGGATTTGCTCGAAAAATTATAACAAGAAAATCGGATATAAGTATTGAAATTTTCGTCATAACTTGCACAAGAGTGTCACTACATTTTATTTCACACTTACTCGTAGCTCATAGCAGAGAATTGAAAATACTTACTGCGCAAAGGCCGCAATTCACGCTAAAATATTTTTTAACTTATTGTATAGCAATAGATAACTGTGCCTGTACCCTGTGCCGGTTATGGTTTCCCAGGAGATCTGGTACTCGAAAAATCAACTAGCTTGGGTGGAGCTTCAGGTGCCCAGTGCCTTGACTGGGAATCGAACCCAGGACCCTCCGATCAGTAGTCCACCGCTCTACCCCCTGGACTACCGCATTTGATTTCTATTTTTTATATTTTTATATTATTTTTTATATATTTGTATAAAAACGTTCTTTTCCAGCAGAACCGTCCGCCATCCCCTCAGTCGGTGCACATTGCTCTGCAATGAACATGCGAATAACCACTCCGTAAATCGTCTTCATGTTACCATAAATTAAATAATCTGCATGAAAATCAGTTGTTTTATCCTTTTACGTGTTAACTCGACGATTGGCACGACTAAAGGTGAGAAACTTTGTCTTTAAGCTCATATAATTGGCGAACTGGATCCAAACGCTTACCTCTCCACTGCAGGGAATGGGAAAAATCCCGCTGGATGAAACTCTCTCACAGTACTCAACATGCGTACACCACTTATGGGTAAAGGATAACGGTAACTGAGGATGAAAGGAGGGAGGGGGCGGAGTGTTCGATCATTCCGAGCAACAAGAAACATGACTCTCGGGGCCGTGTCCCGAAACCGCATCATGAAGGCGCTTGTAAATCCACAAAAATCACCGCGCGCCATCGTGGGAAACAGTGGAAGAAAAATCGATCTCCTTCGAGAGAAAAATTCCAACAACGGCAGGGGCAGCGGGAGCCAAACCACTTCAACTTGTTAATGCCATCGGGCCCTGCACCACTTCCGCGATTTTCCTCTCCCGAGCAACAGATAACCCATCCATTAATCTGAGTTCGCATGTCGGCCACTAAAAATATGAAAGGCTGCGGACATTCCTTTGATGCGAGCCGGAGGTTGCGTTTTCAAATTATGGCGAGAAATGAGACTCGTGATCCGCAATCTGAAAGAGTGAAATAGTCATAATATGGATGGGGAACGCCAAGTCTCCATCTCCCCCTGTCCACCGGCACGGAGGGAGTGTACGGGGGGAGTAGCGGGGAGAGGGGTTGCCTTTTTCCCTTCGGATCCGCCTCGCAGTCGAGAGAGAGCGCCTTCCCTTCCCACACTCCGCCCGCCTTCATTAAAACCCCACTCCACGATTGTTCCCTCCCTCACTCTTTTTAGCATTCCGGCAGCAAATAAAAATTAAACGTCGACGAAACAATTACCATTCGTGTACGGAAACTCTTGGGCGAACACGTCCCGGCTCCTACTGCGGCGGCTTTTTACACACTCACACACCAGCGGTCTCCTAAAAACTCGTTAATGAAGCCTTGGGAGGAAATACCTAGGATGATCCCCCACCCAACTGGTTTTGAGTTGCATTCATCACTAAACACACCCTTCTAGTTCTCCCTCTGACTACGTCCTATCCTCATTATGAGCTACGCAAAAAAATGTAGAACAAGTGAACTATAGCACCCACGGACGTTCGGATGATGAGAATGTGAGGATATCGGCACAAGGCGAGAGGGAGAGATCGGAGTGCCCTAATGAGCCGCGGCGGGGAAGGCCCCGACGGAGGCGGAAGGGTTTTCCTTGAGAATCGAAATATATATTTATCGGGCGATCGAACACGAAGGTTATGCGGCGGGAACATTTTCGCGGTCGGGTTCATTGAGGAGAGAGAGAGAATGACGGGGAGAGGCGGCAAGTGGCGGTGGTTGGCGGGAAACCGGTCCCGCTTGGCGGCCGAGGGAGGTGGCGCCGCGAGGTGGCGGACGGTCGCGTGGCCGGCGGCCCACTGGCCGCACGCGGCGTCGGGCAATGCGCGCGCGCGTGTGTGTTTGCATGTGTGGTGCGGGTCCGCGGCGAGTGGAGAGAAGGAGGGGAAGGGTGGGTTTGCGAGAGGCGCGGCCGTTCGGATGCCGGCGCTTTGGGAGCGGAGTCACTCGGCCGCAGGAAGGTGACGACGACCCTCCCGCGAATGGACACGCCATTCTCAGGGAAGCATTTGCTTAACCTTGAAGTAATGTTCTGAGCATTCTGTTCGCGCGATCATGCATAAAAGTTTAAAAAATAACAATAAGCTAAAAACATAGCTGGAGGAAAAGTATTAAAAAATCCTTTATGCATCCACCTTTTTGTGCCAAATCATCGACAAAGAAAATTTACTTCCTACTATCTGAAGAAGAATATTTCAACATAATGAAATGAATATTCAATCTGCGTGGAGAAATTACCTGCATGCACGAGCCATTTCTTTGGTTTCGCCGGCTGCATTCTCGGAAAATTAAGATTTTTCGTAAAAATGATGACATCAAGTAACCGGTAAAATTTTTCAATCGTCTCCATTCATTTTCTCACGTCCAGGTGTAACATCAGTGAAGACAGTTATTATTATTACTATTATGTAATATTACACACCAAAGAGGACAAATTAAAAATTATCGAGGTTCAGCGTTAAAAATACTCAAATTTCCCATTCCATCTTTTACGATCTCACGTTAAAACTTTAGCCGTAGGACTTAGATGGTTGAATGATATCCTGGACGGATGTTGGGGCCGAAATGCAGAAAGTCACTAAGTGTTTCCTTGACCTTGATTGCCTTGATTCTTCGAGAGAACGTTTAATAGCATCTTGCGCACAGCTCATTGTGCGCTCCGAGTGTAACGTTAGATAAGAGGCATTGTAGTGAACATAATATCCTTTACTGTTTACACTTATTTCAACGAATCTAATGATTAATGGGATTAACGCATGGCACAGTCATCACTTGTCAAACTAGTAGACAGCATGCAGTCTCGTAAGAGTCGCGGCAAAACGAAATTGGTTCGGGTGCCACGGGTGCAAGCTGCGGCGGAATCGAATTGTGAGAAGATTCCCAAGAAACCAAAGAATGTATAAAAATTTGGCTCTTTAGGTTCGGCAACTTTTCTGTTGTTTTTTGACATCACTGATACCTCACTTAATAACCTGTTTTTGGGCTAAGAAACCGAATGAAAATTAAATCAGATAACGCTCCTAATTACATCTCTTTCCATGCCGCCGACACAAAGAGGAACATAACATTTCCACACATTGAAGCACATATAATTTCTACACCTATTTCTCTGTAGTTTCCTTCTTTTTTACGGCCATTAGTTCCTAAAAAAAGTTTATTAGCACAAGTTGAGGCCATTCCGCGAAATGAAATTTACCTGAATTTGATTTTTTTAATACTGTCGACGCCATAAAATTAAAAGTAGGACCAAGACGAATTATTGGTATCTTATGAATTGAAGGTAACAAAACTTGTCATAATTGAATATCATGAAGAAAGTACGGAAATGTTAGCACTGATTGGAAGGAAGAGAGGCACAGGGAAGGTCAATCAATTTAACTCAAGTTCTCCTTTATTCAATACCAGTAGCTTAGAGCTTAAATTATTCCATATGCTAACTCAATAATGATGCAGTAGAAGCATAATTATACATTAAAATATTCAAGTTACAAAATACAAGAATAGAAGAATTGTGGATCAATGAGTATATTTTTCTATAAAAACTACGAAGGGACAATACATATTATCCACCAGCAGCGTGACCAACCAGGAGCAGAAACAGAACTTTCAGCCTTATTACAAGTCCTTAATTAAAAAAAACTGCGGCTTAATAGCATACGTTTACCTTGGCAATAACAAGGCGATCTCAACATTTCAAACAACTTTGTTAGCAAATAATTAGAAAGTTTGCTTTTCTAGGAATAATCCGAGGCATCGGAAATATGTGAAGGAAGGATTTTCAATGAACAGACCGAATTAACCAGAAATGGCTTGTCACGGGTTCATCACCCGTGATTGGGAAATGACAAGACTGAAGTGAGAGTGCCCAGTAGGCTGGCTGTCTCGATATCGACATGAGTAAATGTAGGCATTCATTTTCGGATAAGTGCTCGGGCACCTCCTGCCAGACATCTTGTGGAAATGGACGTGATCCTCGCACCGTTTATACCGGGAATACCCCCGCCCCCAGGCGCACATTCCGCAAGTACATGCTTCAATAATAATCGGTACGCGAAATTCTCAAACATCCCGAACAATGCTAACAATCGCTGCAGGGGGTGGCGGGGGGGGGAAAGGGGGGGTACTTAATTTCCTGTAGAGAAAGGCATTATAGTGGGGATGCAAAAGAATAGAATGAGGCGCAAGGTTGCCAACATGGCGGTCACGAGGGGAGTAGAAGAAGAAGCGATAAAATAGAGCGAAAGAGAGAGAGGGAGGGAGGGAGGGTGGGGGACCCGATGGAGGGGGGGAAGGTAGAGGGAGCGCGCTATACGTTTCGCCCACGCGTCGGCCTGCCCTCAACACTTCTTCTCGGAGACCGGTTTCCCTGGAATTGCTCGAAACGCCCTTTAAATGAGACTTACACGCAGTCTGAGCCAGTAAAGGGAAACATCAAAGTCTCAAAGACAAGTAAATTAGACTGGCAGCAATAGCAATTTCATAAGAATCACAAGTCCCAGGGAAAATATATTGTACGGTCATCCTTCCCATCACGCCAACGGATTCCGACGGTATTCTCGGTTTGGAAGGAAATACCCTTTGGCTTTAAGTAAACATTTGAACTGATCAGTCTTTGCCACCCCGCTTTATCCACTTCTGCAACTATACATATATGCACAGAGTATGCTTACCGACGTGAAGTCTTGGCGCGAGTACAGAGTATGCTTGCAGGCACAGTCCCAATAACTGGCATTTCTTAGAAATTTGAAGAGACGGATCAGGAACGATTTCCGATTTTTAAAATTCGAAGATGCCAGCTCACTCTGCTGTTAAAACACCGGCCGTGATGATTGCGGATATAAGTGATGCTCGCTTTCACCGGACGCTCGAACCGAAGCGCTGGGCGAAGGAGGAAAAGTGGATTTTAGGAAATTCCCTTCGGGCTCCACAGGCTTTTTTTCGAGAAGACAATTTCCGAGAACTCAAGATTGGATGAATTGAGAAGAGCTTTTGGCAGAAAGAACTGAATGCAGATCGCCTCGTGGACAAACTTGCGACCATCATGGTGTTCACTGGCGTGACCACCAATGTTCATTGGTGGGGGTTTTGGCTTGACGTGAAATCGTAATAGGCCAACTTGCTTTCACCATTGAAAGCTGAACGAGAGGGCTTTCAAAGAAATGTCGAAAGAAATTGAATTAATTGAACAATGGCTGAAGTTGTGAATCCAAACCATTTGTCGACACGTTGGACCTGACGAATCTTTAAACATTTATAATTTCGTAAGTGTATAATTCCGCTTGCATACTATCGCCGAGATTATGCCGCATGTGTAATTCTCTTATCAGTAGAGCATAGGGGCCCTCCCGGAAAACATTTTATTATTATTATCCGTGCATGACACACTCCATATTTTCCTCCCGAACTTAAGTGCAAAACGAGATGTAGCCTCGGCACTTCTTCGTGAGGCCCACAACGCGAAGAACCAATGAATGACAAGCCTGGGAAATTCCGTGCATACTTCAACCCACCACTAAAATTTCTACTGAAATGCCATTTTATTTTTAGGCAAAACAGAATAAATGTCGAGCTAGAATGTCATTTGCATTACTCGTCCTGCTCAAGTAGGATGAGCTATCACTATTACGCAAAATCGCATTACTTGCACTAACTTGAAGCAAGTTATAGCTCAGAATAATGGTTGAGCAAATGACTCTCAGACAGCTTCGTAAAGTTTCCAACATCATCTTGTCATATTACCTAAAACTTCCAACACAAACTAATGGGAGCTCGTTCCAGTGAATGAAATCAACAACAGGATCCACATAAAAAGATAAATTAAAAGAGAGGAAAAGTGATCATCTCTTGAGAGTCGCTCAGCGCAACCCTGATAAATACGATCCCCTTTTTAGGGAGTATACGTAGAGCAAGTTTTTTTCTGCTATGAGAAATATGGCAGTGGCCATGGGAAATTTTTCGATAAGATTCTGCTCCATTGTACAAGTTCCATTGCATCATGAGGCAGTTCAAGTTAATAATTACGCAATATAGTATATATAAATTTTTAAAACGTAATTATTACATGCAAACAAAATTTGAGTAAAGAAAGGAGTGTACATTGACAAATAGAGTAAAAGAGTGGATCATCACATGGAAATGTTATACATGCATGCATATACCTACATGAGAATGGCAGTGAATTCAATATGCTTCATCATTCTGTCAAAACACTAACAAAAACGCATTAGGTGCAATTATTTACATATGAATTTTATATGTAGTTTACTGCCATGGTTAACCTTTCCGATATCCCACAGACCACCCAAGATAACAAATAAGCAGTCTTGTTTTCTCGAGATGAAAAGGATTACTGACTCAATATATTTTTACACGTGAATACAAAACAACGTACACTTTCGAGGCGGTTTGACGAATGCTAAGATGACATTCGAGTGTTCCTCACCACACGTTCATAGTCAACTCATTGAAATCTCCAAATGTGACCAAACTCAAAAGCCACATTTGGTGAAAACATTCTGCTCAGAGGAACGGATGTCGGTCGGCCTTTTCCAATGTGGCCCAACGTCCCGTGCTGCTTGACACCTTGCGGTAGAACTGAGGAACGGAAGGGATATCTTCACTCATCCAATGCAATAGAAGGGCAACTGCTTCATGTAATCGCTTATAGAAAAATAAAACAAAGAGAAACAATTATGTTTGGTGGAATATCACACGAGTGAAATGCGAGAGAACAAGATGAATCAAAATTGCAAAACGTTTCCGAAAGATTATCAATTGCATTCTTGTTTATATCACTCGGTGCTAATGAAAACATAATTCTGCCAAAACACTTAACTCGTCACACGAACCAGGAAGAGCACGCAATTTCTAAACGATGCAAAACCGGAAAATCTTTCAAAGCTGTACATTTTGACGGCTTTGGAAGGAATAAACCTTACCCGTTCAGGCTTCACTTCGCGGAAGTTTTGTATGTACAGTTCGAGATTTAGAGAGAACGTACCTTTCCACATAATTTACATGGTACCAAATCAAATCAGTGAAAAAGCACATTTTCTCTTTCATCTGATGGCTATGGAAAGTTTCACACATATTTTAACATTTTAGTTTGAACGTAGACCATTCGTCTTGTTATGTTTCCGCTGAAAATTCAAGTACACGTATATTTTTTACTTTAACACTTACTTAGTGAACTTACTGCTTAAAGCACATTCCATAAGCCTCTCTTCGAAAGTGGCGCATTCTAATACTCTCGCCGAAAAAGACATTTCTTGGAGGCAGTAAATGTCGCTTCTTGGTTCAACAACCCATATGATGGTTACCCCTTTTAAGGAACAATTTCCAGCCCCCCGCCAACCCCAAACTCTTGTTGCACCCACAACTAATCTCCTGAGTTGACAGAAATAAATTATCTAACACAGCAGCCAATTCATATGTCAATGCATTTTCCTAATTCTAGAATATTGCATCAGTGAGAAACCGGTTGTTTTAAAATAAGTTAAACACCGTAACTACTCAATGATAATTCTGATTCTCGTAAAAATATTTAGAATTCACGCTCCCTATATAACTTTTAACGCCCATGCTCTCGATACAGAGCCTCTTAAGAGTGATTCCGCCGATACTTTAGTTTCACCCCTCAGCATCTCACTTCCAAGGTTTTTCTCAGGGAAATACTATAAGCCCCATAATGGGCGTCCCACTGTCTCTTCATTCCCAAGTGTAGAACGTACGATGAAGGGGTAGGGTCGAGTACCTCGACCTTAGGTGCCAGCCCCCCCGTGCAGTGTTCAACTTTCTGCGAAAGCACGAGTACCTACACGATCGGCCCACGCTCTCCTATCGGGCCGCCAACCACACAGGCTTCACGCATTACATGCAAAGCAAAAAAGTTATATGGCCCTCGTGAAGGGATTGAGCGGGGAGTAATTAGGGAGGGCGGCGCGGGGGTGGAATATCGGGGGAGAAGAGGTAGGGGGTGAACGGGTATGGAGAAAGGGGGAGCGTTAGCGAGGAAGAGGGTTTTGGAACACGGGTGGCTGGCCAATTGACGCGTGGGTGCCAAAGGATGCCCACTCCCCCACCCCCCCCACACACACTCCGCCTATTAGCGAGAGACGAAGCCATGTCGGGACCATGTTCGGCACACTTCTATAAATAGCAATCGCACCCCCCCCCAGCCTCACCGTACCCCCTCTTCTTCGAGATGGACGCATAGGCATCGAGTGAGCTTCTGGTTAAAAACTTTGCGAGTTATCTCTTTCGAAAAAATTGCAATGTTTCGGCGAATTCATTGGCTTTGTTGCACTGAGGAAGTCACGGAGAGGGAATCACTACTGGCTGGATAGAAATGGCTTCTTATATTTTTTTAATACCTTCGTAAATCTTTGTAAAAAATAAGTTTGGGGTGAAAATACACCAGCGTTCGGATTTTTTCTTTTGTTTCACAAATCGTCTATTCCAACCAGAAAATATGAAGGGTTTAGAGATTAAAACACTAAAAATTATTTCATATTTTACTCATCTGTCAATTTAAAATTCTTGTCCGCGCGGGCAGTTCCTTTTATGAGCAATAATTCTCTCCGAAAGACGCAGAGGAATCAGCCAAGAGAGAAACGCAATAGAATGGGGAGAGAATACGCTCCACGAAGCCGGGCGCGAAATCGGAAAGCCACATCGAGAACTGGCCAATTTAAGAGAGATACCATTCCTCTAATTTCCTTGGAAGGAGGCATCGAGGGCGACAAGGACGCCTGAATTAACAATCGCGGAAACACGATTTCACCACTGCTTTCGCTGAGCCAATCGCTCACACACACACAGATGACACTGAATTTGGTTTTCGTGGTGTCACTGTTTTTTTATACCGCTGGCTCTCGCACTTCCAAATAAGCGGCGATTAAATTATTAGTCCCTTCTTCTTCCACGGCTACACGAGTTTATTTAACCCTCCTCATCGCATAAGCATACTATATAAAGGTGAGCGTATACTACAGTTGTACCTTTCCATGTAATTATTTCTTTACATACTTCAGTGACGCATTTGATATAATTTAGAAAAATATATATAATGCACATCTCCCGCGTGAAGCAAGCCAATGCAACATACATGACGGAGCCAAAAGCATAAGAGAAATCTATAGCTACATATAAAAACAAACAACGGTGGGAAACTAACATCGTAAAAATGGTGGCTACATAGAAATTCAAACAAGTTGGAAAACAGGACTAATTAGACTTGTTCCCTACCAAGTACGTAAAGCAATTTAATGAACAGAATTTCCATAAAACTGATTTATCATCACTAGACATATTCTAATATAAAGAAACAACATGTTCATTCTATTCAGGGTTTATGGTTAATATATCAAAACCATTAAATAGGAAAGTAAACTAGGAGGGAGGAAATGAAACAAACTGCAGCTTCTCTTATTCTGAAAGAATGAATTAAAGGCTGAAAACTTTTGTTGGAATTTTGTCGAGGGCAACATTTGGCTTTTTTTATTAAAGCACGGAAATGCGAATTGGAATTTGGACTTTCAAAAACAAACTGATCGAAAACTACCCAAAATCTGCACATGTAAGCATTTATTTATCTCATTTTCAGCTTATTGAGGAGGAACAATCATGCGGAGGTGGCTCTCGGGTTAGACTGCGTGAGAGACATTTCTGGTTCAACGTTCCTCTCCCGTTGCAGGGAGCGTCTTCAGGAGCGAAGTAATCTTACGTGCTATTCCACGAGTGAAATATGATAACTGCAGACTGCATTAATTAAAGCAACAACAGAGTAATCTGGATGGCAGACTATTGTTAAGTAAAAACGTTCGTCTAAGACGGATGTCACTCCAGATGAATGGACCACCCGTAGTCAGAGGTGCCTGCGAATTCTCTGCTTCAAACACTGAAAGCTGTCAGACGAAATGGAATATCCGTGATTACACAATGGCTCAATAGTTTAATTCTTTTAATCTCAACTGCTTCCACATTAAACCATCAAAACCTTCTGGAAACAAAAACTTCATTCAATTACAATTATCCCAAACCGTCCCTCTCCTCTAAAAGTCTCTCTTAATAATATAAATTTACTCAAATGTGAAATGGAAGTAAATCAGGGCTTACGGCGACATTTGAATGGACATTATCGAAGTCACACCATACAAATTTACGTTAATATTCTTGTCCCTCATGTGATAAAAAGTTAGTTGTTTCTCGAAGCCTTGAAATTGTGTACTTTTTCGCAAAGACACAAAGTTATAAGCATACCCCTTTCGGTCCCATGACATTTAAATGTCCTCCTCATCTGTCACCTCCCTATTTGTCACCACTGCGCTGTTCACATTCAAAACAAAATTCACAAAGGCCTCAATGTACAAAATTCCAGAAAACTGAAACTTCTGCTCGTCCAAAAGCATTCCGGAATCCATGATATGTGTGCCAAGGGAGCATAATTAATTCTACAAATTACTAGTCAGAACCACTTCAAAAGCGACAAAACATTTTTCTGGTCTCTTTTCACTTGATCACGACCTTGAGTGCTTATGATTTGTGTCTCCTGGCAAATGAAATAATCATGAATAACAATGAAAATATGTGTTACTCTTTTAGGTTCGACACCGCAATCTAACCAACGGCATTTTGAAAATTATAGTCGTTGCCTAAGAATTATTCTCAATTTCAAACAACTTCGCCGAGGAGGGTGCATGCATGGGAATTTATTTCAGCTGACATACGATTTGCGAGTGCGTGAGCACAAGCAATATACACACGCGGCAATGAGCGACTGAAACAAGGCTTCCACGCGCAATAATTTTGTTCTCAACGCAAATTCAATCCGTTTAAAAAGTTAAAACGGAGAAAATGATCCCGATACTTTTAGGCCTTGAGGTAATCGACTGCTGGAATGGAGTGCCTTTATTTTCATGGAGTGAGATTTACTGCGGTGCGACTCTTACGAGGTGTCTATGTGTCCAGGGCGGACATAAATAGACACCACTTGAAGCGGGCACGCCTGGTGCTGCGGAAATCGACCAAACCTCTAAACCTCTCCTGTATTGTATTTCGTCCACGAACAGAATAAAATGAGATATACACGGTCTGAAAATATTTTAATCGCACATGCACAGATTTCGTAAACCTTAGCCGTCCCAAGATTCAATATGATTAACGGGAATGGCATTTGCACGCTCGTGGTTGCCTATAAGAATCTAAAAGTTTTCGCGTTCACATTGTATCTTTCATTTCATTCAAATAAATAGTGATTCGTTTAATTAATTCTGCATGCTTATAATCCTAAACTATTGTAGATTTACGCGACTAAGCAAATGTAAACATGTCGTTGGAAATTGGCTAATGGCCTCAAAGGTTTTTTTTGTAATTATTTAATGGTGTTGTCCTACCCAAATAATATACCATGATATATCGACCTCTGCCTCCAGAAATATTGATAAGCCCACGCAAAAGAAGTCGGCGTATTTGTATCTTAACTATGAGGCTACGTACCTACTATATCACTTTGATGATAAATTACATCCAACATGAGAGGATGAAATAATTAGTATTTTAAAATGTTTCAGACGTAATCCAGCGATACCTACACATCATCAATAATGAACTAATATTAAGTAGGTTTTGACGAATTTTATTTGCATGAAACATCGGTTCTACCTTGATATGGCATCACCGAATGTACACCGTCACATTAAAACTTTGCGGAAGAGAAAACCAATACGCAATTCATCATTTAGGAAGGAATAAATTGGCACCAATCACCCCTTGTCAAATGCATATATGCAGCTAAGAAAAATAATAACAACTTCTTTCCAATCGAAATCTCTCATTGAAAAAAATAAGAAATGGTGTTGAAAATCCAAAAGACCCCAATCCGGGACGCAAATCGACGGAAAGTGTAGAATTAATGCACAGGACACAAACGTAAGATGAAAAGGAGAGGAAAGGCAACAACTTTGTTTCTCTAGTCTGCCCGATATTCCGGTGGGCACACCACTACGATCAAGTCGATGATGCCTTTGTTATAGATTTTACGGGAGAGGTTTTCCTGGAATATTTTCCTGGAAAGTCAAAAAAATATTTGAGGTTAATAAATAGTTTTGGATGGCATTGGAAAACGAGACCATCAGAGTCGGAGATCCAGTGGAGGCGGGGAGGGCACACCGAATGGCGACGGCATGTTCAACACTGCGATCTAGGGAAGAAACTTAACCAAAGGAGGAAAGGGTAGGAAAGGATAGACGCGTCGAACGGAGTGAAGCGAAGAAGGGACTACGTAGTATTGAAGAAGGGTTCTCATTATCAAGTTGTCACTTGTTAGGAGAGGGAAGTACGTAAATGTATCGTTTTCCATTTTGTCCATTCAAAGCCTACCTGGGCCGATAGGATAGTAATAAACGCCGTTAATCTAGTCCAAGGGGGTAATATTCGGTAATGTATTCCAACCCATTAAATCATTTCAATTAGGTTTGAAGAAAGGCCCGTCTGGACGCATGAAACTCACAGGGGTGAATGAAATGGGGGTTTCAGATGGGAGTCTTTTTTCTCAGAATCTATTTTACCCTTGCTTAAACTCCCTCAGTTAATTGAACACATGGAACGGAGGTTTTCGCAAAGGGAAAGGGCAGTTGATGAAAACTGCCACTGCAAAGGCGTCCATGCATCGACATTGCGATGGTGATGGCCGAAGCCGTATTCACATTGTGGCCAAGTCATTTGACGACCATTTACGCCTTGTCGAGTTACACCACACATTCGACTAAAATCGCGAGACATAAACAACACCATCAATGCAATATTTTTATCCATTTCCTCATTTCAAATATCATTAAATATTATTTTGCAATGATTTCATTTAAAAAAGAAATAATGCAGGAGTGCTTTTCCATTCCAGCATTTTAAACATGCCACAAGGCGGTGCTTCGCCATTTCTCAGCGACCCGTCGTCAAAATACGATATCGCGTAAAAACATCGACCATTGAAATGCCACAAAGCCCTACCAGAGAGTGTATTTTTCTGAAAAATCAAATTTTGGGTACAGGAGAACTGAATTTCCCGTCAAATCGCATGTAATCATTTCATAACCCTTTTCCCAGGTGATACCCAACGCCATTACAAAATGCATATTCTCCTTCAAATTCTCTCTCACCATTCAGACTCTTTCTACTGAGAGTATAAATGAAAAAGTACTTGTCTAAAATTGTTACTGAATACTTGTATCTTATTTCTGCAGTCAAAGGAATGAAAAATAATTCTAATGTCCACCAAAAGCGACCGCCAATCGCTATACAAAATGCAGGAAATCTCCAAGCAAGTTATAACCAAGCGTAGTTATTATTTATTTTCTATGTCATTTTTAAAGGCTCCACAAAGCAAACCATATTGGGAAAATACCACCGATTTACACTGGCTGACTTATCATAATCAGATTATTTTACCGTCCTAGAATAGAAGAGAGTGAATTGATAACATTTTTAGGACTCTATTTAAATCAACACATACTCAAACTCTATAGTAATATTACATGAAGGACTGGTGAATAGGTATTTTCTGTACACTATCTGACTTCCTTACGCTATCCATTAAACTTGATAAATGTGTACAAATCCGGAGGTCTCCAAAGAACATCGCTCCATGCATGTCACGGAGAAATAAAATTGTACTATCTCCTGTGCTTTTACTCTTCCTCTTTGAGGAATTAAAAAATGAATTTCATCCAGCTGCTTTCGTATTTCGTCTCGTGAATCTATCCGATGAAACTGAATGCCTCGAAATTTATCTCTACCCGTAAAATAAAAAATGTTTTTGCCAAAAATTATCTGACAGAAAACAGTCATATATACCCTAATGTATCATTTTCATAAAATTTCAACGCCGTGCGAGTGAATATAATATCAACCACCCGAGGGACATCCCATTTATTTGAGGAATATCATTCGCATTAAAAGAAATATATGTTTAGGGGGACTATAATAATAAATATTTGCAGCTAAATAATTCGAGGGTACACTTTATTTGGTTGGTTGGACATTACGAATGTAATGCATTCAGTCAATGGGCAATGTGGATACTTTAAACTGTAAACTTTACTCCGCATCCAAATGGGAAGTTTTTACCAATTCTGCGGTCAGACTCGAGGAAACAAGTAGGACGGAGTTTTTTTTTCTTTTCCCCCTTGCTTCGCACAGCCAGCCACTTAGCATCAGAGGGAGAGTGAGGCGTGGTGTTAATAAAGTCGATGTGATTCGAAGGGAGGGGAGGCAGGGATTCCGGGTGGAGGAGAAGGCAATAATAAGCGAGGAAAGACGAGTTTGAAGGCTCTGGGTGCACGTAATGCTGCTGTTTCAGCTGGGGTATCATAAACCTTATGCAAAAAAAACTATAAATTCACATTCTCTTCATTAAAGCTCTAATGTGATGCGGCAGATGTTACTATAACACAAATAGTAGCTAATAAATTACGCTTAGCGAAATAAAACAAAAAGTTTAACATAATGCCAATTATTAGTCTAATCTTGAAATGACGGGACTTACCTTCGAGATCAATCCCGGTATGAATGGTAAGTTTCAAGTAATGTAAGTACTAAAGAACCACGGATACTTGAACGTTTCGTTTTTTCCAAATGAGTGACGAAAAATGAAGAGACAGGACGAAAAAATGGTTGATGAAGACAAATAGCTGGTGAGCATGAGATTATTTGTTGATAAAAATAAGAGACGGGTCGAAAAGATGGTTGATTTAGGTAAATAGCACGTGGGCATGAATTATTTTTCGACATCAAGAAATACAACACACTTCAGTCAAATGAAGTCATGGCTCCGTCCCTCCGTCGCCCTTACGGAGTTTTGATCAGAATTCGAAGGAACGAACGACCGAAATGTCTTAGGCTGAGAAAGGAGCGCGTGCCCCCCGGCCCCAATCTCCACCTCCCCCCACCTCACACGAGACACGCGACCATAAGAAACGAGGCGTGGCCCTCACATCAATCCTCCCCCGAAGCGAAATTTTCCGCGACAAATGCCTGCTTAGAACTTCGCAATCGCACTAATAGGTTCGCATTCATTGCAAGTTCTATCATGGAATGGAATGCTACAAGGGCCGCTTAGCGAAACGCAATAATTTTGAAAATGCAAAATGGATCTTGAATAATTTTTGGCAGAAGAAATTGGCTGGAATGAATGAATTTGGGTATTTGCAAGCGTTCTACTTTTGAGAAGGGGAAAAGGTCTGAAAGAGTTTTCCTTGACTCACTTCAAAATATAGCCAAGGATAAGTCACTCAAAAGAGGGTTTGGTCATGGCTGGGATGAGAGGCAGTCGCGTATTATTTCTGCTAAAATTAGTACTCAAATTTATGCGGGTAAAAATGAGAATTCATCAAGAGATTGACCTAAACATCGGCAAATCAGCGATACTTCGTGCAACGTAGAAGTTTTACATTTTCTTCACCGCCGGATTACTTTTGGCAAAGGTGGCATTGAACTAAACGTAAAAACATCTTAATGCACTTCATTCAGCAAGGAATTTGAAATCGGATCTAATACAATTTTATATATCCAATAGACCCAATATTTAAAATAATAGAAATATCAGTTGCTTTCATGAAAAAAATATATTATGAATAAAAATATGATGAATGGGAATTATGTTTGATTGCTTGGGGATTCTTATAAATTTTACTCTGTTGCAACATCGACTGATATTTTTAACTTATCATGTGCTTCGTAGTATTTTATTCGAGTGATTTTAAGGGAAGAATTTAGGGTAGGTGGTAACGCGAAGTACATAATTTATTGCTCAGAAAATACATTCATCTGAATTCATATTTTTCTTACAGAAATTTACTATTTAATTTACGTCCGCAAGTCAATCATTAGAAATTATAATTGGTACTTAGGTTGTCAGCGTCGGACAAGGCAAAACTAACTAAATGGATCCAATAGATGATTTTACAACAGCACAGTCTGTTTTCAAAGCGTTCTCATTCGACAGCTACAAGAGAGAAGACTTTCTCACCCCTTCTGTCCGGCTCGAATTCGCAAAAAATAAGGAGACTGTTAGAAAAAAAACTGGATATCCAACTTGACATATTAATGCGCATGCAACGGCCTCGGGCAATCGTAATTTCCGCAGAATCAGTGACAACCGACTATTTCACGGCCCACCGAGGTGATTTTTTCGATGAGAGCATGTGAAACATTGTAACCGGGGTGCGATCTCGTTTTCTTTTCGGAATACTCGGAGGGAAGCGACGTCACGGCGAGCAGTGATCGTTGCGAGGCACAAGCAAGCTACCGCTCGCCGGGCCTCCGCCCCCAGCAAACAACCCGCGGGACGACCCGAAAAGCCGGCGGCACGTGCGGTCCCGGCGACGCCGAATGCCGACCTGAGAGTAGTACGAGTTATGCGTCACTCGCTGGGCAAATGCCGCCCGAGACACGCGGGGCTATTTGCCGGCGTTTGCTGGCGAACACTGTGCGAAAGGAAAGGCTGAAACTCGGAGAGGAAACAAAGAACAGTTGAATGAGGATAAGACTCAGTGGCTGTCTTTGCATCTATTTGACCGCACAAGGTGACTTACAAACCTGCGCCTCAATTTGTATTTAAATATTTCTTCGCTTACACTCGAGTCAAATAGAGCGAAAAATGCATCAGTTGAACAGAAAAATCGAACTATATGAAATTACAGGGTTCGTCCGGAAGATAAGTGTACAGATTTTTTCCGGATTTTTGACAAAAGGGGAGTCGTCCACTACGAATTTGTGCCTGAACGACAAACTGTAAATGCTGCATGTTACGTCCAAGTGCTCGACAGGCTTCGAAAACGAGTCGCCCGCGTCCGGCCAGCGATCAAAAACATCTGGCGGCTGCATCACGGCAATGCGCCGTCTCACACCGCGCTTGTCGTGTCGGACTTCTTGACCAAGCACGGCGTGGCAACGCTGTCGCACCCGCCCTACAGCCCGGACTTGGCACCACCGGACTTCTTTCTGTTCCCGAAGATAAAGAGGAGTTTGAAAGGAACGCGATACGAGACTTTGGACGCCGTCAAAGAGGCCGTGACGACGTGTCTTCGAGAGGTTCCCGATGATGCCTTCGCGCGAGCGTTCCAGGAATGGGAACGCCGCTGGAACAAGTGTATTGACTCACAAGGGTCCTATTTTGAGGAATATTAGCTTAAGATATGTAAAAGTGCAATAAATTTTTTTTCCTGAGCTCAGTACACATTTTCCGGACGAACCCTGTATTTCGTGCAACAATATCCTCTTAATTTAATTTAAAGCAGCGTAAGGGGGAGAATTTAAAAAGCAATTTTACAATTCAAATGTTCGCGATATGACTGACCAATGTTTTAGTAGTTAATAGACAGCCAACAGCTAAAGTGAACATTTTTAACGGCGAGTTGTGTAGCATCAGTAACTCAATATGAGGAGGGAAAATAGCAAGAGAAAATTAAGTACCAGTGTGTTATTTAAAACTTCCTTCAAAACCGGATTCGTATGAGTTCATATTTAGCCAATATGAATTCCTCGGTTGTACTTAAGTAATCACGCGTTTATAAATAGAAAAATAAGCATAACACGTGGGTAGAAACATTAAACTCAAAGCAAATTTGAATATTTTTATAATGAGATGGCGAAAGCTGCGGTCAAAATGATTTCCCATTATCCGATTTATTTCACATAAAAATTCGTAAAAAAACTCTACACCCAACAAAACCTCTGACCAGACGCAACAGAAGGGGGTTCGGTCCACAAACATGGCAGAAATCGAGGGAGAAAATAAAGGCAAATAATTCCCGATATATATATACATATATATATATATATATATATATATATATATATATATATATATAAGTAGCCGTCCTCTGAGGCGATGACGGCGGGGCCCTTGGCTCGGCACACTCCAGGGCAGATTCTCTCGTTTCGACCTTCGGCAAACCAAACACTCTCACGCACGCACTCACCCCGAGGGCGTTAAATACTCCTGCAGACCAACTATTATGACGCGCTACTACAACGGGATTGGAGACGGAAAGACGAGGAGACTAGGAAAACCACGGGAAGGAGGCGGGGGGGGATGAGAAGGGGGAGGAGGGTTGTGGGGAGAGAAACCCCGAAGAGGAAGGGAAAGAAAGGAAGTGAGCTTTCCAATTGCGGCGGCTAGGGGGCCATCGGAAGCCCGGAGGCGGTGGACTAGCCTCACCCCCCCGCCCCCGGGAGGGCCAGAGGGGCCGCCTGGAAATCGCTCGTCCGATGAAGAGCGAGGGGGGAGGAGAGTGGGAAAGTAACGCCGCGGGCCAAACTTATTTTAAAAGTACCTTCGTGAAAAATGTAACTGGTTCGAAAAATACGTACTTAAACCCGTATTTCTCATTTGCATCGTTCAAAACCGTATTTTCACTATTTCAACTAAAATTAATCGATCCAATTGTAAATGTACGCATGGCCGCAATGAGAAGTGGGTTTACAAATTATCATGAGTAATTCAAACCATAAAAATATCATCATTCACAGGAAGTGCAGAAAACCAATCAATTCCATCAACATATGGGGAGCTAGTACGTTGTATTAACGCCCTGTGTGGTTGTGTGCTTTGATACGTAATACCCCGCACATTTTTAAAAATTGAGCTTAAGGATTTACGAAATGGGTTTTGAAGAGAATTAAAAAAAAATTAATCAAGTGCGCAAGAGGGTCACATTCAGGTGCATTCGAGGTTTTGATATGATTTGAACTGAGAAAATACGATGAATAATTGGTAATATTTTAGAACGATACGCACTTTTCAGATGAAAAAATACCTCGGATTGAGAAACACGCATTTTTCCCATTGATCCTAATGAGGCGCTAGCGACGAAGGCAAAAGTGAAGAAAGGGGACGAGGAGAGAGGACGGGGAAAAGGGGCACGCATCAAGAGACGAGAGTTTCCGCGGTTGTGAGGCGGGGAGGATGGGGGAGGGGGTCGTGAGGGGTGGGGGTTGGGAGAGAGAGAGAGAGAGAGAGAGAGAGAGAGAGAGTCGATCCCCCGGAGCACCATACATCATGAAAGGGACGCGAAGAGAAACGTCACGCGGAGTAGCGGGGGCAGAAATTGCGGACGCACGAAATTTTCCAAGAGAGGAAGAATTTTGGGAGGTGTTGGGGGCGGAGTGAGTGGGGGAGGCTGGCGGCGAGAGCAGGAGTGGAAAGGGTGCGAAAAATTGGGCAGTTGGGGTGATAATTGGAAGAGCGCGGGGTGGATAGGGGGGAGGGGATGGAAGGGCGAAGAATTCTTGCCGATTGATTCTTCCACGCAAACGGCCACGAGTGGCGAATACGTTTAGGGCTCGCGGAAGGGCAGTGTATATTATTATTACTATCGGTAATCTACCGGCTAAGGTTTTCCATGGAAACAAGCTACTAAACGGTTCAGTGAGAATTTCCTTGCCTCTCCTAAAAAAACCACAACATCCTACTCTAAAACAAGCCCCATCTCATCTCCTCATACCCACCTCATTTCCTCCATTCCATCCAGCATCCCCGTTTTACGTGTATTCCTGCCTATTCCTCGTAAGCTTAACATTCTCCCCTCTGTTACAGCCTTTAAAATCTCATTGCCAATCACAATGCTTTTCATCCATTTTTCCTGTCTTCTCATGATTTCTCCAAACAATCCCCCCTCCTCGCCCACCATACAGCCTCATTTGTTTTCCTTGTCCACTTCACATTCTCCATCCTTCTCCACTCCAACATTTCAAAAGCCTAACTACGTCTATCCTCCTGCTTCAGTGACCATGTTTCCGCGCAGTAAATAATTACGCTGCATATCAAGGCTTTCGAAGAGCCTTTTCTTAACATCCTTACTCAAAAGTCCTTGTCATCAATTCCTTGTAAAAGCTTCTTTGCCTGAAGCAATTCTTCTCCTCAAGTCTCCATCACTTTGACCATTTGGATCCAAATCTCTTCCGAGATAGGTAAACTGTTCCACCTGCTCTAGTTTTTGCCGGGAGCGTAAATATGATAAACAGGTAAAAATATGATATACCCGTAATACATTAACTTCGTTAATTAATAAAATAAGGCCAATGAATTGTTCCCGGATACCCTGAACCAGGGTGCCTAAATACATTTAGCGGATGACTCCGTTAAAAATTACTATAGCGATATCTCCGGAAGTTTCACGGAATTTGTCGAAGGTGAAACACCCCTGGTTTCAAATTTGGCTTAAACCTTGTGTAGCGTGGCGCATCGCGCACGACTACGAATGCCTGAGACATGGTATGCACGGTATTTCGTCGTAAAATCTTACTTATACCACCCCGAGAAATTTCTGAGGATAATAGGGGCCCCTCGATAGCATAAATGGCTAAAGCACTCGGCCAGATATGGAGGGATCAGGGTTCGAACGTCGATCAAGGCATATGATTTTTACACTCTGAAATGTTTACACCGCAGCAAAATATAATTCTTCGTTCAATATTTTAACTATTTCTTTTAACTAGAAATTCTACTACCTTGGGATAAATATTTAATATAGGAAGTCTGCTGGTTAGAGGTAGATTTTGAATGGACTCCGAAAATTATCACGAATTATTGTGAACTTTCAGCAGTGCAAAAACATATTTCTCGTTTAATTACGCCTTTCCTCAGCTCCTAATACTTGTCCTCCAGTAACTAAACCTGTCGTCCAGTATTCTCTCTATCTTTTGAAACTTCTACCTTCTTTATTTTACATTGACCTTGCAATCACATCTTCTTTTAGAACTGCACCTCAATTCCCCCTCTATCCACTCCAATATTGTTCGAGTTTAGGCCAAAAAACTTCCCATTTTCCTCGGCCACACCCAACCCTACATCGTTCTTTCATATTGCTCAGACTATTTTCTCCAGCCTCCTCCTGGACCCCAAAAAACAAAGGACTCGATCACATTCTCTTCATTCGAAGCTCAGGTTTCGATATCATGAAGCGAAACACTAAGAAAGCACTTGGATAACATTTTCCATCCGCCTGGGCTTAAAATTGGTCTCTCCATCAATTCCCACTTTTTAATGAGCTATTGAATACAATGGAATTAACATTTTAATAATATATAATAAATTATCTGCCGCCCTCACCTTGGCTGCACCTTTTATTTGTACAACAACAGCTAAAGAGCCTATTTTTTAAGACTCGTCCAATGATTTCACTAGCGGCAGTAAATATAGTTGGCAATTTTCTCAGAAAGTTATTAGATTTTCTCAGATAGCCTTCACTCTTTTATGGTTAAGGTGATGATCTTAACGCGAAGCTAACCTTTACGAGACCAAGTTTAAAATTCATAAGAATTCATGATACCGCAATATAAAGGCCTTGACTGCAAAAAATGGAATTGCATGCAAAATATGCTCGCAGCCTATAACTCAAAGCCGTTTATGACATTGAGTTGAAAACCTCAGAAATGGCAAACTTCGACGACGAGGTGGAACAACAATGACTTTAAATCCTTTAATTGTTCTCAACTCACATTTAGAACTCGGAAATTCAACTTTGTATTTTGAATATAAAAAAGATAACTCGAGAAACTCGATAAGGATATATTGGCGTAAGAATTAGGCTGCTTGACTAATTCTAGTGATTTCCTTTTCGTGCTTCAAATTGCAGATTGGTGTAGAAATCTAGTGGAATGGAGGCCTCGATCGTATATCTTATTTGCTATAGACAATAGTTTCACTGAATTACAATTACCAAGCCCCAAACAGACACAATAAGAGTACGGCAGAAGTCGCTTAAAAGCCAATGCGCATATTTTCCTTTGTTAAAGCAACAAAAAAGAACCACCATCTATTGGAAATACATTGTTGATCGACGATTGTATTTTTAGCAACATAAATAACTACAAAAATTGATAATAATGAAATACCACTGAAAACTGGAATGGCAAGTAAGTCATTCATTTCAACCATGCATTTACGTATTTTTGCTTGCATTGGGATAATAAGAAGACCAAGAAAATGCCCGAATAATGTTAACGGAACCTGGATTATAAAGACCAAGTTAATCAACGAATTGCACTGTGTCCTCAAAGCATGGCACAAAGAGACTGAGACATGAAGAGACTTTTTCTCAAAAATGCACACCCGCACGAGAAATCTCAAAGTCGCTCTTTCGGGAATAAAAATCAGCCCGGGGCGTCATTCGAATCGGCGTGCCCTCCGAGGCGTGTGGGGGCACTGGCTGCCAGTCCAAGTGGACTGGCGTTGCCCGAAAAACGTTGCGAACATGAGGACAGTGGATATATTTGTTTTATGTAATGCAAATACATACCCTTAGGCTTTACCCTAAAGAAGAAGGGTGGAAGAAGTACATAAGGAGGCGCAGACTTCGGGAGTGGAGGAAGGAAGGTGGGAGTTATAAAAATATATATATATATATATATTTATATGCATATATATATTATTTATATATATATATATATATATATATGTATTTTTCTATATAGAAAGAGAGAGAGAGAGATAGATTGGGAGTGGGAGAGGGAATGGGAGATTGAGTTGAAGGGTTAAATTTATGGGGATGGGGTGGGTAAGGGGGATTGAGAGGAGGAGAGAGGTAATTGGGAATTGAAAGAGGAAAGGGGGATCATTTGATGCATAACCGAAGGGGAGAGGAGGTTGGAAGAGTGGTGAGGTGAATGGAACGAGGGCGGTGGTTGAAGAAAGGGGGTGGGAGAAGGGGAGGGTTTTTTGAGTCGGGTAACGTGCTTCGCACAGGGCCCAATGGGATATTTCCATGGTAGGGGTATATGGCCACTAATTAATCTTATCTCTTTTGTTTTCTCCATTATGGAGAGCGAGTCCTTTTTGATTGTCTCGTAATTCCTTCCCTCCCCTTTCCCATGTTGACTGCTGCCTTCTCCCCCAAGCAAAACCCACTTCCACACACAGAACGCACTAATTACACGCAGAATTAACATTATTAATTGTGTCACCCGAGGGAAAAAATAATATTTTTAAAGAACTCCTACGCTTGCTTTTTCACGGTTTCTCTGCGAGGGATACCCGAGGGAGGGAGGGAGTGGGCCCCCACCGCTTCAAGCGACCCGCCGGCCTTACATGCTTCGAACAGACCCGATTTCACTTGCTTATTTACTTCATAAAACCGAGGATCGGTTCTCAAAGAGTTTCCGGTGAGAAAATGACTCGGTACGAAACTGCTAGTCACCGGATTCGAATTATACCACGTTATCGACGGACGGAAACATCCAAGAGATTACTTTAATAACTCACGGCCAAAATTAATGCGAATGGAGAGCTAAGTATACTTCACGCCAAATATGGAAGCAAATTTATTTTTCTGCAGTTAAGTCGTAAGATAAATTCTAGTTCTTAGAAGACAAACGGCATGCTAAATAAATGAAATCCCGTCACGATTCCGCTGTTGCATATTTACTGCAATTTTTCCGGGAAACTCGCAAAAGATTAATTGAATTTCGTTGCCAAGTACCACGCCAAGAACTATTCTCTCGACATAGTGGCAATAATAATTCCATTGAACACCACTGCCTCCGGTTTTAGTAAGTAAACAACGGGTTAGAAAGTTTTAGTTCCAGTTTTACGCACGGTCACTTCACACGCTGGCGCGCCACTATATGCATATCTGAAGCGGGACGAAATATGCGAGTACTTAGGTGTTTTTTAAACTCGTGCAGGTTATTCAATATATTTCAAATGTCACATTAAAAAAATATCTCTTGAATGGAGCAATAATCCAAAATATTTTTCCCCACATGTTACTTCTGCCATTTGAAATCGTGTCGGGCTGCCGGAGTGAGATCGATAATGGAGAAGAAATATCATCTCTGCATAATGCCATAATGTGCAGTGGTTTACGGTGCTCCGGATTTGCTCGTAATCTTTGCGAAATGTGAAATTCGGGAACTATTTTGTTTATATTTACCCAACTTTTGCGATAACGTCTCGACTCGCGAGAATAATTTTATTCCTAAGTTCAGGCTTTATGTGCTCCAAACTGAGAAAGTTTTAGCATACACTTCTGCTCTCCCGAGAGAAATGCCGCCAAGTGGAGAGTAAGTAAGTAGGTGATTCTCCATTCTAGATGTTACGTTCGCTAGACGTATCCTCCCTACGGTCGATTTGGCGAGCGTCGCCATACAGTCAGTTACGTTATTTTTCGGATCCTTGCCGCTATGTTTCTGGACACTACCGTGGTCTTGCGACTGAACGGAAACGGCATAACTAAAAAAAAAGAGGAGCGAGCTTCGCTTCTTCCGAGACTAACAGATCCCGGCACTCGACTCGAGTACATCCCTTTCCCACAAATGGAAGAATTCTTTACTTAAAAAATCAAACCTGTTCGCTATCAATGTAGTCCTCATCCACGCCAAAATAGGTATGAGATAAATTACTGAGGGAAAGGATGTTGCAATTCAGAAATAGCAATAAAAAAGTATCACAAGCCAGAAACAACGAAATTCGACACGACCACGTTCTACATATACTCAATTGTTTTACTAATTGGCGATGAATCGAATTTCTTCTACATTTTACTGTAGAATATTTTTACTACGCCAGGCGAATACGATTGATTGGCTGCTTCAATACCTGTACTGAAAATCCCCAATGACTGTTATTCATTCTGTAATAGATCGATCATACCTATAGTTAAAACTAACAGAGATGTAAGGAAAAAAATATTTCCATCCCACATTTGTGTACGACTCCTTCACGAATACTATGGGAAAAATCAATGAATAACACGGCGTTCCTGCACAAAATGTAATCGTTGACGCCGGGTTCGACACAGTTTCACATCTTCACCTCAGTGTTACGACACAGCATTATTAATTTATTCCATCGCAGCAAGAAAATAGTACCTTTACGCGGAATAACTCCTTCCTGTGAGGAATACGTACATTCGACAGCATTGCGCACAGCCGTGCGATGCTAATAAATGCTGCTTTCGGATTCAGACGCTGCCGCATTGCCTTCCACTATTATTAAACCACTCCTACTCAAAAGATTTCACGAATTCACTTGAGAGAGGGCAAGAAATCTAGGCCAAAGAAGAATTCAACTTATCCTTTTCTTTACAAATGCACTTGCCGCACATGATAAAATAAAAATCATACAATTATGCTTCTAAATATTAATGAAACCGAACCCGATGCCAATGCTTCCAACCGGTACTGAAAATCCTCCTTTTGTATGAACTGAAAGTACTACAAATACCTTAAAGCGTATACACGATGCATTTTCAAATTTAAAGAAATTATAATGTCGTTTTTATTAAATTGACGCCATCAGTTTCATGTTAATCATTATTTATTCCCATCGCAAAAGAGAACATTGCCAAGCATACAGCGGCGTTGTTAAAATTCTACTTTAATATTTTTTTGATACAGAATTTATAGTTTCCGTTTGATTTTGCTCATCGTCGCTAAATCACCAGTATGCATTTTATCATCAAGGCCCTTCGAGGCGTAATTTTCGCAATTTCGGACAAAGGCTGACCGCACGACGTCTAAGATAGTCACGGTTCATAACCAAGACGAGGCACCAGTACAGAGGAAACAGTTTAATCCTCAACGAAGCGTTGGACTTGATTGAAAGTTTTGCCATTAGCCATTTGGTGAAACGACATGGCCGTGAGTGGGAACAAGTCAGCCGCTCTCGCAATAAGCCCTGGTTACGAAATGAAAACTGAAAATTTCTGATTGGAAGCATACAGGGCAGCAGAGACCATTTAAATTTGAAGTGGCTATTAGTAAAAATGGCGCATCAAATAATTCGATTAATAAATCCATTTCGCGAAAAACCTTTGTACTATTATGATAGATTAAAAGCATTATTATTCCTTTGCCATGACCGGTTAAGTTCGCACTACGATATATGAAGGTGAAAAAAACGATCGACTACGATCCACTTAGCCCGCGTCCAAGAGCATGCCTCCCACTCGAAACACCACGCTAATAGTTTGGCGGAAATTATCGATAATGTTATATATTCACAACCAGGGCATACGGAACATTCCGCGGGACCCTGTAATAGAATAAACGGGGCCCTATAATGCACACAAGAAGGAAGTACGACTCCCTCTTATTTCGCGTAAGGCCATTCAAAAATTGTCTCGCAAAAGCTATTGAACCGTCCGATTAAAAATAATTCCCTTCATCAGAGAAATAAGAGGAAACTAAAAATCAGCAGACGAATAACAAGAGGGCATCCTCAGATTTACTGAAATACAAGGATTCTGGTGAAATATTTGATTGAGCAGTCCTCTTAATGGAAGTACCAAGTTCGGGGCAAAAATTGCTTATTGTTTACAACGGCCGTGTTTTATAGAGATGCCCGTACGCAATGAGAGACCTCAACACGTGCGGGAAACGAATCGTCCACCATTCTTCGTTCCTTCAACCTCTTTCGCCATTCACGTCCAAAGGCATATTTCATTGACGATTGGACGAATGGAAAAATCCGGATAAAGTTGACTATCAAAGCGAGGGGTGGTCGAAAATACGTCAATGTGGCACATAATTCTTTGGAATTTGAAGCAAATAAAGGGTGCCACACGCATATCTGGTACATTGATAGAGCCATTTCTTTCATGGAATTTAAAAATCTACTTCACGGAACGTGAGTGTTTCGTGAAGTAATATTGGTTTTATATCAACAATTGTACAAATGCTTTCACATACTCAGAAATAATACTCGACTTCAAACATTGCTGTAATTAAGTACCACAGAGGAAACGGTTATATTGAAGTTCTTAAGATAGTAATCCTCATATAAAAAATCTACTATCGGGGAATACAGTAGAAGCTGTCAGCTACGAGCCATCAGAGTAATTATTAATTTTACCAAATGTGAGTATTGGGTAATATTACATTTAAGATTAGTCCGAATGGTTAGAGTTGCTGCCTTTTTCCCATCAGCAACGTGGTCACGTTGTGGGTGGGAAAAAGGATTCCTCATATTGGTTTTCTAGAATTACTTAGAATTACTTAGTTTATTAGAATTACATAACTTCCCAGTGTGGCCTTTTTGACAAATACAGGGTGCGGCGACATAACCACTTTTTATTTAAAGCGTTCTGCGTTTGAAAAAAGGAAGTTGCCACACCCTTTATGTAGAGATACAACTATTACCTCTGCGTCAGCAAGTAACTTCATTGTGATGAATGCATTTGTTGACTCGATATCCCATACATTCACGGGCAGATACTCCAAAATACGCTAAAGGCAATCATTATCATCGCGTATATATCGGAGGTAAGTTTCCAGTCGCAGATGTTTTTAAAACCCTTGCGAAGATTTCCATTCAAATGTCCCGTCGCCATGAATTTGATTGAGAATATTCAACAGGTATGTTATTCACAATTATATGATATTCCGTAAGAAATTGATATGAATTGTTGCAAAGAAAACATTGCGGACATTCAAAACAAACATTAAAGCATGAATAGAAGTACGCAACAGGAGAGAGGAGGCCAATTAGATGTGTGAGAGGCCTAGGTTTGGAACATTAGATGTACACAACAAACACACAAGTGCACAACATGAAGTTAAACTTCTCTTTATCGTTGAATACTACGAAGCTGGGAACGCAGGAATAAATAGATAGAAAAGAAATTATTTTCAGTGAAATAACGAGAAGATTAGTTCTTTACCGCGGAGGAGTTTCGCAGATGTAGTTCCACTATTCACACTACCAGCTAATACGAAAATGAGCAATTCTACCCGAGAATTTCTCATACAAATGGCAACTCTCGGCAACCACAAAACCATTTCCTCGTCGAACAGCCATAGAACAGACGCTAAAAAAGGCACAAAACAAGCGCGTTTACTTATTTTTCGATGCGACCGGGGGCCACGTGGAGTGAGTGAGGAGGAGGGTCTGAGGGAGTTTCCTTTGGCGGCGTCATGGCATCCCTTGCCCGGCCAGCGGGCACACACCCTCCACCCTGGCTGGCCGTCCATTGGAGAGAGCAACGCGGTCAGCGAGGCCAGGATGATTCTCAAAAATAACTCCTATATTATCCCCGGGCGGATTGTAAAATATTTCGCGAGGATATTAAATTCAAATTATCGGCGTTAAAACATGGCACTTGGCATCGATTCAAATTTTATGAAAATTGCTTAAAGTATCTGTTACAGCTCACAGCAAAATTTATCACTTAAAAAGTTGTTCAAGGGGGTCAGAGAGGGGCAATGCAACAATTTCAACATTATGAGAGAAAACTTAAAGACAATTTATACCAACTTCAGAGAACAATGTCATACGTGCAAGCTTGTTTTCTATAACCGATTTGTGATTTCCAAGCCATTAATACGCGAAAATTTGGCTAATGATCACAAGCCTTGCCGAAGGCCTAATTGGAATGAATTTTCATTTGGCTTCAACATAAATGTTTGGCATTAAAAATAATGGTACATACATATCTATTTTTAAAGACATGATACACTTAATGTATAAAAACTACGTCTGTTGAAATATGTGGAATAGGTTTCCAATATTAATTTCAACTTTTTGGGAACCCATAAATGAGGTCTACAGATGAGGCGCCCAGCAAAACTATACCCAAAGGTTCTCCTCGTCAAAGTCGTGAGTAGAAGTGATTTCTTTTATGTTTTCTCTCTTATGTACACCTATTTACACACACAAAACACACCGCTGGTACGCAAAAGAAAATTCACAATTAATCATTCAATCCTTTGATTTGTTCTCTGGATTCCGAGAGAGCTTCGATTTTGGCCATTCCGAAGTTCATTTCCAGATGGATAAAGGTAGAATACATTGTGTAATTACGAAAAGTACGACATTCTTACTCATTATAGATTAAATGATTGCCGGAAATTATTCATCAATATCATGAAATGTACGCGGAAATGAAGAAGAGTTTATTGTAAGTTGGAGTGTCAGCTTTTTCCTTGTTAGGCGAGGCTAGGAAATGTAGAAGTATTGAGATGGTGTCCATCTAATAATCTACCTTCACACCAAACCACATCCTGGAGACCAAAATTCTTAAATCTCAAACGTTTTACACAATTACCGCAGTGACTTCGCAAGCCGTTTATCAACTTCTTCTTGGCCAATGTTTAAGATAAATTCAACGATCGAAACGCCTAAATAACAATCAATTTTCAATCAAAAATCACCATCTTTCACGAGATTACAACAGAAGACCAGAGGCAGGCGGGGGTGGTACCGCAACATGCGGTGTGATTTATGGCGGCGTGACCGCTGGTGGCGCTTTCATTATCGGCCACGCCTTTTGACATTGGTACCCGACGTTCAGTTCACGCAAGAGAAAACGAAATATACGCAATGAAATTACGCCCAGCCCCCCACCCCCAGAAAGCCAGCACCCGAGTTCTGCTGTGGAAGTCGCCGAGAGGTGAAACCCGTCCCGGCGGAAGGCGCCCGCCCGCCGGAGCCGTCGCGTCGCCCGGCGGCCGAGGGAGGGCGAGGCGATCGGGAGAGGACTCGGCCCGCGGTCGGAAGGGTTGCCCCTCGCCGGGTCTCTCGGCGACGCACTTCGGCTCACTTCGCTCTGCTCGCACAGTGTAAATTGACGAAAGACAGGATACATTTCTCAATAAAACTTCATCAAAATCCAGTTCGATGGTGAGTTTCTCACAATTCCTGGGTTGAAAGTCAAGACAACGCGTTTTCGCAGATAAATCTTTAACAGACAGTGCACGGGTCGTATGCCGGAAAACCATAGCGTAACCGTTGCCTTCGATTCACGAGACTTCGCAAGCATATAACACCGGTCAGACCACAGGAGTCGATGTGACTGAAAGTCTTACGAGCACATCAGGGAATGCCCCTTTTACCCACATGGATAAGGGAAATAATTTAGGGTTCCAGGCAAAGATCCCCACCAGTATAAACATGAAGAACCCCACCTTCTTGTCCTACAATGGTTGGAACTGGTCTAGGGACGCAAGAGAGCGCCATCTGAGGCCCGGTCGAGTCGAAGAACACGACGGCATCGAATAAGGGCGAGTATTCGGGAATAACAAAGCAAGAAGGGGGGTCCGAGGAGGCAGTGAACCCACGGGGCCATCCCCAAAAATATTCCCCTTTTTTACATAGTCGTCTGGGGTCAGTCTCTCAGGCTGGAAGGGCTTTCGTCGCCCTCAACTCGGGGTTCTACCTCCGGAGGTGGGGGCGATACCGTAGCAGAGGACTCTGGCACCATAACAGAACACCCACACTCACCGGTTATGGGATCCCGCGAAGACTCCGGGGGTTGACGAGACTCTGCAGATTTGAGGGCTGGCGAGCGAAAACGGATATTCGCCTCCCTCGAACAGAAGCGGGCAACCACCCCTCCAATAATCTACCTCTCAAATCCCTCTCTCCCTCAACACCAAGAAATAAACACTACTGCAAAGTCACACGGCAATTAACATCCTTCACGACCTCTTTTCCTTCTCCCCAAGCCGATTAACTTTTACATCGACTGAATTATTTCTCACTTTTCCGGCACTTTCGTTTCTTCCGCAGGGCACCCAGTCTCCGGACCTGCCCGAAGAAAACACCACTCCCCGCACGCCCGACAATCGTCCAGAGGCCCCCCCCGATCCTCGAAGGGCAACCACGAGAAAGGTGCGACGGACGAAAAAGTCTTCCTAGTTCTCTCGTCCCGGGAAGAACAGGGTGAGGGGGCGTAGGCAATGGGTGGGGGTGTGGGGGGGGGATGGACGCGATCACAGCACGTGGGGGGTGGGGAATGTCACTCCAATCCGGGCGATTAAGCACGCCGGGCCACCGACAGACTGTTTTCTCCTCCTCGGAAGGTGCAAAATCCGCCGCCGGACACAAACAACAGTACGGGGCGAGGAGGTCCTTCCCCGGGCTGAGCGTCGGCCGGGGGTGATGGGCCGATCTGATCCTCCTCCCACGCCTTCAACCGGCCGAGCGCGTCACCCGTGACACATGAGGGAAATAACCCTTCTCTCGTGCCACCGATCGCAGCAAGGCCCACGCGCGACCTAAACGTTCCGCCTCGTGCGATCGCTCGGCTACTGAGCCAGCGCGCGAGGCCGTGGTGCGGCGAGAACGGAGGAGAGGGCGAGGGGAGGGAGGCGAGGGAGGGAGGGGGGCGCGCCGAGAGGGGCGGCAGGGTGCGATGGTGGGGGCGGAGGAAGGGGAGGGGGTTCGGGTCGCCCGGCGGGGGAAGGGAGCTCTGGGAAGGAGAGGCGGAGCGAGAGAGAGAGGAAGAAGGGTTGGAGGGGGAATAATAAAAGAACGCAGCAGACGCGTGAAAAATGACGATAATTTACTTTTTTGTTTTTTTACCCTTTACTTTTCGAGTTCTGTGTTCTTTTCCTTCGCCCTCACCATTTTCCCCTCCCACGGATAGCACACCCCTTGTAATCCCATCGGTTCTGCCCGACTCCTCCACGCCCCTTCCCCTCCACTCCACTCGCCTCTGCCTCCCCCCCCTTCCCCAAAATGCTTGGCGCCTGGCCTCCCTGCGAGTTGTTAACCCCCGCCCCGGCCCACCGTCCCATCGCCCTCCCTCACCTCCGCTGAATTAATAAAATGGAAAGGAAAGTCGTTTTAACTGCCTTTGCGGAATACATCCCCACAATGCGCGAAAATTCAACCCAAGACGTTTTCACGCCCACCAACCAACCCCCTTTCCCTCCCCCCCCAACCCCTCCAACTCCATCCCTCTACCCTTCAGATACACACGCACACATACGCACGGATATACTTTGGCACGTCCGACTTCTGTATCGCCCATTATCCGGGACTGAGACGCGCGAGAGAGGGCTTCAAAAATCTTGACAGCGGTTGTCACTATTTTCCAAGTATACTGCCACGGTTCATGCGTAAAATATTTAATCCCTGCTCACTAATATCGCTTCCCCTCTTTCCTAAATTCTAAGTGACGAAGAGCAGACGGTGCCATTAACTGGGAGGCGGACACGTGGAATGCCATGAGAGGCCATTGTGCTGTTTCTTGAGCCAGCTTGTTCGAGTCGTCTGTTTCATATAAATAGAAGTTTCTTTGCGCTTACGTCCTCAATGGGAACAAAATTAATGTTTTCCAAATGGAAATTTATATTTATGGTAATAAAAGCGAATAGTGGGTCGCGGTAGTTCAGGGGTGGAGCATTAGACTCCTGACCGGAGGCCTCGGATTCGATTCCCGGGCAAACCTCTCCGGGCACCTGCAGCTCCACCCAAGCTGAGTGATTTTTTGGGTACCAGATCTTCCTGGGAAACCATAACCGCCACAGGGAAAGGAACTGGTACCCTTACCCTGATGTGTGAATTTTACACGCCGTATAGGGCTTAGCACTGGGTGAACTCTACCATCACCTACCAAACCGACCTTCGGATTGAATACTGTGTTTGTGGTTTTTAATAACGAATTGAAATATTATTTTGTATTTTTTTCTAATGAAATTCAGTTAATTCCGAAGTGAAACTTGATGCAGTTAATTAAAAGGAACACAATGACAATTCAAAGACGCCCCCCAATTTTCTCAAAACTAAATAAGTACTTAGAAGGAATATAGATAGCTTAAGGATTAATTTCGGTAGGACCTTTTAAAGAAGTGTATAATTAATTAATGGATGCATCCGATTATATTCAAAGTGTGGCTTCCAAAGACTTTCCCCAAAGTATTGCTTTTAAACGCGAACATGTTTCCGATTTCTTTTGTTTTGAAAGTATTCGTATCCAATTTGTTTTCGTTGGTGAGGATTTGCAATGTTAGCAGACATTTCAACCAGAGTCCTTCTAATGAAATATTGACATCCGCCAAAGCGAAACCCATTAGCAATCAACCCATTATCGGTACTTGTCACGGATAATTTCGCCTGGACATTAGCCAAGACAAATGTGATTACAACAAAATAGTATCGACTTGACCGAAGTGATAATGAATTTAATTAATGAATTCCATAAATTTTAGGCTTTTTGGTTAAGACTCTGTCTTAAAACATTGTCACCTCACGGCGGCTGGTTAGGTAAATATTCTATATTTCTCTTCGAACTCTTCGACGGATAAAACTTATCACCAAGGAAACTGACGTACCAATTCGATAATTCCCTCAGAGACTGCACGGGGCCAACATTCCAGAGCTTAGTCAGCACAAGGACGTTCGAGACCGAACACAAACTGAAGATCCAATGGTGTATTTGTGTGTATATTTAGACTTCAAAGTTTTTGCAATGCTTGTTGAAAGAAATTTAGCACATATCATTGCATGCCAAATTTTAAGATCAAAATCCAATAGATCGTTCCATGCTACTGCCGCGTCAGAAATGACGTCTTTTGACACTCTTAAACGCCACTTTCTAACCGTTTCGCTCGCTGCTAATTGGGCACAACGAAAATGGGCAGTCCTGGGCGGTGTCGTAAATTAACTCCAGCATGATGACACAAGCGAAAGCTTATTTATAAGTTCGTTAGATATCGTACAGCGAGTCACGAAAGTCTTAGCGATAAAAGGGTCTAACGGCCATGAAATGTCAAAGAATACACAGAATGTATTTCCTCTTCCTGCGATATTTAATGACGATAGATCATAAACAATATGAACAGTATAAAGTAAGCATGGGTCCAACTTGATTCCAGAGATGCAAACTGAATGACTATAAACGGTCGGCCTGAATGCTACTGATGGCCGTGATGGTCCAAGGGTCAAAATGTCCGCCTCGGGCATCGGTGTTGGGCTAAGCTCCTCAGTGTTCCCGCCGGAAAATCTGAAGCGAAAGACTGGGTAATTATGGCCAAGGATCACCTAGATCGGCCGTAACGGGAGTAATCCGAAAACCTTGGCGCCATTGAATTGAAATGACTTCTAAGACAAATAGATTCTTCGGAGAGCGCCCTCCCGGAGTAGCCGACACACGTCTTTATTCCAATTCCATTATTATAAAACATCTCTCATCCTGGAGCTTTTTATGTTTGGTTTACGTGAACGACATTGACCCCGTAGTAACTAGTGAGATGTGTTTAGCTGCCGACGATGCAGTGGTTTACCGTGATATCCGTGATCCTGAGGACAAAGCAGCGTTTTCAGATTACCTTAATGCTATACAACGCTGGTGCGACACTTAGCATTTAAAATTAAACTTAAAAAAGTGCGTAGTCATAAATTTTTGGAAAAAGAGCAATTCTCACCCGAACACCTACTGCATTGGGAACACCGAAATTGAATGTATCGACTCCAATAAATACTTCGGCGTTATCCTCACTCACCATCTCTCCTGGGTGAAACACCTGCGGGGAATATGTGGATTAGCCAACAGAAAATTAGGATTTATTATAAGAGTACAAGGTAAATGTGACGTATAGGTCAAAGGCAAATGTTATCTGTTATTGGTTAGGCCTCATTCAGAATATGCTGTAAGTATATGGGATCCACACGAAGTTAAATTGATTGCCGAATTGGATCACGTGCAGCGTAGAGGAGCTAGATTTGTAAAACGTTGTTATAATCAACTTAGCAGGGTATCCAAAATGCTAGGGGAGCTAGTCTGGGAATCACTAAATGGAGCGAAGGTTAGATTACAGATTAAATCTCTTGCATTTGAATTGGAAGGATGTCTCTTTAGCAGTGATGTTGAAAATGAATTGTTACCCCCATCGTACTACGGTACGCGAGATCATGTCAATAAAATTAGAGAGATTAAGTGATCGATTTGAGATTCCATTTTTTCCACGAACGACACGGGGTCAGAATAACATTTTCCCACCGCGGTAGGGGTACAAATGATTCTAATGTGCATTCATCCCCTGCCACACACCCTAGTGATGGCAAGCAGTGTCCTAAAATAAATAAATATGAGCCATATTCGAAAACATAGAATAATAAGAACGGTAATCATTCCTCATCTGGACATACTACTATCTACTAGTATCATTGCTCGGGAAATTCCAGACATTGATCAAAATCCCTCCAGTACCCTCTCAAAGAGACAAAAACTTTTGGAGACAAAACAATTGGTAAATTTATAGCTCTCACTTTAACCTCACGGCGTCTGAAATTCTCATATTCAGCATCGGGGGGTCGGTGCATTGCTAGTGCTCCCTCACGTTTCCCACAGAGGTCCGGCACACGGAGAACCAAACGCCTTGGCTAAAATGCCAAGAGTTTATGATAACCCGGGTTTGGGACCCTCCGGTCAGATAACGCACCCTCGCTCTGCCTAACATACTAGCGCGCTGCCTATGGGCAGTGTCGAATTTAATATGAGACATTTTATTTATTGCATTCAATATATTTTTGCGGCAATAGTAAATAAATATGTAGGTAGCGATGTTCTTTACGATAAAAGACTGCAGCTAAGCGGTTAATCTCGCTATTCTACCTCGATTTCCTTTTTCGAACAGGCATACCGTTTTTATCGTTTTTCGTCCAGGCTTGATGCTGACTGGTTTTTATATATCCTGCAGGCTTTTTGACACACTCCATTTTCTGGAGTGAAAATACAATTGGCTAGAAATTATGGAATGATTTCTTTACCATCTAATGAATTCCTCATCTCCTTAGGATGATACTTTTGGATAGATGGACATTTAAATAGATATTTTAATACCCTGCAAGCCACCGCCAGGGTGTGTGGCAGGGGGTGAAAACACACCAGACTAATTTCGATCCGAATATTTTTACCCCTACCGTGGTCGGACAATATTATTCTGATACCTTATCGTTCGTGGAAAAAATGACGTCTTAAATCTATCTGTTTCACTTGGCTGCCTTTAAATTTTTTCACATATGTTTAAACGTTCGGGAAATCCTAATGCTCAAATAGAAAAGGCTGAGGTTTTTATTTCAATTCAGTTATCGATTATGCATAATCAATTCGATTAATTGCCTCCACATATCGTTAAACGGCTCTCAAGACTAGTTTCCACCAAAAGATAATGCTGCCATCAAGAAACCCTTCACCACACTTTTTACAAAGAATTTGTACAAGGAAAATTGACAAAAATTAAGGCAATCGAGGCAATTAACTCCCTTAAAAAGTCACTGCTTTTAAGACTCTCAAGTTTAAGGCCACAGACGTTCTCTCTGAATAACAGCGTGAGGAAAGAAGTCAACCCAATAAATCTCGCCGCTGCGAGCAATTAAGCGTTAAAGTTGAGTCCAAGAATTTTGAAACGAGTACCAATTTTGCTGCCCAGTTCGTGAACTCAATGCATGGTTTGATCAACAGTAGAGGGGGGCGTGGAGTGTTGGAGATGGACTTCGTGACAAATATGAAGTTTAATGACTTTTTTAAAAAGATGTCCTGAAAAAATTGGGGCTGAACTGGGGAAACCCAGGGTTTACGAAATAGAGGAGGACGGCCTTCTGCCCATCACCACAACGCGTTCCCTTAGAGGCCCGTCAAAAGGGAGCACCGCCGAGGACGATCGGGCAAAATGGGCCGAATCGCTCCCCAGGAAAATACTGCACACCAGTTTCGTTGGAGACGTCCTCAAGAGAAGTCGGGCGGCCGATTAACTTCAGCCGTATCGAAAGTTTGTTTACTCGAAGAAATATCTGTGGGGTTGAGAGGGTAAGTGGAACCAGGGCACTCAGAACCCAGCTCCCACCCGCCCGAAGGCCCGTCTTCTTAGAACAATTTACCCCCAAACATATTCATACACTGCCGCTCAAGGATACCGCAAGCCTAGCGTGTGGCATGTAATTATTAAAACTACATCTACATTATACCCCGCAAGCCGTCGCAAAGACGTGTGGCAGGGGGTGGTAGGCCACCAGCCATTCTACATACGAGGATATTCCCTCTATTTCCTTATGCACATGACAAATGCTTCCAACGGTCTTAGCACGCATCTTATGACTTTCATTGCGCACATTTTGGTCTTAATTATTAACGGACTGCCCGAGCAAAAAAGTTGCGTGTAATGCGATTCTCCATTCTCAATTGCTTTCATTTCGACAGCATCTATTTAATTTCTAAGTGATGAGACTGTCAGCAATGTTGCACCAATTGTTGTTACGCGAGGTAGATCACGAAAAAACAATAATCCGACACCATGCATTGAGTCAAATGTAAGCATTAAACATGAGCTAGCGCGATGTTAAGTCACCTGAATTTGACCAGAATCGGTAGAATACTACACGCTAATTTATCTCTCGAAAAATTTTTATAACTTTTTCTAAAAAAGAAAATGATAATTCATGTGAAAGTAAATTTGTGGGCATCGAAATCATTCGTACCAGATTTCTGCAAGAAATCTGCACGTGTTAAATTTATGATAGTATTATTGCCATATTCTGAGACTATTTTATGAAGTGGGCGGTTATTATTATATCATGAAATGTGTTTGAATTAAAGAGGCGAGTGAGCTCGTAGGTAGTCATGTTTATTAGTGGTTGGGCCCTTCTATCTAAATGCCGCTGTGATGAATTTTTCAAGGGAAATTGGTATCTGACAATTTAACACTCTAATGTAAAGCTGACGACTGGTTGGTTGAGCTCATCTCCAACTCCATGAAATGATCTCACAACCGACCTGAATGACGGACGGTTGCTGACGCGATCAGGCGCACTAGTTCTCTGTGTTGTTTACCAGTAAATACTTATTCGCTGCACTTTTATGTTGTTATTAGCACCCGACAAAACGTTGCCATAGACTTGAATTTGATTTCATAGGAAAGACTAAAAAAAATTTCTCTTTCCCTCATACTGTCATTGTGTATCGGTTACCATACAAAATTAGTCTGGTGTGTATTAAACCCCCATGGCACACACCCTGGCGGTGGCTTGCAAGGTACATACATAAATAAAAAATAAATAAACAATCAGCGTCAATAAATCAAATACCTGTCTTGAAATGGGATTAACGGCAGGCGAGAATATGTCAATAAAATTAGACACTAATGTCTGACCGCGGTATGGCTAAAAATATTCAGGTGAAAATTAGTCTGGTATGTTCACCCTCTGCCACATACCCTAGCGGAGGCTTGCAGGTACTACATTTAAAATACTAACTGCTCCCAAGAGAATTTCCAAAACAATGGCATTAATAACCAATGAAACGAAATTTTTATTTCCGTGTATTTTCACAGAAATTACAAATTTTTGGGGCTCATTATGCCATGGAATCAAGTAACGGTATAAATTGAGCCTCCACAAAGGTTCAGACCAAGGTTGATTTTACGGAAACAAAAAGTCTGGAATCAGTGTAAGGTCTCGGGGGTACTTTGTAACCTTTTCAACACTCGACCAGCCGGATCAATTCATAAGGCCAAAAACTTGTCTAAAACTTGAATCCAAGTTCGTGTCTTTTCATAAAAACTACATTTTTGTAGGTGATTACGTGAGGGGTTAGAAAAAAGTCCAATAAGTTGCTCATCTAAAGATATGTTAGCTGATTTTATTACATTGAAACTGAAAATCTGGAATACCTTAATCTCTCGGTCGAGGTTACTTTTTTAACTTCGATATGCTCGCGATAGCCTGCCGGATGATATTACGCGTCGAATGTTCGGCTTCACGTATTACGTACTTTAATTATTTTTTATATAGTACCCCGAAAGCGACCGCTAGGGTGTGTGGCAGGTGGTGCATACACACCAGAATAATTTTACTCGATCATGAACCTACTGCGGTCGAACAATGTTATTAAAATCCCCTACGGTTCGTGGAAAAAACTACACCTTAAGTATATTTGTTCTACTCAAAATCTCTCTAATTCTATTAACAGGATCTCTCCTACCATATTACGATAGGGGTATTAATACATTTTCAGGATCACTGCTGAAAAAGCCTGCTTCCAATTCATCCAAGAGCTTCATCTGTAATTTAACCTTCGGTCCGTGAGTGATTCCAAGCCTAGCTGCTCTTATATTTTGGATGTGCTACTAAGGTTATCATAGCGTTTTGCAAATCTAGCCCCTCTACACTGCACGCGATCCATTTCGTGAGACTCTCATATACTTTCAGCATATTCTAAATGAGGGCTAACCAGCGAAAGATAACATTTCTATGTATGGATATTCGTGCACTGCAGGTCCTTTTTAGAATAAAGGGTAGGTCAAATAGTGGGTCACTAAGGTCAATGAAGTGAGGTTTAGAACTAGCAATAATTTCTTTAACGAGAATTAGAGAGCATCGGGAGGAATATATTATATGGGATTCAACATGAATAAGAAGACGATCCTCGCTAAACATTCAAAAAACGGCCATGTAAATGAAAGATTATCTATATTGGTAGTTAATTGCCGAAGTTTAAAAAAGAAAGTCGCAGAATAAAATCACCTTATTCAAAGCACAGGTGCAGATTTAATTATTGGGACAGAAAGCTGGTTATCCACTGATATTGCCGACGGTGAAATTTTCCCAAACTCCTTTTCCGTTTACAGAAGTGAAGGAAAGAATAGAATCGGTGGTGGGGTCTTTATTGCAGTTGAAAATTCTTGCGTCAGCAGGGCTGAGGTAATTCCGGGTAATGGTTTGGAAAGCGTTTGGTGCTCCATTAAAAGTCCTCAATACAAAAGAATTTATGAATGCGCATTTTACAGACCGCCAGTCGACAGAGAATATTCAATACTAGAATAAGATAAGCAAATCAAAGATTTTCTGTCCCAGCACAATGATCGCGACGTTATAATCGGTGGAGATTTCAATGTCCCATCTATTGACCGGAGCACATACTGTAGTTTTGAATCGGGCGGAAAAGACAAAGATATCTGCGAATAGCTATTGAATTCTTTTACGCTGAACTCATTGAATCAACTTGTCACTTCACCAACTAGGGGCGATAATATTCTTGATTTGTTAGCGACAAATATTCCCGAAAAAGTCTTTAACTATAGAAACTATGAAAGGAATTAGTGACCACAGGGCAGTAAATGCTAAGTTTTCGCTTCATGAGGTCCGAAATAAGAAACCCAAAAGGACACTTTACTTGTTTAAAGAATGGGACCACAATGGCATAAGTTCGTGCTACAGAATCAATTTTCTAGTTTTAAGAAAGATGGTAATCATCGAAATACCGAGGATACGAGGAATCACTTCCTTGAGATACGCGCTCAGCAGTCAAAGAGTTCATTCCAAGTAAATTTATGAAAGATAACACGGAACCTAGATGCTACAACGCGAATGTTAGAAAGGCATTGCGACATCAAAGGCTATGTTATGCCAAAATGAAAAATATTAGGGATGGCATCTATAGCGACAAAAGGAATGATAACACTTATGATTACGAATGCAAGATATCTAGGGCGAATGCAATGAATGAATTTCGGAGAGCGTTAAGGGAATTCAAAAAGAAAAGTTTAGCGGAAATTTTGAAAGAGAATCTAAAAGTATTTTGGTCATAAGTCAGAGAAGTTCAAGGAAATAAGTTACCTGTTAATTCAATCAAAAATAATAAAGGCGAAAGAGTAACCAGCAGTTTGGAAAAAGGTTAACTTATTAAATTCCTTATTTCAAAGCGTCTTCATTATTATCTCATAGAATAATTGGAATTGTTATATATTAATTATCTACACAATCCATTTCGGTGTTCCCGATGCAGTAGGTGTTCGGGAGGGAATTGCTCTTTTTCCAAAAATGTATGACTACACACTTTTTTAAGTTTCATTTTAATTGCCAAGTGTCGCATCGGCATTGCACGAGTCTAGCATTTACGTCATATGAAAAAAGCTACTCTGCCCTCAGGATCACGGAAATCACGGCGAATCCCTGAATCATCGGCAAATAAACGTATCTTACGTAGTCAATGTCGTAAACCTAAAGTAGAAAGAACAGAGGTTCGATGACACTACCCTGGGGAACACCTGAAGTGACTTCTACTGCATTTGAGCTAGCTCCATCTGTCACTACTCTTTAAAACCGACTATTCACAGAGTCTTCAATCCAACCTCGGATATCTTTATCTGCGCCATATGCTTCTAACAGTGCTAGTAGTTTACTATGAGACACTTTGTCGAAGGATTTCTTAAAATCTAGAAAAACCGCGTCCACTGGAACTCCCTAAGTAAGAATTTCATGAACAAAAAGCGCAAGTTGTCTCTCGCAGGATCTATCTACCTTTTCGGAAACCGTGCTGATTTTTCAATTATAACTTCCGATTATCGAGGTTTCTCACGATCGAACTAGCAACTATATTTTCCATAACCTTGCCCAATGTGGATGAGTGGGAAATAGGTCTGTAATTGCTAATAATTTAGAATCATCCCGATCCACACATCCTGGCTGTGATCGCGCGGAATTACGGTAGATGAGCGTATTTGAGGAGTGGGATCGTCATCCGTGGCACCCCAGAGGCGAGCGAACTTTTAGTTCCAAGTCCTTACTTCCCCCACATCTGCGCTAACCTTTCTCCGATGAAAATTATAGAGAGAACATATGAGTGGAGATGGGAAGGATGGATGGATCCCTCATGTGGAGATCAAAAAACTGGCTGACCATTGTCCACTTCCTCTTTTCCTCTCGTCGGCCGCGATCACTCCTTCCACCCCCTCCCCGGTCTCCCCCCCACTCTCCGACACACACGCACTCACACAGCCAGCGAACCCAACCCGGCAGCTCATTCACGTCTGGCATCGCTCACCCCTTCCTTCTCTTCATCCCCGCGTCCCCCCTTCCCCTTCTTCTTCCCTCCTCCCGGAGTAACCCCTCACCCCCCCATTTCCAGCTCTCCCCACCCCTCCCTCCCTCGTCCCGCGACAGCCACACTACTCACTACATGAACCTTTCCATTCCTCCTTCCACCCACCGAACCCCTTCACAATATTTTCCTCTCTCCGTGCCGCGCGCACCCTCCCGACTCGTCAGTGGATGAGGCAGATTGGTCGAGGGAGTGGGGGGGGAGAGGGGTCAGGCGGCAGCGCGACGCAAAAGTTATTAAACATCGCCCTTGGATGTTGTGTGCTCGACTATTGAATGCTGCGCCCACCGGACTGCGCCGCGATCCTCCCTCAAGGCAGCCGGAGGGCTGGTTCGTGAGCAGGCGTCACCGACTTCAATACTTATTTTGTTATATCAACATAATTATATTTCGAAGAAGGGAAAATCGGTCCGGAGCAGTGAATGCAAGTCTTCGAAACTTGGTGCTGGATGGGGATGCTGAGGATCAAGTGGACAGATGAAATGCGATGTGAAGAAGTGTCGAGAAGAGGAAGAGACGATGAGGAAATAAACCAGATGGATCGGGCAGACCTTTCGACATAATAGATTCGTTTGGAATATAGTATATTGGAAGGGAAGGGTCCTCGACCGAAGAAAGCATGGGACTAGTAGGCACGGAAGGATGTTAGACAGAAGAGCTATGATGGCCTAGGAGAGTTGGGGTTAGGAAGGGACTAATGGAGAGTTCCAAGTCAAGCTATCTTAATCTTAGAGTTGAAAACTGTGGATGACTCTTTAGTAGAGTACCTTATGGCAAACCATTGGGAACCTAATTGCCTAAATCCTCACGACACGTAATGCGGTGTTAATGGATCCCAATGAGGCGAGATGTCAATCCAAACACAATCTACGTTTTAGCACAATGAAAAAACTAGTTTCACGTGAAGACTGCGCTTCAAGTCGACCCTTCATCACGCTACGGCAGCAATGCTGTGCCGTGTGCTCCGTATACTGTGTTCACCATGTCGTGAACACGTTCACGGAGCACAAAGTGCTTTTATTTAACCGTTTTGCGTATTTGAGAGACAATCAGCAAGCCCGTCCTATGCGTATACACAATTTGTCTCGGCCTCTCATTGCTTTCCGTGGCTTATATTGGGTGAATAGGGGGTTATATTGGATTCTTGAGTTCGTGGCAAGCCCTGCCGAAAGTTGAAGGAGCCCGACTGATTCCGTTGGGAGAAGCGTAGGTTTCTTCATTAAAGACTCGAAGTGCCTCAATAAATTGGAGTTTCCTCATTGAATAATTGAACTTACAAAAAATGTTATAGTTTCGGAACAGGAGATTAATCTAATCATAGAGGCGGAGGGTAAAGGCACAGGATTGTTTAATTTCATTTTATTAATTGATAATTTTAAAACGAGAAGTTTAATAGAATGTTACTCACATATTAATATCGTAGAGTTATTAGCAGTTAACCCATCGTCTAGGACTCGTACAATTTCCATAAGACTAGCTTGGTATTAGGTTCCCAAACTATCAGTATAATTTCGCAATAGTAGCAGAACGTGATTCCGGGCGCTCAAACGGCTACGGCTACTGCGAACTCTCTCGTTCGATGTAAACTTATCCTATCATATACGGAGAGCTTCGGTCCCCTCACCCTCCCCAACCCATGGGCCGCTTTCGATGCTGCGTCCCGTGAGTTGCCGGGACGACGCCCTCCATCGCCCTACGTCACGTGACGTCTCTTGCACCAAGTCGACGATCACATTAGCCCGCCAAGGAAACCAGATATTCAGAACTTCGATAGAAGCGAAGAATATAAGGAACTAGCATCGGAAATCACACTGTATCTAGAAATCATATTTAAGAAATCGCCATTAGATCACAAGGTTTCCCGAGTTTGAAAAACGGCCAACGTAACACAAATAATTAAAAACGGAGACATGGAGGATCCGGGCAATAACAAACCTATTTCCCTCACATTCATATTGTGCAAAGTTATGGAAAATATAGTTGCCAGTTCAATCGTGAGAAACCTCGATAATCAGAAGTGCCGATGCGACACTTGGCAATTAAAATGAAACTTAAAAAAGTGTGTAGTCATGCATTTTTGGAAAAAGAGAATTCCCTCCCGAACGCCTACTGCATCGGGAAAACCGAAATGGATTGTGTAGACTCCGTTAAATACTTCGCCGTTACCCTCTCGACAAGCTAACAAAAGATTAGGATTTATTAGAAGGGTACTAGGTAAACGTGATGAAAAGGCCAAAGACAAATACTGTCTGTCGCTTGCTAGACCTCATTTAGAATATGGTGCTAGTACATGGGATCCTCACGAAGTTGGATTGATTCCCGAATTAAATCGCCTGCAGCGTAGTGCAGCTAGATTTGTTAAACGTTGTTATGATCAACTGAGCAGTGTATCCAAAATATTAGAGGAGCTAGGGTGGGAATCACTCGCGGAGTGAAGGTTAAATTACAGATTACATGCATTAATTAGAAGGATGTCTCTTTAGCTGTGATGTTGAAAATTTATTATTACCGTAATCGTACTACGGTAGGCGAGGTCATGTCAATAAAATTAGAGAGATTAAGTGATCGATTTAAGACGCCATTTTTTCACGAACGATACGGGATCAGAATAACATTTTCCGAACGTGGTAAGGGTACAAAATTATTCTGATGTGTATTCATCCCCTACCACACACCCTAGCGGTGGTTTGCTGGGTACTAAATAACAAAAAACACCAAAATACAAAATGCCTACGTCGCGACGTAGGCAATTCTTCGTCTTTGTCTAACTCGCGATGACGCGACCCGTCGTCGCGAGTTAAACACCGCCTCTCTTAGGAAGTGGAACACATCGAAATTCGATAGCACGTGAGCTCGTGAGAGACCCGCGTCCGCTCCCCGCATTAACTCGATCTCTGAATGCGACGCTCGTGGGTAGCGCGACGGCACCGTTGCTTTCGGACCGCGACGGAGACTGCGGCGACCCGGCGGCCGGTGGGCGGGTGGGATTATCCCGCACACCCACGCCACCGATCACCACCTCCCTCATGGCTGCAACATCGAATTCGCCTCACTTGACATTCGACGACCCTATCTGAATGATAGCATCGATATCTACCGCACCTCCTTCCCCAGTGCGCTGAGGAGTGACAGAGGGGCGATGCTATCCTGGGATCGATGCCCATCATGCCGCCGCCGATCCCTCGGAAACAGCCTCCCATTGCTTGGGGTCTCGTGTGTTTTGCGGCGGAAGGGCTAAGGGGAAGGGAGTAGTATGTGCGGGAAATATTCGGGGCCCAACGGGGGGGGGGGGGGCTGGGGAGAGAAGAGGGGGCGGCGAGGTCTCGGGAAGGGAGGATTTTTTTCGAGGCAAGCAGAGGAAGACGGGGAGGAGGGGTGTAGGAAAGGGAGCGACAAAAAACCTGTTGAAATAGGGTGGGGGGGGAGGGAAGGACGAGGTTTGAGGCCCAAAGGGTGGTTGGATTGAGAGGATTTTTTTTATATTTCTGCCGGGCGGAAGGAGGAGGCGGGTTCTTGGATATGGGAGGTCTGTGAAGGGGAGAATAGAATCCACATGGAGCTGCAGAGGGATAGCTTTTTTCTGGGATCTGAGGGAAGGAAGGAGGGGTGCGGTGTGTGGATTGCACACGGTGTGCTGGGACGGCTGGGCGAGGTGAGGAGGGACACTCATTTCGGGGGGAAAAGAAGGACGTAAAGCTGTGACGTCGAGCGGACGATTGTAAGAAAGCAGCACCAAGGAAGATGCCACTCATGGGAAACGGGTACCCTTGCGACTTCCCATTCATTTCCGGCCCGAAAGGTTGAATTCTATCTACATGGACGACGTTGCTTGGTGCTGGAACTACGTAATTTTTCATCATGTCAATGTATTAACGATGACGTACTCAATATTTTACATGCATATTTGACGAGGGGTTAGTTAGAAAGAGTAATAATTTTGGTCTCAATACAGCCCCAATAAATAGCGATAGTTATCATTTATATGTGAATAAAATGTATTACTTTTCCCACCAAGCAAGAGCCCTTCCTAAAATACAGTGGAAAGTCTTGGGAAAGCAATTATTCAATGAAATTCAAATAACGCCATTATCAAGAGCGCTCAGCCATTTTTAGTGGAATGCCTTTGATTTTCTACTTCTTCGCGCCAATAACTCTCCTCTGCATGGATTGAGAAAACCACCAAGTGAGCAAACCTCAGAGATTCGAATACTTTTTAAATAATTCTCCTAACTTAATAAAAAGTATTCCGCCACAATGTTCCCCGTAACCAACCTCCACATGAAGGAACAATTAAAAAGAAAAATAAATATTGGGTGCGGCAATAAAACTTCATTTTTTGAATGTGTCTTCCGTTTGAAAAAAGGAAGCTATTTTTCCGCATCCTGTATTCACCAAATTAAGAAATAACATATTTAAGGCAAAATGAAGGTTATTTAGCAAATCATGGCTTTAAGAGATAGATGGTAGTTAAAAAACCAAGCTTTGGAATAGAAGCAGATATAATTTGATAATAAGACATTTGAATTCAACGTTAAAATTGGAGCTTTATCGGAAAATGAGTGGAAGAGTTATTTAAGCATTTTTACAAATTCTGAGCAATAAGATCCATTGTGTCGTGGGAAAGAGGCAAAAAACGATTGAAGAATTTACGACAAACCATGATTTTATTACTTCTATTTATTTAGTACCCTGCAAGCCACCACTAGGGTGTGTACATTAACCTCAGAGAATTCGTCAAGGCATTTCAATAATACGACGACTTTTGCTGGCATAGCAAAATCTATAACTCAAGCATGCCTGTGGCATGGAATAGTTGCATCGCCAACGAAACGATGAAGTTGATGAAATGTCTTGCGCAGCTCATGGTCTTTTTAATGATTGCGATTCAGATTGACCCTCCACCACTCGCGTACCTGAAACCATTGGAATTCCCAGAGAACGGAAGACAGGGATCAAAGGGCACGCGGTGCCAACCACGCTGTATATTTTCTTTTTGCTCTCCTCCGGCGGGTGACAAGAGATCCGGCACTGATTCCGCCAAGTCATCGCTCCCCGCAACCTCTTCCCTAAAGCGCTTTTCTCAAAAACTGGCATTTCTAATGTTTAGACGGAACAGCTAATCTGCCGATTCTTAATTGGTTTCGTATGGGTACGACGGGTGTTACTTCCATGCTCTGTGCAAATATTTAAGGGTCACTTAACACAAATATAAGATTAATACTCTTGTTATTTCATTTAGTAACTCGTCAGACTACCACAGTTTTGCAACAGAAAAAGCAAAAATATAATCCTGAAAAAGGAGCACTAATCCTTGAATCCGGCGTAGAGAAAGAGACAACATTTCAAAGCGGAATGGTTTCGTGAAATTGTTTCCTAGCCAGACGCTGTTGGATGGAGTGTTACATCAACAGACGAATATGGCTAGTGTTTTGAAGCTACCAAGTACACGTATTCGGGGATTCAGGCACAGGATTAATAGCAAATGGAATTAGAAAAAACTCGCAAACATGTCTCGAGACACCTCATGATTAAGTTGCTTCCCGTAATTCCTGCCGGAACAGGTTCATCCGGTAGCTTATCATTAAGGCATTTTTGCGGACTGAGTGCATAACCTTTCAAGCCGAATTTAAGGTTGGGTAATACATTTTTATTTTTCCGAATGCCAATTTACGCGTTTCGAAAACCATTGTAACTTTACAAGAATTTTGTTAATTTCTTCTAGAAATTGGTTTTTCATGTATTTTTTACGGGCTATGATACATTTTACAAACATCAGCACATAGAGAGGATATATATATATATATATATATATATATATATATATATATATATATATATATATATCCCTCCCATGGACTACAACCTTGTCGTGGTGGAAGGGCTTGTGTGTTCCGATGACCCCTAGAGCTGTGCTGGCGGGAGTAATAATAATTACTCCTGGAAGGGTCACCCATGCCAGATAGGTCGAAGGTTAGGAGCCAGACGAAAGGTAGTCCACGCAGCGTCTGTTCCTCAGTGAGGCGGCTGCAATGGCGTCTGACCCCAGTGGGGCGGCCATTAAGTGATGGTGTCACGTTAAAAACACTATTGAGGAAGGCAACGGGAAACCACCTCAATTATCATTCCCAAGAAAATATGATGGACGCAAAACAGAAATTGAGTCCTGGCAACTGCGGGACTCGGCCCAAGGGGCCGTGTGTCGTGCCCGGCAGCGGGGGAGGCAAGGCTTCCGCGGTCGTCATCCCACGAAATCCTTGCGGGGGAGAAATAACAGCAGCAGGACAGAAGATGCAGAAGAAGACGAAAGTAGTTAGAATAGGAACCTGGAACGTCAGGACAATGTTGAGGAGAGGCAAATTAGAAAATATTAAGCGAGAGATGGAAAGAGGTAACATAGATGTTTTAGGCCTCTGCGAGGTGAGATGGAAGGATAGCGGGGATTACTGGAGTGACAATTATAGAGTAATATACAGCGGCGGGGATGAGAGCCAACGAGGGGTTGCCGTAATTTTAAATAAAGGGGTAGGAAGAAGCGTAGTCAACATAGAGCAAGCGACAGATAGAATTTTACTCGTAGAGATTAAAGCAGAGCCGACGAACTTGGTCATTATTCAGGTATACATGCCACCGAGCAACCACAAGGAGGAAGAAGTCGATAGGATGTATGATGAGTTAGAGGATATCATCGCGAGTGTTCCTGCAGGGAAACATTTGATAGTGATGGGGGATTGGAATGCGACGGTAGGCGAAGGAAGAGATGGTGGTGAGGTGGGGGACTATGGGTTAGGCACGAGGAATGAACGCGGGGAGAAAGCAATTGAATTCTGCAGGAGACAGGGGTTAGTCATCACTAACACATGGTTTAGACACCACAAAAGGCGTAGGTATACATGGAAAATGCCAGGTGACTCAGAAAGGTATCAGTTAGATTATATTATGGTTAGGTACAGGTTTAGGAACAGTGTGATAAATTCGCACAGTTTCCCAGGAGCGGATGCGGACTCTGACCATAATTTAGTTGTTATGAAATGTAATGTTCGTTTCAAGAAGATAAGGCAAGGGCGGCGGGTTAAAAAATGGAATTTAGAAGCAGTAAATGAATTAACGAGGAAGGAGTATCAGGAGGCTGTAGAGAAAATGATGGACGACGGTAAAGAACTGAGTGCTATCGAAGAAAAATGGGAATGTATCAAGAAAGGGATATTGGAAGCCGCTAAAGACACTATAGGAACCGTTAACGGGAAAAGAATAAGGAAACCATGGGTAACGGATGAGATGATTGCGAAGATGGATGAAAGAAGGAGATGGAAAAATGTAAACACAGAGTTAGGCAAAATGAAGTACAAAGAGTTAAACAATAAATTGAGAAGGGCCACAAATAAAGCCAAAGAAGAATGGTGGAAAACGCAATGCGAGGATATGGAAAGTTTACAGAAGAAGGGTGAAATTGGTGCTCTATACAGCAAGGTTAAGTTATTATCCGGAAGTAAGAAGGCAAGAGCTGTGCTAACAGTTAAAGATAAATGGGGTAAGATGATAGTTGAACCAGGAAAAATCCAAGAGAGATGGAAGGAATATATAGAAACACTGTATGGTAAAGAACTTAGGCCGACAAGGTTAGACATAGAAAAGGAACATGACGTAGAAGAAGATAGCTTAGGTCCAGGCATACTCGACGATGAAATAGAAAGGGCATTAAAGGAGATGAAAGCAAATAAGGCTGTGGGGGTGGACAATATTCCTGTAGAAATGTTGAAATGGTTAGGGAAAGGTGGGAAAAAGGCCATATATGGACTGATTCGTAGTATCTATGAGGAAGGAATCTGGCCGGAAGATTTTGTGAGATCGGTGTTAGTTCCTATTCCAAAAAAGGCAAAGGCTTCGTCATGTGAGGATTACAGAACAATAAGTTTGATATCCCACGCAGCTAAAGTTATTCTCAGGATCATCAACAAAAGGATAGAGAGTAAGGCAAATGATTACTTAGGGGATGATCAGTTTGGGTTCAGGAAAGGAAGAGGTACGCGTGATGCCATTGCAGTAATGAGATCACTAATCGAGAGGAATATAGAATACAATCAGGATGTTTGTGCCTGTTTTGTAGATTTCGAAAAAGCGTTTGATAGAGTGAATTGGGAAAAATTAATGCGTGTATTGCAGAAAATAGGAATGGATTGGAGGGACAGGAGACTGATCCGCAACCTGTACATGTCTCAGACTGCTCAGGTGCGAGTGGGGAACGGAGAGTCTGGATGGGCAGTGTTAGGAAGAGGTGTAAGGCAGGGTTGCCCATTGTCACCGGTACTGTTCAACGTATATGTAGAGGAAATGATTAAAGAGGCATGGGAAGAACTGGAGGTAGGAATGAAAGTCGGAGGGGAATTCGTAAAATCGGTTAGGTTTGCTGATGACCAAGCATTAGTTGCTCAGTCAGCCAAGGGGTTGCAAGCATTGTTGAGTGAATTGGAGGTTCAGTGCGATAAATATGGGATGAGAATCAATATTAATAAAACAAAGGTTATGCGATTTTCCAGAAAGAAAAAGGCTAAGCTAAATATTAAAATAGGCGGGGAAAGAATAGAGCAGGTAGAGCAGTTTACATATCTCGGAAGTGTTTTGGACCAATACGGTCAAAGTGGTAGGGACGTAAGGAGAAGAATTGCGCTAGGCAAGGAGGCTTTCTCAAGGAGGAGGGAGTTGATGACGGGGACGTTGAGTAGGGATGTTAAGACAAGACTCGTAAAAACTCTGATATGGAGCGTAGCTATGTACGGCGCGGAAACGTGGTCGCTGAAGCAGGAGGATAGACGTAGATTGGAGGCTTTTGAAATGTGGGTGTGGAGAAGAATGGAGAAGGTGAAATGGACCGAAAGGAAAACAAATGAGGAAGTACTGGAAATGGTGGGTGAGGAGAGGGGTTTGTTGAGAGAAATCCTATGGAGGCAGGAAAAATGGATGAAAGGCGTATTGAGCGGTAGTGGAATGTTGAAGAGGGTAATAGAGGGGAGAATGTTGGGCAAGCGAGGTAAGGGTAGGAACAGGATAGGGATGTTGGACGGGATGAAGGGAGGAAAGAAGTACACAGATATGAAGAGGGACCTGATGTAGATTAGGTTGCTAGGTGGGGAGCCACAAAATGTTTATTTGATACTTGTGTCCATCCAAAAACCTACCTTAACCGGTAGATTACCTTAAAAAAATATATATATATATATATATATATATATATATATATATATATATATATATATATATATATATATATATATATATGGAGGCTTTCTCAAGGAGGAGGGAGTTGATGACGGGGACGTTGAGTAGGGATGTTAAGACAAGACTCGTAAAAACTCTGAAATGGAGCGTAGCTATGTACGGCGCGGAAACGTGGTCACTGAAGCAGGAGGATAGACGTAGATTGGAGGCTTTTGAAATGTGGGTGTGGAGAAGAATGGAGAAGGTGAAATGGACCGAAAGGAAAACAAACGAGGAAGTACTAGAGATGGTGGGGGAGGAGAGGGGTTTGTTGAGAGAAATCCTATGGAGGCAGGAAAAATGGATGAAAGGCGTATTGAGCGGTAGTGGAATGTTGAAGAGGGTAATAGAGGGGAGAATGTTGGGCAAGCGAGGTAAGGGGAGGAACAGGATAGGGATGTTGGACGGGATGAAGGGAGGAAAGAAGTACACCGAGATGAAGAGGGACCTGATATAGATTAGTTTGATAGGTGGGGAGTCACAAAATGTTTATTTGATAGTTGTGTCCATCCAAAAACCTACCTTAAACGGTAGATTACCTAATAATAATTATATATATATATATATATATATATATAATTTGAAAAATAAAATGTTTCAAATGTTGATTTAAAAATGTATCTCCTCCAACATTTACATTATTACAATTGGTTTTCTTTAACGTATTAAATGGAATGTGCGAATTTTACAGTTAATTAGTACGTTAAGTATAATTGATTCCAATAATCAAGCACAACACATTTAAGTTAAAGTCCTAAAACTCAAAATATTATCCTGAAAGGTTTTTAACAAAAGACGCTATAAGAGATTTGATTTCACTAAAATGTTTCGAATTTATGGAGTCATAATTGCTTGCCCCGGATGTCAACGAGTTCAACAGAAAGCCTTAAATAGTTCTTGGTCGGACTCGATCGCAGGGAACCAATTATCAAAAAGAGGATAATGGGATAACATATTTTCTACTCGTACTTTGAATGGCGAAAGTGCCTTCATGCCTAATCGAGACTCGATGTTTGAAACAAGAATTCGAGGTCTCTCTGGTTTTTGGGAGCTGACGGAGATGGTGTCGAAACTTCACTACGCTTGCAAGACGTAAATTCACTAACGTAATGTACTTACGATGAAGTGTCAGTTCATGTACCTCAATGCTATTGAATCAACTGAGATAAAACGTTCGCGTTATATCGACTGTTGTTGCCTATGCTTCTCAAGCATTGAAGAAGTGTGACAGTTGCAACAGGTTAATGGCAAATTTCATCTCCTTTTGACGATGTAGATATGATTAAACTTCATTCAGGGAAAGTGTTCAATTTTCGATCTCTAAAGCGAATTGTCAACTTAAAGAATACCAACAACGTTCTGAAAAGCGATGTCCAACTTTTTATTGGAGGAAAAACAGCTTCAGTGGAGATAATGTTGCACTACAGAAAGAGGGAGTAATGCATAACATGCCTTCTGTTACCGCTTTGACCTCAAATATAAGCCACATGATTTGAAACTCATCACTTAAATTTTTTGCCAAAATTACTAAATCAATTGTTTAGCAACATTTCCAAATCTGCATGAGCGAAAATGAAGTTCTTACTCGGTCGAGCCAGGAGTCGTCTACTTTTTCATGGCAATGGCAGCTCAAAGAGCCCGGGCCATCACAAAAGATGATCGTGTGTTTAAATTCGGAAAATAATCGTCGATCACTGTCGGAATCCGAAATGACACCAAGTATTTCATGTGCTGCTTTTTCAAAGTTCAAAATCCTTTCATCAGTTCACATTTGAGTAACAAATTAGCGGAGGGGATGAGTGATGCGCAAACGTACGTCTGCGATGGGCCTCCCGACCCTCGCAACGAATTATAATGCTTCAGAATTTAAGCATATATTAATGACTACCTTATATTTTCCAGCCGGTAAGCGGGCAGCAATAATTTTCAGGAACTACGCTTATTTTAGAGGCCTTGAAAAATGGAGAACAGAGAAGGGGAGGATGGGTGTGGGACGGCGGGAGGACGGGGGATGGGATGGGATGATGGAGGCGGAGGGACGGGGGAGTATAATGTACCGGAAACGACTCATGCGCTCCATGCAGCACTGGACTTACGAAAGGGTTTCGCTGCTTCCCCGGAAGCACGGCCGTAATGAGTGATGCTGGCAAATGAGGAACTTTTACACGCGTATCGCTCTGCGGCTGTCTGCTGCCAGCCAGAGGCCCAACGAGGTCTCCCTCACCCCTCACCCTACACCCCCGGCCATTCGAGACGATGGGAAGACGAAGAAAAATAATGCCCCCATCCCTCGCTTAAATCCTCTCCGCCAATCCCCTTCGAAGATGACCTCTCCTCCTCCGATGAACGCGCTTTCCTTCCCCGGCGGCGTGGCTTTCCGCTTAAAAGATGCGGTGATACGGGGGGGGGGGGGGGCTGGGGTAAGCTGCGGAGGAGCGAACCCCCGAAATCCGCCTGCGAGTGAACTATCCTCCTGCGAGCAGTGCCATGCCCTTGACCCGAGAGCAGAGGGAAGGGGGGGAGAGAATTTGCCAAGGGCACGTGAGGCAAAAAGAAAAAGTGACCCGAGAAAGAAGGAAAAAAGTCGTCGATGCTCCTTTTTAAGAAGCTCCTTCCTTCCCGTTCCCCTTTGTTTTCCCTTCGGGCTAATGGACGAGGGCTGGCCGCGGAACGGGAGGGAGGGCGCTCGGGGATGGAGGTGTGCGCGTCGGGGACGACTCAACCACCTTTGTCCCGAGGCTTCTTTTTCGCTCTTTCCAATCTCTTCCTCAATTTCTACGATGCTGTTCTTCCACGCTGTCCCTCGTTCGCAATCCTTTACCACTGCCAAAGAGATCTACAGGATCTGTCCCAAAAATAGTAAGACTATGTTGAATAAAAAATATTTGTTGCCAGAACTGATACACTCAAAAGTCTTCGAAGTAGCAAGCACCGTTGTGCGTACGCACCGCCGCCGGCGGGTTTTCCACGCCTCGTGCGACTTCTGGAAGGCGGCGTACGGAATTATGCTAAGCTCCCTCGTCACGGCTTGTTGTAACGCTTCCATCGAGACGTGGTGACGTCCTTTCAGCACGGACATGAGACGGGGGAAGAGGGAGAAGTCTGGTGGAAGAACGTCAGCACTGTAGGGTGGCTAAGGCATGGTAGAGAAGTTGTTGGCAGATTTGCGTGCGAGTTTCCTTTTATTCGTCCGAGAGAACTGACTGCACCAAATTGGCACACACCTTTCTCATGCCCATGTTTTCGGCCAAAAATGGAAGCACATCACTTCTATGGATGCAAAGGTCATCAGAAACCATGCCAACACTTAATATTGCGATCCCTGTCCAACAAAACCTTCACTCTTGCAAATGTTTGATCACTTTTTGAGGTCGAAGTGTGTCCTGAACGTTCTGCGTCTTCAACGTCTTCTCTACCCTCCCGAAGCAACTTGTGCCACTATAAAACACCCGATCTACCAATGGCGTTATCACCATAAGCTGCCTTGAACATGACATGAGTCTTTTTCCCGGTTTTGCCCAGTTTCACACAAAATTGATGGAGGTGCGTTGTTCAAATGACTGGTTCATGATTGAGCGTAACGGGGTCACGTTATAGAGGTTTCGCAAACGATAGATCCGCACTCCGCAAGGGGTGTGAGCCAGCTACCACCGGCCTCCAGCCTTTCCTGAGACTCCCCTGCATCGAACCCAGCCAGAGAAATCCCCGCTCGTCCGTCCGTCCGTCCAGGAAAAAATAATTCCTGCTGTTTTGGGACAGACCTTGTATAATAAAGCAAGAAAGTGTTTTTTCTCAGATCATCTAAATATTTTATTCTTTCGGTTTTGAGTATTCATAATATGACTTGATGGCATAAGATGTGCAATGTTAGAAACTTGCTCAACTATTCTACCGATCAATCTGATTATGTTATCCCACCAGATGATTGATAATTCGGTAATGCGAGTCGTGAAATGGGAATGTAGACCATCACCGGACTGATGCGCATTCTTTCGGGGCAGAAATGACCCTCGAGCTAACACAAGTGCTAATATTAATACAATAATTGTATTTTAATTTATACTGTCCGAGTTTTCGAGTCGAATATCGAGAGCGGCCACTTTACATGAAACAAAAATCAAATATAATAATTAATTGTAAATGTAAAATAATTTTAACGTGGCATGGAAAAATTATTCGTACTAATAATATGCTTCATAATATAATTAAATTAGAAAACAAAGTTAGAGATTCCCAAGTAGTGTTATTTTAAAATTTTAATCGCTACGGGAAACTGATGGATAAATCTTCTCCTGCACTTTGACATTCTACCCAATTTCTCCAACGCCTGAATGTGAAACCGCGTGCATACCGCCAGCAATATTACAAATGGAAGAACTTGCTTTTGCTTAGAGCAGCAGCTACGTCACTCTGCAGCGTAATCACAATTTAATTTCCGTCATAAAATCAGAATCACGTCTAATGTAAGCCTACGACCTGAGCGGCAACTTCGGATTTCCTGTCTCGGGACGCTAGTCAACACCGTTATTCAAGCGTGAAATATAATTTTTCCATGGCATCATTCTTGAAAAATGTGAGTATCGCAAGGTGAAACGATGTCTTATCGGTACGATATTACCGCTAATTTCAACTCATTTTTCGAAATTACCTTACAACCGATGCACTGCTTGAAATTTTTAAATTATTGTTCCTCAATAAAAAAGATTTCACTCTTTCGGGAGTGTTGAAGGTTTCTGGGTTTAGGCAAATTGGATACTTCTCCAGAGGAGATTATTTTTGAGAGGCATTCAAGCGATTGTTTCTGCACCATTACAGTGCTGGCAGACCTATTTCAGAGCGCTTGCCAGAAATGAGGGAAATCGGAGGAAAAAAAAATATTTTCACGCCCCAAAAGGATTCGTTAAAATTTTAAAATATCCAAAATATCTATAATTACATATTCAGTATGGAAAGGTAATGTTGTAGCCAAGTGGACATAGTGTTCAGTTTTTAACCAAAGGGGACCGGGTTCGAAATCCAAATGGTCATTTTAGACGCCGCAAATAAAAACCGTTCCCTTGATGGATGAATATTATTCTGAGAGAGAGAGAATAGGTAATCCAGGCAATGTAACATCTTATTACCCGAGCATATTTGAGACGGGTATGGTGCCAGGCGATCTAGAACCCCACCTGTCGAACCGCGGAGTTTGGAACAGCGGCTTGATGTGGCACAGCGCATCAAGGGCCGGCCTCGCCAGATTCTACCCCACTAGAGTGACCCAAATTAGACGATATAATTAACAACATCAAAATAACTCTTATTCCTCAATAATTAGAAATAGTTTTCCTTTATTCTTTTTAAGTGAATCACACGATGAGTTAGGAGAATTGAACGCGAAGAAAATAATCCAACATACGGATTACAAATTTAAGATTTGAACCTTCTGATACGAAACTTAGGTAACCTTATTCCAGAAATTACGAAAGAGGTGCAAATGATGTTGCAAAAAAACAGGATTTCCCAAATTGGTTAAATGTTATAATTCTCAAGTAGTAGCTTGACAGATAACGTATCACATGAAGAAATAAATAAAACCAAGGGAAGAATGAAGTTAGCCCAGCACAACACATGGACAGGTGGAATTCAATTCATTCATCTGTAGATTTGATTTGTGCAACCAACGTCCAAGGAATGGATCATAGTTTTGGTGCAAAAAAATTGACAGATGATCTTCAACTAGGGTGAGTTGCGACACATTAAGACTTTGATGGCTGACTAATTTCCTCTAGTAAATAATGGCGACTCAGACACGTGGGCTGTGACAGGAAGACTGGGACCAACTCCAATTGCGGTCCTTCCTCGGTCTTCGGGCGGTAAGGCTAATTTTGCTTCTCTGGACCCGCTGCAGCGAACGGATGCTGGCAACCCCATCTCACTCAGGCTCTTTCTCTCCCCCTTTCTACCTTCCCCTTCCCCTCAATTATCCTATCCCGAGAGAGAAGGGGTCGAGGGGAGGGAGATGGTGGGGACAACACGAGAAACAGGTTTTCGCAAAAGTTTTTAAGGTGATCGCATTAAAGACATAAAGCGATCCTTTCGATTTCCTGTGGAACCATCGAACCCGATTCGGTTTTTGCATTTCTTCCCTACCTGGAACGGCGGAGTAATTATTGGATCAAGGGAATTTTTTCAAGAGCGAAATTCGAAGCAGACGTTAGAGGAGATTCACTTAATTTTAATGACTGACATTCACATGCATACGCTCGCGTTAAAAAAATCCCTAAGGCGCCGCCGGCTGTCAGCAAATGCTTTGATCATTCGTTTCCGAATCCAAACCCTCAAATAACTTGGATATCTTTACCTCTGTTCTCCTCGGATTCCAAAGAAGTAGGACTCTTAACTCACACCTGCAACCTAAGAACGCGTCTCTTATGAGACTTTAATACCTAGCTAATATAATTAACTTTTATACTGCGATTTCGTCACGACTGAGTTTGAAAGATTATCACCGTTGCATAACGTTAGGACTACACGTTTCTGAATATACGATGGTGAAGCTCAAGTAATAAGAAAGCCGCGGAAACTATATACGGTCGTGACTGCCTGGGAGAAGCAGCTCTACCTAAGGCCATTTTTTTGCGAACGAGACGATCCTGCGCTGACTTGAAGATCTCAAGCTCCCGAAGCACGAAACACGGCTCAAGACTTGGGAAGGTTATAAATGAGGTAAAGATTTATGCTACACATTTCGTCATTTCACAACTTTCGTAAAAGGCATAATTATCCTCAAATTTTTTAATCCAAATGTTGAAGTAGCTGTTCACGTTTCATTTCGGCATATTTTGTTGTACATCAAAGTCATCTAGAGCAGATTACGATTCAACCTACCCAGCTAAAATTTATGGAAAAATACAACAAATCTCATCTCGTCCCAGGGGTTTACCTAGCCGACAGGGTTTACATTCAATCATTCAAATTGTCAGCTCGGGATATCTACGGGAAATTTCGCACAGATTCACATTCACATTTTACTTGGCATTCTGGGAGCTTGTGAAGTTTATTTTATATTAGTTCAATATATATTTAAATGTGTTTGATCATTTTTAAAGATCATTAAAAAAGCTAAAATGTGACCATGGCGAATGATTAAAAAATATAGCAACATTAAAAAACAGAGTGTATCGAATAAAACAGGATGTAAAAGCATTCCTTTAGACCTAGGGAAACTAGAAATTGGTATAACGTAAGAAACGATGGTGGTAAATGCATGAAGAAAAGAAAAATCTGCCAAAATTGTTTTCAATGCTTAATATTTTGTGAATACTTTTCGGATAAAATGAAGTGCAGGGTGTATCCTCTAATGTTTCCACCAAAAGTCTAAAAATATGATGACGTAAACCTAAAACAAGACCATGATAAACTAAAACCGGTAACCAGAAACCTTTCCTCTTGTGAAGGATACGCGTACCCGTACTTCCTTGGAGGATCTTTTGTCCTCATTCGCATTTGCATGCTTATTTTATTTTTTGTTGAAGCAATGAAGATTACTCTGAGCAGGCGTCTGAGCAGAAGACAATTACATCGGTGCTGCAAAACGCGCCGTGCATTTTAAAGTTCTTTCCAAAATCCTTCAATACAAAAAAAAGACAAAAGCTCGGAAAACGCAGAAATAAAAAATTCCACACGTCTAGATAACCGCTTTTCACCATCTCATTGAACATTTCCCTCAGTTTCTCCACCCCAAAAAAACTCAATGATCATGCATAACAAAAGAATTATATATTTAAAACAGCTTCGGGCGTGCCCATCTGCTTGCTCCCTCGTCCACGTCTTCCTCGAAATTTCAACGACCGACTCAACCTCTTCCTCAGTCCTCCTCCCATTCCTCCATCTTCTGTCTCATTAAACATTCCCTCCATTCCTTTATCATACAAAACCAGATACCTTTTTTTCCTCTCTCTCATATTTCACCCTCCTCCCCGCCGCTCCTTGCTCAATCCCGACCCTCCCCTCTGCTCATCATCCACGACCCTCTCGCACTACTTTTTCATCATTTCGCCTCTCTCTCTCTCTTCCGCTCTCGCGAGCTCAATCCCCTCTCCTTCCTCTCATGAAGGAATAAATCGGCTGCTCTCGCACACGATGAAACAATACGCTTTACTTGCCATTAACTAAACACTAATGAACATAATGATGCTTTTGAAACTCGCAACGTGGGAATGTGAACTAAGCGAAGTGCGAGGCATGTCATCTGGTGGGCACAACATTTTTATGAACGAGAATGTATTGCCATACGAGACTAAAGAACATGGAATGAAAAGGGGGATCGAGATGGTGCTGTGGCTTCCCATCGAGAGGGCTCGAGTTCGAATTCTGAAGACGGCAGATATTTTCAGAGGCATACCGATTCCTACTTGAGGTGCTTAGTGGAGATCGCTTGGAATGAGTGAGCCGTCCGTCGGATGGGACGTTAAACTGTGGACCCCTCGGCGCCTTTCGCCGATGGAGTAGGCTGATGCCGACACCGGGTTTCCTTCCCACCACCCTTCCTTCCTCCCCATCCGTCCCCAATGGCGCAAATGACCTTCAGCTGTCGGTTGTCTTTCCTACAAACCATCAAAGAACGAAAGTAATTTGAGTGACGAAGAATGCATTCTGGTCCTCGGCAGTTATTATCGTGATTATTATTATGATTAATACAATAGTTACAAGCCGAAAATTTAGTCCGGTGAAAACGTGAGATGGCAAAACAGGAGTGATGAAAATACTATAGGAAATTAAAATACATACAGAGACATAAACAACATACTCTCACAAGCAAATTCCTTAATATTTTCTCATCCTAGTCATTAATACCCCAACGTTACTTGGGAAGAGCTCTAGGATATTTTGGGTAGAGCATTCCAATCTTCTATCCCGCGATTAAAAAAGGAATGTTTTTCCGAATTATAAAAATTCATTCGCGGCTCTATCTCTACCTCTGGTCATTCCTTCCAAGACAATAGGGCTTTTCCTAATTTTCTGAAATATCTTTCCAAGCAGCATCCCTAACGTAATTTGAATTCCGACACTTTGACATTCAGTGAATAATGGAACTCCTTGGCATTCCTAAAAGTGACCAAGTTGAGAGATTCAGAAGAAATAGCCAGGAGCATTTAACCAATGCCCAGAGGCCTCTCTCTCTCTCTCTCATGGAGACAAAGGCATTAAAATTTATTTAAAAATAAGGAATGCACGAGGGAATCTAATTTCACTAGCAGCCGTGTCCCCAATACCGCAGTGGAGGACCAACTTTCCCTGGATCAGTCAGGAGGTCCGAAGGCAAAAAGTTTTAGTGCTCGGTGAAATGTAAAGCAGAAGATCCCAATGGTGAAAAGATGATCAGAGATAAGGCGCTCACACATAATACACATGCCGTATGCAACGTAAGACATTATGTCAACTCCGGGCCTTATGGCTCCGAAAGGAGAGCGCGAGGGGCGCCCAGGGGGGTCGGCCCTGCCTCGGGGCGGGCGAGGATGGGAACACGCGCCACCTTGACCCATGGACATTAGCCACGTTAATCAGTGCCGACCCCATCGGGAGGTGAGGGGGGGGAGTGGAGGCCGTGAGAGGGGGGCGGCGGGGCTTCTTCTCGATCGCTGGAGAGCCGTCAAGACGGCGGAGAAACGGATTATACCTTGGCGGATTGCGCCTCGGTCGGGTCGACGGGTAATAATTCATGTGCGCGACCTTAGATGCTGGGGGTACCGGCACCTTCCGCCGCGGCCCGTTCCTCCGCCGGCCTACAACCCTCCCCGCCTCCTGGCCCTTCAACTCACGGGGGCTCTCTTAGACGGCAACCGTCTTGCCTGCCGGACCCTCGAGTGAGAGTCGGTAGCTTTTGCTTCAGAATCTCGAGGTAAAGAGAAAAAGAGCCGCAAATTCCCCTCTGCGTGCATGCGTCTCAAAAATCAATAAACTACGTAATCATAAATGCTCCCTTCCTACTTATTTAGTTCTTAATATTCCATGACGAGTAACGTCTGAAACTCATGCCTGGATAATCATTTCACGATCATGGTTTGACTAATTATGAGATCATTTCATTTAATTAATGCATAGGAACGCACACACACGCACATTTCATTTTCGAGATTTTCAAACGACTCAAGTGCCTTACCCATCAACTACAACAAACATTTTCGCTGTACCCATTAAAGCAATACTTCAATTTTAAATGCTCTTCTTCTACTGCTGACTGTTTTTTCCGAAGAAGGAATGTATTCAAGGGACCTTAAATCAATCGCTGACTACATATCTAACTTCAACGTTATCATTTTTTGCCCAACATAAAAATTTACTTGCTTAACAGCATTCAAGGGAAAGAGAGCTGCTGGTCTTCAAACATTATCAGTCGTCGGTGATTTCAAGCTAAAGTGGAGCTCTGTCGTTAAGCGTGCCGCATGAGACAGTCATTTAAGCGGGACTTTTCCTTATATGTGGTCATTTCAACGCTGAAAACATAATTCTAGCACTTAAATCTTTGCCGTCGCTATTCATAGGCAGCATCAGTCTATGCAGTAAGTCGTAAGTAAGTTGATTTAAAAAATCACGCTCTATTTAACTTGCGAAAAATTTTGCGTCCCCGAACAGGGTACGAGCGCATTACTTTCATTGATGCTTTTTCGGCGATCATCTTATCATTTTCACGGCTATTATGAGATCATCGGACTCCCGGCGTGGCGAATCCATTTTAATTCAGTGAAAATTCAACCTCTTCCCGCCAGCCTTCGTCTCTTCCATTCTCCAACCCTCCGCCTCCACGGCGGCCCTCCCCCCGTCCTCTCAGCTTCCCCCGGGACCCCTCCATCCTCCCTTCTTCACATTTCCGTCAAAACAAGACAAACGCGAGGGACCTCCTCTTCATGCATTTACTAAGCGATTCGGCCAGACTGAATCGCTACGTTTGTTCATTCTATCCCCCCCCCCTCACTCACTCTGAAGAGGTCAAACGGCCGGGTCCACATTTTTGCCCGATTTTATGTAATATCCGCACCAGACGCTCTCCAGAATTTGTGTTGCGACCGACGATGGAGTTTGAATGCGGAGGGAGAGGACGAGAGAGGAGTTGTAGGGGGGGGGGGAGGGATTTGGTGATAAAACGGAGAGGGAGTAAGTCACATAACACACAAAATCTTTCCGAGAAGATTTTTTTACACCCCACACGCACACACACACTTAGCATGTACACGCAGACACCACGCGCTCGATAGCGTCGGCATTTTTCGCCCGGACAATAAAAATGAACATCCCAATAGATTGAGGAGGGAGGTTCGTTGACCGATCAACATTCCCGGGTTTGTATCTGCCCAACCTCCTCCCCTCAACCCCCCCGCCAGACCTCCTCCCCCATCTCGCATACAGCGCGGATCCTCCCCGCCCCGAATCTTTCGACCCCTCCCCCTCCCTCTCATCTCTCACGTCTTCTTATCCGGCAGCGCCTTCCTTCTCCCGCCCCCCGGCCCTCCTTCCCCCCTCTGCCGCCAGCCAGCGCCCCCCAAACTCCCACTTCGTCCATTTATTCAGGGACCCCCCCCTCCCCCTAACCGCCACCACGAATTTACTCGCTTCTGCCCACTTCGGTGCGAATTGCTCTCGGGATTGTTTTGCACCCCCTCCCTTTTCCCTCCCCCGTCCCTTCGGCCCCCTTCCCTCGTGTCTGCCGAAAAGGGGGTTTTTTGAGGGGGCCGGCCAAGTCCACCAGAGTTCGGATTTTTTCCGATAAAAATGTTCTTCGCGGATTTTGAAAAGTTGGCTCAAGGAAAGAAAAAAAATTATCCCGCTCGCCCTTTCGTCTCTCTCTCTCTCTCTTTGTCTTTCTTTCCGAGAACATTGAACCGAATGGGAGTTGGTTTTGGGATAAAATGACGAGTTGACGTCGGCTGGCGGAGCTTGGGGGAGAGGGGGAGAGAGAGAGAGAGTGCGAAGAAGTGGTTCCACGGTGGAAGAGGAAAAGTAGCCGTAAAAACTTCTTTTCCGGCGAAACGATCGCAACTGAGAATGAATTTATTTCCCCGTAAAGGAAATATTCACGTGTTCCGGGCAAAAACTTTCTCAACTGTTCGTGATTTTGCGTCTCATTCTCATCCACTTCCTCGAAAAAAAATGTGTAATCGGTCTTTTGAGCTCTCCTCACTTTCAAACACGGAAATAGCTTCTATTGAAATATCCAGTTAATCAGCGATGATTGACAATTGACTGAATGTTTTCACCAGCACTATCTGGTGCCGATTCATTTAATTGTGAAAGGATATTGAATCCATCACTACACGGACGTGCATCTTTAATTAAAGGCTAAAGCAAGGTGCGCGTCATCAGTAATGGTGAATTTTTCCTCATAGCATTTTTGATTCCCATCCTGGGAGGATATCTTGTCGAAATGATCGTATTGGCTATCGTATGGGGCCATAGATGAAACATCGATAGCTTTACGACATCGATGCTTCCATCAACCGCAAACTTTTCATACCAAATAATACACAGAAGAAAAGAAATATAATCCCATTTGAACCAGATGAAGAAAAGGCATTTTATGTCATTCTTCGTTTATGATATTTGACACTATTATATATTTATTCGTTTAACATTATTAATAGAGATAAAAAAACGCCACACTAAAGAGATTTGAACTGATATGCTATTGCCCCATTTTCATTCTAAAAGTATGTTTTATGCAACATTATTAAATTTTCACCACATATGAAATAAGTAATTCATACTATAAGTATTCATACATTAAGTATGCGACATAATAATCAAACGTGATAGATGTCTCGATTGGGCCGTGAAAATATAATGCAAAGAGGAAATAGAAAGCATAGGAATGTGATTATCTTGTGATTCTAGTGAATGGAAGCATGATTCTTGTTGACTCTGGATTTTCCCGACAAGAAATGAGGCGTTTTGAATGAATTCAGAAATGTAGGTCATAGGATATTGAAATCACGGAGCAGAGATAGCGTCATTCTTTCTGAAAAGAGACTTTAGCAAAAAAAAAGGAACACAAGTGTCAAGAAGCCCATAACCTACTCTGCGGAAAGTTTCCCGTTGACTATTCCTGAGATCTGACCTAAATTCAAGTTAAAGGAAAACGCTCCTTTGAATTAATCGTTACTGTCATTCCCGAAGGGGAAACTATATACGGCCACACCTTTAAGTACATGGCAACCCATGCCGCTGAACTCAAAAAATTTAACCGTTCCACTCGAGTCTCATAACATTTCGTGGCGCTTTTAACTTATGACCCAACATTGTTGGCATCAGCTGAGCTGGCGTTTAATGCACTGAGCAACAGGTTTCAACTTCTGCAGTGAGATCGGTTCTTAGGAAGCGTTTTTAATGCATAAATATGGAATTATATTTGACCTTGCGCGAAACAGCTTATCGAGAATTCCATCCCGGAATACAAGAGCTATATTTTATATCAATGATGCAAAGAATGTGGACACAGGAAAAAATGTTTGCAATATCCTTCAAGTTTCTTCAATTTTTAAAATAATGGCGCGACTGATGAGGAATGAGTTTCAACTAGTGCCTCATTGAGTTATCAGTCATGGGGGATGCGAGATTATATTCGCACCGAATCTTGAGATCCTACGAAGGATGTAGTATAAAAATGTATATAACTAGGGCAGAAGTTATTAGGTTAGATAGAGACATATTCTAACACACTATGAGGTAATTATAATGCAGAAGGATAGTTAAAAGTATAAAAAATTCATTGGGTAAGGGACGTTTCACAGGGTTTTATTGAATCTGGAAATAGTTGACTATTTGTTCAATCCCAACTTCCGGTTTGCGATAGCCACAAAATACAGTCAACACAAAATAGATGAAATGCGGAAAAGATCAATGGCGTCTATTCCTAATTCTAATATCTAGTCTTCCAGACTAGATATTAGAATTAGTTCGGTTAGTCTGGAAGCCCGAGCTATGTTGATTTCGCGAGAGGCTTCAAGAAGACGTGATAACGTATATTGCCGGCAATTTGTCCCTAGTTAGAGTTCCTATGCGGTACCTCGACAGTTCAATCACACTTGATCTATTTTTATTTAGTTTTAGATTTGATTTAGGCAAAGAAATATCATTGTCATCACTTATGAAGACGTCAATCATTGATAGTCACCACAGGTTGGTCTGATTTGCTGTTTCCATACATTGAATTGCCTTCTTGGATTTATATGAAGGTGCTGCACAGTGATTTTTTTTAAAATTTTGACTAAAGCATGTGAAAAAATAACATATTTAAGAAGTATGCCATTGGTTTGACTTCATGATTTCTCAATTATGTTTTCGTTTGTATGGTAAATGGAAAAATTGCTTGGTGGTAACAATTTATGGAGGACATTTATGGTATTTCTGGGGTTTTGCAACGAATCGAGTTTAATAGCAATAACAATAATTCAAGCCCAGGTGTTTCCTCTCGTATTCTTACCAAAGCAAGTCGTTTGCAATCATAAATGAATCGGCGAAAACTCCGAAGGTATCGCCTTTGTATTGCCCTCGTTGATGGCTCTACGAACACTGAAGAGTTTGCGGAAAAAAACATGGATTTGCTGTCATTAACCATTTTAAATTAGATTTAATGGAAGCTAAATTTATTGAAATTGATGAGAACTAGAGAATCAAAACTCATTTCACCCTTTAGGACATTAAAAACCATTACTAATAAGCTTCCAATATAATTGTGCATTAATATTTCTACGCATATAACAACACGTTGCGGAATTCTTTTAATGCGAAAGAGTAGCTTACATTAATGGTACTTATTTCATTACAACATATATAATTTATATTAAAAATTAATGATATTCATTAGTGATTTAAAATGAAAAGCACTTCTGATTCGAATGTGAGATTTGAGGGCGGATTTCTTTCCTTACTGCGATCTTAATTTTCATCCATCTTATTTTTTGTAATCAGAGAGAAAGACGTTGGACGATTGGCATCACCTGCGTATTGAAATTGAATTAGATGCGATGTGCCAGCTCAAAAAGTAGTAAATTAAATTTATCTAGTTAAAATTAAATAGAAATGGAACAACTGCCAAGTAAAATCGAAGAAACCTTTATAACATACCATAATCTAGAGAAATATATAAAAATAACACATTAATCATCTCATTGCAGACATGCCAACTTTCAAAAATGAAAAATCGGGAGGACATGCCAACTTTCAAAAATGAAAAATCGGGAGATTTTTAGAAGTGTATCACGAAGTAATCACTTTTAATTACCACAATATTTGCATGGCACCTTAATCCCTTTATGACACTTTGCCAATTTTTAATGAATGTCACACTTTATTAACATGTTAAGCTAAGTACACAATTTGAACAGTTCATCAAGAACGTAAGAAGGAAAAATCGGGAGTCTCCCGCTTAAATCGGGAGAGTTGGCATGTCTGTCATTGTGAGCAAATATTTTCATTTTAGGGCCCAATCGCCTCACTTCATATCGCTTTTCCCAGAGATGCGTTCACCTTGCTCACATAGCAGTTTGATTGTCGTTTACTATAAATTGAAATATCAATAAAATATTAAGCTGTTAATTCATGCACGATATATCACTTATTTAATTGTTAAATACCTCGAATTTGTTGGAGCCGTCATTTTCCAATGAATACATTATAGTGCATAAATAATAATCTAACTTTTAGTTTATGGAAACCTTTTTTCAGAATTTTCATATCACATTTATATTTACAATTACGGTAGGCAGCCGTTTCACTATTTTACTGCAATTATTTTTGGCTAGTTAAACAAAAAATAAAATATAGCATATTTTGTGACTTCACCTGAAAAAGAGGAGCTTTATTTAATAATTAATATAGGAATCCAAGTTAATGACATTTTGACTAATTGCAATTGGATAATCATACCGCGAAAAGTAATAAAATGATTTAATAAGAGTGCCTTTTATACATTCTCATTCAACGACTTTAGAAATCATGGACGGTGGACTACGAGGCAATACCTACCAATTAATAACCCTGAGTTTGAATTTTAAACAGCACCGAGAAGACCTGTTCACGCCCCATACAAATATTACGCTCTTGGCATTCACTGTTGCGAAAGCATTTCCATGATAGCAAATCACATGTTTAATCTATGCGTGTACACACACACACACACACACACACACACACACACACACACACACACACACACACACACACACACACACACACACACACATATATATATATATATATATATATATATATATATATATATATTATATGTATTTCTATAATGGAAATATTTAAATGTAGATTGCAAGTAATATATACATTCCGTCAACTAATCGCATCTCTAATTTTAGGTAGGGAAAACACCACGTTTTTTACTTAGTTTGTGTGTGTGTGGAAATGCAAGAAATGGGTTGTTACGGACCGGAAAAATGGCTGCACCTGTCTCTCTGACACATATATTTACAGTTATTAAGTGCCACGGAAACTTATTACAAATAGCTCCGCCAACTATAAATGACTTCCTTTGGACGATTACCCATGGAGAATTCATTTTTCTTATTGCGCGGAAAATAAAAATTCGATGCCTAACATCATAATTGAAGAAAACGATAAAAGTTTATGCGTCGCCAGTGTAGACGTACTATGGAGGCCACCGTCACGCGCAGCCTACATCAACCGTTTCGTGACGCAATTTATTCACCCAAAGCAGGACAATGTCAGCGACTAAAATAAATGCTAAGCACAAATTAATTATCACCCGGGGAATTTTTTCCCGTGCCATTTGACGGCGCCCGCCGGTTCGAGGGCGGGCGGCGACGAATGCCTGGCGCACGACAGCCTGTGTCTTGGCGCAAGGCAGCCTTAGCTTCACTTAGGGGACAATGGTTCGGGGAGAAATCTCCTTTCCGTCACCCACAAAACTGTTGCAAAGGGGAAGACCATTTTACGCGGAAACTGCGTCATCATTTTTAAGCGAGACCCCATGAATGTGTAAAACGGATTTCATTAACGGCTTCTCCGTCGATTTGCAAAATCCAGTTGAGCGCTATATAGGAGAAAAAAATAAAAAGGCGAAGAGAGCAAATAATTCGAAAAAAGTGGCCGGAACGACGAGGGAAAAAAGTGGAGGGGGTGAGGGAGGGGTGGAGCGGTGGGGAGGGGCGTGTGCGTGGGCCGCCGAGGCGTGGGGTGTGAGGCGCGCGCGGGCCGGGGGTGTGGGGCGGAGTGGGATCGTGCTCGAGAGGGGGGAGTCGCCCTGGGCACTAGGTCATCATCCTCTCTCCCTCTTGTACGTTCCGCTATTCCATCCCATGCACCTTGGTCGTCTTTTAACACCCCCGGGGGCGAAGTGAACGCGGCGGCCCCCTCCACCCTGCGAGGAGACACCCACTCCCTCCCTCGCAGAGTCTTTACGACCCACGCCTCTCTCTGTTCGGCAGACCGCTCCGTGGGAGGGTGTTGTGGAGGAACGGGGGAGGGAAAGTGGGTGGCGGGGGTTGGGGAGAGAGACCACTCCCTGCCCCGTCTTCCTCAACAACCGCCTCCCGACTCCATTCCTCGCAGCCTCTCCTAAGAGCTACCCCCCACCCCAAGGTCAGGTAACCACGTGGTGGTCTGGAGTGTGAAGGGAGCACGGTGGAGGGTGAGGCGGCGAGGGGAGGGGGGGAGGAGCGAAGGAGGATTGGGTGGGTGGCTGTTTTTTTAATCGGGACGCGGGGACACACGTTCACTCGGCCACGGGGATGAAGGGGGGAGGAGGCTGGGAGAGAGAGATGGTCGGGGAGAGGGCGGTGGCTTGAACTCTGGCGAACTGCGAGCGGAAGAATTCCACCGTTACCTCCGTGCTGGATTAATTAGCGGATTTATTCGGGTGTGTGTTGTTCCCACGCACTCAAGTCACGTCGGGTCGGCTCCGGGCTAATGTCGTCAGTTTTACGAGTGAAGGTCCGCAAACGGTTTCCGGGAATCGCGAATTTTCTCTCTTTTGATTTTGAGTGAACAACATATTGGGGTGAACAGCCTCTGTTATGCTGCATATCGCCTGCAACCTTTGCACATTAACCGAACAATTCGTGTTGAAACTTCATGGCGCCACGTTTTGTGTCCATTCCTTCCAGTTAAACGATGGACCGAAGACTCAATGAGTGACCAATTGTGAATGCTCTCTGTCTCTCATATCTTTGCGACGAAAATCAATAGACAAAAAATCTTTGCGTAATTTATATCGAAGAAGTAGATCTGTTTAATGGTTAATTGCCCCACTCCTATCCAAATCGAATCCTAATAAACGATAGCTCTTAAAATTTCCACGGCCGAATTTTTAGATTTAGAGACATAGAGAAAACTTAAGTCGGCGCATTTTGAGCGGAATAAGTAACGCTAATCAAATTTCTACGGATCGCGAAAGAAAGTAGAGCAAGGAAAATGCACTAGTATTAACGCAATTCAAAATAAAAATACAGAATTTACAGATTGCAATAACAACATCTATAGTTTACCTGTATTCATAAAAAAAATGATGAAGTCGTATTATACACAAAAATAATAATAATTTGGAGGTATTTGACGTTAAAATTCAAAACGGGAACTGCATCCGAGAAGATCATGTGCGGATTATATCAGTATAAGCGAATGTGTGTCCTGATAATGACATTTATTTATAAGTTGATGCATGACTACTTTTTGACTACTCTTCATAACTACTTTCAGTGGCAAAACAGAATTTCAGCGAATCGACGAGTAAAAGCATGCTGCATGCGAGCGTACAGGTATGGGACCTGTATGGGATGTTCTCCATACCGATTCCGACCCGTAGGCTCCCGTATAACTACAGGTCGTGTTCCTTACTCTCTCTGCGGTGCCCTAGCCCAAAACTCCAGCGAAAGAAAAGTGGTCTTATCATAACAGTAGACAACAATACGCGGTACTACTCGGTAAGGAAAACGTTCTCACCGGGGAGAATTCGATCAACAATACAATCCTCGTGTCTCCCGCCCGGTCCGCTCGTAATTCGTGCGGGAAAGCGGGCGGGCAGTGAGTGTCCTTGGGCGTGGGCCGACGCAGAATCCGACTAAGGGAGTGGTGATATGTGTGTGCGGGTGATTGAATCTTCCGCTGTATATTATCGCGGGGAGGGATGGAAGGTCCGGTATAGGGATCGAAAACAAGGTAAGTGTTTCTCATCAGTCACGGAACAGTCTTTTGAGTCTCGACTCTCGTATTGAGGCCGAACATTCTGGCTGGCAAAACAAAACAAAATTCATCCAGAATCTCTAGATGATTATGCCTCGATAAAGAGAGAATTTTGTTTTTCATTTTGACGGTTTGAATATTTATTTATTATTTGCCTTGAGCCGAGAAAATAGATTGGAACATTCAAGAGTCCATTATGGTATCCGAACTTTCTAAAAGGAAACTCTACTGGAGAAGAAATATTCGAGCGTCGTATAGCATTCATACGTACATGAAAACGGAGAGATGTTTTCACAATGGAAGATTTTTGGCTCTCCATTAATGAAACGGTTTTTTCCAATATAGATTTTAGATACAAAATGTAATATGTTGTCAAACCATGATTCATGTGCAAAAATAATAACTCTAGTATAATTTCTAGCAGAATGCCAACGTCAATCTGTAACGCAAATTGACAAATCTGATTGCCCTTAGAAGATATATCATTTGAATTTTCTCACGATTAATTTACAATCAATCAATTCATTCATAATTGTTATAACTTTCAAAACAAGGTTGCAACTTAAAGAGATCGTGCATAATTGAGCGTGAAGATTTTCTGCAAGGAGTTCTGCATAATGACTACCTAGTCTTGTTCCAAATCATAAATTTTTGAATGTATTTTAAATGAGGCAAGAAGTCTTCATCTCACATTAGTTAACTATACCCCGAAGAAATATGTTCAGTTTTCCTCTCATGCGACCAAATTTTTCGATCCCTAATATTCAAAGTCCAGTTCAAGACTGCAGACTTCTTTTCTCCAGATTCTTTAAAATTTCTTGTGTAGTCGCGTATTTTTTGCTAAATATAAGTCATTTAAGGATTTTTGGCATTGAAATGTAGCGAAGGCTTGAAACATGCGGGACAATATCCATCGGCCAGTCACCTTCGCGAACTTTTGCTCCAAGACCATATTAATCTCACTAAATTTTGCGAAAACCACCATGTTGGACAAACTCAAATCCACCGATCGAAGTTAATTTCGAAATCTCCGATCCAACTGCACATGGGGGGTGAAAAAAATCGACGTTCTCGGAAAGAAAATTTGACTATTATAATCCAACTCGTTAGCCCAGAGCCCTAAAACTCGCGATCGCGGCTCGGGAACATTTGACCGTAAATTCCTAATGCTAATTTACGATTATTTTCCGATGATTTATGCGGCGATCGGTTCGGTGGTGGCCGCTCGCTCAACAATGCGTGATCGGTCGACAACCCACGAGGGGCTGAGTTATATTAATTGCCCCCATAAAAGTCGGGAAATTCGCGAAATATCGCTTGTTGTGGGCCCTCCATGTTCCGAACGGGCCATTCCGTGAAAAAAATAGGTTTACAATGGGGTAAAGTAACAGCTCCGGCCACTCACTGAGAGGGAAATAAATCAGCCTCGGGGTGCGTGGGTCCCAGGCCGTCTCCATGGCCGCCTCTAATGCTATACACCAATCTGGAATCAGGAATCGTCATTATCGGATTTGAGCTGGAATCCAGGAATGGAGAAGTCGGGCGAGTAGGGAAGGAGGATCAGCGCCAAAGGGGCTGAAGGGGGGACGGGGTGAAGGGGGGGATGGGGAGTAGGGAAAGGCGCGTAAGGAATACGGACGTGCGTGCGTACGAACGTGTACCTATATGCATATAAAACTCCTTTATTGTGGTGAGATGGGTAAGGTAAGTTTGTGAGTGGGTTGGCTTTTAAGGTGAACACCATACATAAAGCCACCTCGTTGCGGCAACGGTGAGGATGATTGTTGGCCGGGCGGAGAGGGGTTGGTTGTTGGTCGGGGGGTGGGTTGGGGTTGCGAGGGAGGGGCGGGAGGGAGTGGAGATCTCGCAGTGACGTCACGACGGAGTCAATCACCTCGCGTGGCCCAATTGGCGGCGCCGTCTCCCTCCCTCCCTCTTCGCGGAGCGTCCCTCCCTTCCCTTCCCGCGCTAGGGTTAAATCAGCCGCCATGCGCACTGGGGCCAAATGTGTCGAAATCGTCTTTTGGAGGATTTATCGTGGGGACAGGGAGAGAACCCCGCGTGTTACGCAGACAAGTTCGCGGTAAAAACGGAAATTACATCGAAATTAATATTCGCGAAAATGCTGTTTCGTGTGTAAACGTGGCGGAGAGCAAAATTTTCTCGAGTCATTAATTAATCGGCCCTTACTACGTATATCCTAGTCAATGTCATTATCATTTGCCTTCTTATCTCTGGCGAGTATCCCTTACGTCGTGCATTATCCCCGACTGTTCGAACCGTCGCCCCCACCCGCACCTGTAAAATCTCCCGGCCGCATTACGCCATCACCACTCTCCACGGTTCCCACGCATCCCAGAGAGGAACCGTTTCCCTTCCTCTGCATGAATTTATGCCACTTTTCCATATTTTATTCAGCACTAAATATGATACTCAAACAGAAATATAATAAAGATTAATCTTTTTATTCCCTTTTTAAATTTTATATCTACTTCTCAGTCTTAACTGAAGACTCGTTAGTGGATGAAAATTATTGTAAATTGCATTCATTCCAAAGGGCAGCGGCGTATGTATATGGATATTAAGGATTGCAGGACTATGATATGACTGTAGTAATTACCCTAATGTAGTTCTAATATGCACATGAATCAGTATTTAACGCAGAAAAGGATACAAACGCTTGAGAAGACCTTAGACACTTCACAATAAGCAACACGGCAAGTATCATTTCCAAATCATAAAACTTCGCCATTATAATAATAAGAAATTTATAATAATAATTACTAATAAGAATCAGTGTTTAACGGCGTGTTATCCATTTTTCAAAAGATTCTTCCCTCGCCTTGGCCTTATGATACGACCACCCTTTTCCCTTACTTTTCTTTTATATTTCTCAATGCCTCGCGCATTACAAGTTTCTTATGCTCCCATGAATGTATCTCCTTCCTTTATGCTCCTCAAAGGACCCTTCACCTCTTCATAATGGCGCCTCCTCTCCGAGATTTCCAAGCTCACCATGCATCACTGCAGAGGAGGTAATTTTTTGCGCCTCGTGCTCGCTTGTTCGCTTTTTGCGCGCTCCATTCATTTCCACCGTATCATGCTGCGTCCTATACTCTTCCCCTCTTTATCCTCGCTATTAGCCGTCCTTGTCTTCCAGTCCTTCGCCTATTAAATCCCCTCTCCTTCCTCTCCTCTTCCCGCTTAAATGGCTTCCTCATCTCACAATCCTCACTTCCATCCTGAATCAAATAGTTGTCACGATATTGAATGATTAAAGGCTTTTTTTGAAAACGAAATTGATCTCACGACTCTTCCCATCGCATGCATATCTTCACTAACTTAACCTTACTACCACGATGGAATTTTATTTTGGGTAATGGGCTGAGAGCGTGCATAAAATGCCTTATTTTTCTCACTCTGAAGAAATACTAAACATACTACGGGTTTGCCCAACACTATTGGTCTCCAACACGATAGGTCCAAACATGCATTTATATCAGGGTCAATAAGAATTTAGTTCATTAAAGGACACTTTAATTCCATATTAAGTTAAAGGTGTATTTCAGGAGCTTTACACTTGATTTTCATACTTGTGAGCATATTTTTTTGTGTGTCGAGATAAATTCAACTCTCTCGGACATAAATAAAAATTCAACATAGCTGAGGTGTGGTTCAGCAATGGTTAGGTTGGAAGAATTGAATCTCTAAACAGTTTTAAAGTCTGCAAGAGAATATATTTTACACTAAAACTCAAAACTCTATCACCTTGGAGTGGAATGGCTATAGTAATTTCGTTCGTTTACTTGTAAATGTTTTTCTGTTAGCAGAAACATAAACTTTTGAAACTTGATTCGGTGTCGATAAAAGAAGTGGAACTTGGGAATTAATTACGAAGATAAATATAATTTTCCATTCAGGAGTGTCCATAAATAACTAAAAGAACATAATGACGCAACGGCTGTGATAGTGATCGATGTATGGGTATTTGAAATGGAGATATTTGCCTTGAAGCAGAACTTTCTCATGTCCATTTTCCAATTCGAGTATCAAGATCTAATGAAACTCAGAAATGATTTTGGCACTATTTTCACAATATACGACAACCTTTCGGTAAGTAAAGTTATCTACCATCATGCTGCTT